>PVIH01001700.1:30538-221310 GCA_004025045.1 Sigmodon hispidus | reverse complement strand
AGCTGCGTGAGTGCCGCGCCTTAAAGATGGCGCTGGCTTCCGCCTTCCGCCACCCCGATGGCGAGCGCTCCTCCGACAAACAATTCCAAATATGGTTTGTGCGGAGCTGACTCGCTTGCTTCCGTTTGCGTGGCCCTATGGTAGAGGCCCACGTGGCAGTAGCTGAGTGGTGAACCTGGGGTTTAAAGCTGGCTGCACGTGCTGGGAGCGGCTGCTGCAACGATCTTCAATAAAGGACCTGGTCAATTGCCACAGAAGGATCCTGGTGCCGTGTCTTTTCCTGCTGGTCGGGGTTTGGCGCGGCGCACATAGCCTTTGTCCAGTTCAGCGCTTTTAGCTCTTCCTAGTCTTTATTTGGAAATGAACAATGAATTATGACAACTCCTGAAAGTCAAGTTTCCTGGGGACAGGAATGACTCCAACCTCAAGCCTCATAAAGGCAATGATCACAGTGTTCCTGCTCAGAGTTGGCACTTGATTTGAAGCCTGGGGAAGCTCTGAGCACATAAAAATCCTTTTTTGGAGTAATACAAGAAAAGAGGGGGAGGAAAGAGAGAGTACCAACAGAGAAATATGCCTAGAACATATGGGAAAATGTGAAAACACCCCACGACCTCTAAGAACTCCACCAGCAAGAATCAGCTTCATCAATGGAATTCGCATATCTGCAGAAAGAGCTAGACAGTAGAAGGGAATATCTCTCTTTGGAAAATAAAAGTTGGAGTGCAGAAAGATAAGAATTGTCAGCATTGCTCTAGGCCCCTGGAAAAAAAGATGGCTTCTACTATTCAGCTCTTACAAAATCATGTTAACACCAAGAACATCGTACTAGAACTGTCACCTTTTCTTAAATAAGAAAAGTACAAAGAAGCCAAAACCAACCAAACAAACAAACAAAAACTCAGACTTAGCTGTCAGGCACATGAGGAAAAGGTCATATAAAAATGAAGCCCATGATGCAAATTGAGACAAATGTTCTGAAGTTCAACAAATAAGAATTTCCATATTTTGTTATTAAAATGGACAATTAAATAGGAATCATTTTTACCATTAATGGAAGATAAAATTAATAATTAATATGCAGTTCTACCAGGATATCATATAGGGCAAAGTCTAACATATCTAAACATGATAGTCATGCCCTGGAGCTTTAAATTTTTACTGTAAGATCAACGTTACCTGGGTATCTAAAGCTGGCTTCTTCAATGGGAGGTGCTTCCAGCAATGTGTATGTGTGTTTGTGTGTGTGTGTGTGTGTGTGTGTGTGTGTGTGTGTGTGTGTGTGACCATGGAGATTGTTACTTCAAGAGTCCAGAGATCAATGTTGGCATCTTAATTATTGTCCACTTTATTGTTGAGATAAGGTCTCTCACTGAACCCAGAGCATACTGCTGCACCAGACATACTAATGTGGATGCTAAGTGTTAGATCCAAAGGGGAGGTGGGGGCAAATTTTGGCAGTGCTGGTGACAATGACAGGGTAAACAGAATGGTTGTTATTGTGTAGACAGAAGCCTGAACTAAGTATTCCTAGGGAATCCCGGAAGGCAGGCATGTTTCTCTTTACCTGGAAAGCTACTACTTCTCCAATCCACCATAAAGATCACCTACTTCAGTCAAAGGCATCTTTTGCCACCTTCAACTCTCTACACTCATCAAAGACCCCAAGCTAAATCCCAGGCTGGTCACTTGACAAGGCTTCTTCCACTCGGTCCACTGAGAGACAGGTAGGGAGTTTAATTCCCCGTTTGAAGTTTCCTTTCCAGTGCAGTGGTTCCCCTGTGCCCTCCCTTACACTAAGGCTAAGATCTAGGCATTTCATACTTATATGGCAAGCTCTTCATTTACTGAATGGTTTCCCCAGCCACAGAGATCACTTATTTAAGATAGTCACTTTCCTAATGAACTTCTGAACTTCATAAATGCTAGTTGTCCCATACCTGCTAGTCATTGTCAAAGCCCTTCCCTTGTGACGTTTAGGGCAGAAATAATATATGTTTTCAAGCTCATCTACCCCATGAACCCAAGGTATCTTTATAAGATAATCAAAGGTTCACATTTGCTGAACTGGAAGATTGAAAGGGACATAGGTTGCTAGATGGTTACCAATGAGAAAAGACTACAAATAAGTTAAAAGAGGTGAAGGGATGGTGGTGATAAACAATTGGGTGACTATTACACATGGCTATTAATAGCACACGTGCCATGGTGCCTCCAACATAGATTTAAAAACTCAGTTCAGATGATTCTGCACCTAAAGTTATCCACTAAACAGATTCTTTCATGGTAGGTATGACCAAGCATTTATTTACATATTTAAATAAACAAAGGACAAATAGGTTTGTTTTTTCCCCTTTCCTTATTACTCAATAAGAAAATACAAATTTGAAAAAAAAAATACAGTGCCAGGCAGGTACATGAGTGCATGACTATAATGGCAGCAGTTGGGAACCTGAAGCAGGAGAATCATTGAGTTAGAGACCAGATTGCAACACATAAAAAAAAAAATTCTGTATCTAATTTTTAAAAAATAAAATCTAGTGAACATAATTTGCAATGTTTATGCATTGCATTATAGCTCTGAAATTCCTAGTTCAAAACTGATAAGAAATAGCAACATAGTTTCATTGGCTCCATAACAGATTGTGTTGGCTTGTTTTACTGGAAAGACATTTACATTGAAAACTATTGTTAGAATTTTTCATTTTAAGTTGAATTAATACTGGTTTTCTTTAACCCCAAGTACTATCTTAGTTTCCAAAATCTTTTAGAAAGAATTTTCTTTCTAAATTCTTTTACTATTTTTGCCCAGGATATTCATTTATCAAACATAATTTTAATGACTCAGTTATTTTCCTTGCATTGTAATTGTATACAAATTACCTTCTTAGAGGATAGACATTGTATTTTTTTTTTCATTCAAGGGCTTCCTCCAGTGGCTTGTAGTCTTGCTACCAATCTGGCCACATCTAGTCCTTTCCCAGTCATACTTGGGGACTCTTAAACTCCATGATCTAGAAAGCCACAATTTGCCTCTGCCTGATCCTACCATCCTAGGAAATTCAGACCCTCTCCTGAGTGCAGACAAATTCTCATAGAAATGAATGGGGCATTTCTTCTCCATAATTCCCCCCCTTTAAAAGTCTTTATGGCTCTCAGGACAACCACAGTGAACACCAGCTCTATAAATCTGTCAGCCATAGATGTTCAGAGGGGAGCTACATACCAACAGAGCTGCAATTCAGTTATGCTCTTTTCTACCCAGAAGCAAGAGGCATATGCAAGATGCAAGAGTTTCCATACAGGGAGAGGAACAACAAGATAAGGCCTGGAGAAAAACAGGATCTGGAGGAAGAATAAAACCTGCTGTGTTTAAGTGGATACCAACTCTACAAATTAGGATAAAAATGTTTTAGAAGTGAACCTGAGGCTTCGAAAGATGAACCTTAATTTCATAGAACTTTCTAGATATCTGTTGCTCAGAGAGTAGGTACCGGCAGCTAATAGAAATATTTCTCACACTGTACCCAATGTGTCACCCTTTTTGGGGTTTAGAAAACTTGGAATCAGTGGGAATGATGATTTACACCTTTAATCCCAGCATTGAGGAGCTAAAGGTGAGTGGATCTCTGTGAGTTTGAGACCAGGAAAACTACCTAGTGAGATACTGTCTAAAACAGCAAAAATCCTCTAGAATCAAGGCTGACAAATTTAAGGGATAAAATAGATGACCTTTGTCCTAAAGATTTCCTTATATAAATAACAGGACAGTGAGGAACCTGCAGATGAGACAAAGTCAGGAGATATTTGCACAAAAGGGATCTCACAAGTTTTTCATTACTGATTTTCTGAGAAAATGAGAGAAAAAATTCTTTTGCCAAAGTTGATCAGGTCAATGCAAAACTTATAAACACTTCTCAAAAATTAAATTAGCAAGTATGGTAGTTAATGGAAAGTAGTCCCCATTGACTCATATATTTGAATACTTGGACTCTGGTTATTGAATCCATTTGGGAAGGATATGAAGGTGTGGCCTTGTTGGAGAAAATTAGGAATTTCAAAATCCCAGGCCATTAGCACTCTCTCTCTCTCTCTCTCTCTCTCTCTCTCTCTCTCTCTCTCTCTCTCTCTCTCTCTCTCTCTCTCTGGCTTGTAGATTAGATATAAGCTCTCAGATATTGCTATAGCATCATGCCTGCCTATCTACTGCAATTATCCCCCCATGATGATCATGAACTCACTCTCTGAAACTGCGAGCAAGCCTCTAATTAAATGCTTTATTTTACAAGTTGCCTTGGTCAGGGTATCTCTCTTGGTAGGATTAGAAAAATAACCAAGGTAGCAAGAAAGAAAATTGTATTCAAAACATTTGTAGATGTTCCCTCTAGCCTCACTATCAAAGCATGTGTTTTAGTGTTCCTTCATTGTATTATTATTTTTTTAATTTCTTCATTTCATGTCTTCATGTGAACTTCTGTGCTTTGTAAGAAAACTTAATAATGTAACAAAGGTCCATTTGTCATGTTGGAGACTGAGAAAACCTGAATGAATGAAATATAGTGAAGTATAATGAAAATCTGGTCTGGTCAACTATTGCCATTTATTCAGACACTTTATCAGTCTACAATTCTTATTTTGACACTATGCAATTCTTCTCCACAACATCTTCATGGCACCTTCACAACATTATCTTATTAATACCTTAAACAAGTTTTTCTTCTACCACTGTGCCCTGTAATTTCTTAAAAAGCTCCTGGCTTTTTCTTCAATGTTCACTGAATTAATGCACTCTGAAAGCAAAGCCAGAACCAGAGGACAGAAACAATTAACAAAACATACTGAAGTAAAAGAGAGTAAAGGGCATTTTATCATATTACATGGCTAGATAATATGTATATCACAGGATTAATGTGTTGTTAAAACACTTCCATACTAAAATATTTCATACAACAGAATTTTAAATGCAACATTGTACTTTTCTCTAATAAGATAGCATAATACATTTTGGACTATAAAGTAGAGATAGATATTTTGTTCCTGTCTGTTATGTCAAATATACAGAAGGGTGTACGAGATGAGAATGAGGCAAACCTAGAATTGCTCTGTCTATGCTCTGGGATGCTCTGCCTTATTTGCTTTCCTTAAATCATCTCTCATTGGACTATTAATCTAGTTTCAGCACCTCCAGTAATCTCTCCTTACATTTTAGCTTGCACATTCAGCCTTAAGCCCTCTTGTAGATTTGTTTTATTTTATTAATTGCTCGTGCTGTTTAGGTGCAGAACCTCCCTGGGAAAGGCAAAGAGAAGCAGGAGAATGAACACCCTGATTGGGACTTTCAGAGAAATTAGATATCAGGTGGGAAGGCCACTGAAGAAAGAGTCCACAGTCATAATCATCAGATTACAAAAGCAAGAAGTAAAACATCAAGAATTTGATTACAAGAAGGAAATTTGGATGCTATCTCTGGCTCTGGGTCGACATTTGACTTTCAAAGCTGCATACAGGAACAATAAGGTTACATCCTAGCAGAATGCTTTCTGACAATGATTAAAATAGTTCACTATCTCCCTTCCTTAAGAGTTAATCCAAAATTGCCCTGTAAATCACTTGAAGAGAAAACTGCTCTTTTCCAAGAATTATGATGAATATTATAAAATTTGCCTAAAGATGTGAGTAGGTGCACAATCTTTGGCTATTGTGTATTCAAGAGTGGTCTCTTTAGTCATTGCCCATTCTCACTATTGAGAGCATCTCCTGATACTCTATAACACATTATGGCAGTTTGCAATGCTATGCCATGCATGTCTTCAGAATTCATCAATAGAGCTCACAAATACCAGAAAGCTGAGGGAGAGCAGAGGGAGATACCTGGAGTAAGCAACTAAGGTATTGTAAAAGCCTGCCTGCTCTCATGCCTGTGCCCATGTGCATGTATAATTCTTAATCCAGCTGTAAGATTGTTTCAGGTCAGTTTCAACTCAGGAGAACAATGTTCACTGTCTGTAGTCTGGAAGACAGAGAATTCTCTCTTCTGCCCTTTGTAATTGTATGGTGCTTACCATATTGAGAAAGACAATAGCCTTCAGAAATATTCTCATAGTCACACCCAGAAATATTGTTAAACCAAATATCTAGTCACTCTGTCCATTAAGACAACATAGAAAATTTATCACCAAAGCCAATCACCAATTATTTCAAAATTGTAAATCATGCCACACAATGTTTTATTATATATTATGAAGTTTTTAAATTAATTCTTTAATTTCTCCCTAGATAAGCAAAAAATAAGAGCATTGTATAACATAGTGGAATTCACAAATATGCAATCACTGCCTAGAGAAGAAAATATTATCCCTAAAACATCCTTAATCAGGAAACTAACTCAACTGCTACCTTCCAAGAATAATCAGATGGCCTGAGAGGTAGATTGTCCCCTAGCTGACCCTTTACTTGTCACCACCTGATTCTTCTTGTTCAGGCCCATATTGGGAACATATTTCACTTTAATAATCATTACGTTTCCAAAATTACCATGGCCACTACTGGCTGCTACAAAAATTCGAGCAATAAGCCTCTGGGTTGTTATCAGAGAACATTACAGTGCCTGCATTTATAGGCTTTCTATTAATGTGACCAAAGATATAAGAACTAATAAATAGTAAGTGGTTTAGCATAACTCATGTTTTTATATTTTTCAGTAGATGATCAATTGGTCATATTGTTCTGGGCTATAAAGAAACAGACTATAGTAGAAGCATATGATGAAATAACAACACTTGCTTCAGGGCTGGAAGGCAAAGGAAAAGAGGGACTTAGTAGGGAGAGTCTTCAAGGGCACATACCCTTATCCAATCTCCTGCAGCTTTTCTGCTAGGTAGGCCACATTTGGGTTCACCATGAGATATTTATCTCTTTGAATCTGGCTAATTTTGCTTAACTTAGATGTGTTTGAGTGACATTTATTTCTTGTGCATGCCAAAATTTTTGCTTTCTCTACAGTTGTATAAAATTCTATTATGCATATGTATTACACATTTATTAATCCATTTTCTGATGCACATCTAGGCTAGTCCCATTTCTTGGCTATTGCGAATAACACAGCTAGAAATATGAATATGCAAAAAACTCTGTTGTTTGTTGACTTAGAGTCCTTTAGGAATATGCTCAAGAGTGTTAATAGCTGGGCCACATGGTAGCTCTATTTCCAGTTTATTTAAAAATCTCTATACTGATTTCCATAGTGACAACATGTTTCTATTAATATGAGCAATTACACTTGCCACATCTTTGCCAACATTCATTGTTATTTATTACTATTATTATTGATATTTATTATCATTTATTTTTAAGAGACAGGGTTTCACCCTATAGTCTTGACTGGCCTAGAATTCTTTGTGTAATCCAGGCTGTCCTCAAATTCATGAAGGTCTACCTGTCTCTAATTCCTGTGTGCTGAGAATAAGTTCATGTGCCACCATTCCTACTGTCATTTACTTTCTTGATAATATACATTCTGATAACATCCTTTATGAATAGAAGCAATATTAGAGGAATCATAACACTTGATCTCAGATTGTATTACAGAACTGCAGTAACAAAAATAGCATCATACCCTAGTATAAAAATAAACCTGTAGATCAATATGTAGCAAGAATTCTGGTTGTAATAAAGAAAACTCAGAGCCAGATATTGGGGAAAGACTGGAATATCTAAGAAAGGAAACAGACCACAGTCAAATCTCACCAGCTTCCTCAGCTTCTTCAGCTTCACTCCCTGTAGCTTCTACTGCATTATCTGTCTTCCTATGTCTGCTTTAAATACCTTCTTCACCCAGTTGTTTAACATCCAGGTTACGATTAATGGTGTGAGTTATTACTATTTGGTAGTTAGGCCTTCAACTCACAGAAACACAGAAAGATCTCTGCCTATGGATTTATGGGATTAAAGACATGGTGTCACCAATGCCTGCTTGGGAACATTTGTTTAATGATGCAAAGATGTGTTGTATTTTTTTATGTTGCATTTGTTTAACTCTGTGAAGCTGATAGGTCTAATGAAGTACTGAATGGCCAATAACTAGGCAGGAGAAAGGATAGGTGGAGCTGGCAGGCAGAGAGAATAAACAGGAGAATAAGTCTGAAAAGAGAGATGGGGAGCAAAAGAATAGGAGGACTCCACGGATCAGCACCACCCCACCCCCAACTACACAGAAAGTCATGAAATAAGAAGTAAAAAAGGCCTATAGGTAACAACCCAAAAGTAAAAGATAAATGGGATAATTTTAAGAAAAGATGGCAAGAAATAAGTCAAGCTAAGTCTGGACATTCATAAGAAAGAATAAGACTCCACATATTTTATCTGGGAGCTGAATGGTCGGCCCCCTTAGTCTAGCAACTCTAAGCTTAAGATTTGCTTATTTTTAAATCATCTTTATTTACTCAGTGTCTTTCACCAAATTTGTTTCTTAGTGTATAATCAAATAGTCAATGAATAAATTAGACAGCAGAAAGTGAGATAATGGGCCGCATAAAGAAAAGAAAACAAGTACAATAAACACTAAAGATACACAAAATGTTTTCTGTAGCCTTATGGTAAGCTTCCTAAGAAATTATTAATATTTTGAATAACAAGAAATAAATTAGTGGTTATTATATAATGATTAAATATTATATACCATTTAGTGTCAGTTTATTTCTTAAAACATTTCTTTGAGGAGGTGAATAAAAAAATTTCATTTTATTTTCATGCTGGTGATTGAAATTCACACATGCTAGACAAGTACTCTGTCACTGAACTACATCCTCAGCCATAGGAGATGCTATTTTGATCACCACATTGCAGATGAGGTAACTAACACTGAGCAAGTTCATAAGGTGAATAAGTAATAAAAATAGATGAAAGTCAATTCTATTTCAGATTCTGTGTAGTGTTTTTTCCATACTATAGTTTGTTTTGGATTGGTTTGGCTTAGTTTTAAAAATAACTCAAGTAAACCTGCACACTAGACAAAACAGTACCAGGTCATCAGAAAAGAAATATTATTGTTTGCTGCCAGACATTTTTTGGATAAATTCTATAAATGAATTATTTTTTAATTCAAATAAAAAGAAATAGGTCTGATTTAAAAGCATGGCCAGGTAAAGTGATAAATGGCATATTAGTTCAGCTTCTCTCAGGCATGCAAAATTTAGCTGAATAAACATAAAAGAAATCAATCTACATGGTGCAAATGTGGAGAAAACACCAAGATCTATGTCAGCAATAATATAAAGCATCCACTGTTCTAAAATAGCTAGCTCATTGAAAATAGATACAGATACCACAAGAGGGAAGCACGATGGGAAAACCGAGAAACCTCTTCCAGTCAGTTTAAAGATGCCAGCATTTAATTAAGGGCACATACTCTCTGGAAAAATGGTTCATAAAATCTGCAATAAGAACTAAATAATAATTAAAAGCATTTTTTCTTCTGTGGTTATCAGGAATTGAGATCACAGAGTGGTTTTCAAATAGTAATTATCTATCAAAAATCCCAGGAAGTAACAGCTATACTATAGTGTTGTTGTCT
The DNA here is from genome assembly GCA_004025045.1 of Sigmodon hispidus. Taxonomy (NCBI): domain Eukaryota; kingdom Metazoa; phylum Chordata; class Mammalia; order Rodentia; family Cricetidae; genus Sigmodon; species Sigmodon hispidus. Next base: position 211,739 of record PVIH01001700.1, on the reverse strand, counting down.
GCATCAAAATTTTACCACACGACTAATTTTTTTTTTAAAGACAGCATTATATCCTGGAGGAAAGCAGAGGTCACTGCAAAAACTAATGACATCACTTCCTAAATTTAGCAACCGTACTTTAGGAAATTCAGGGTTTGAAGAAGAATCTTGATGATCTGGAGATGAGCACTACTAATACAAGGGTCAAATCTGGTTCATAGAAACATCTGACTACTGTGATGCTGTGGTAATTTCTGTTTGCTTGTTTTAATTTTACATTAGTTGCTGATATAACAAAATAGGAACATTCCAAAAAAAATTTTTTTTTAAAAAAAATCTAGATTACTCTTGAAAATCTGGAAGTCAAAAGAATTCTAGATTCTATTCCTAAGTAGAACCTATCTGCTAAAAGAAAAAAAAAAAAAAAAAAAGAGGGAGGGAGTCCTTCCAGATGGGGCCAGTTCTTTCTAGAGGGGGACAGTCACTATCTTACATTCATTCAACTTCATTTGTTTGTATTGTCATCGGAGTCTAATTCTCTCACTTTTCAAGTAAAATACTGATAGCTATCAAGTTTTAGGCCTAGAGACTGAGCCCTCATGTATAATAGACAAGTCATTTACAGCAAGTTCTATTTCCTAACCCAGTGTGGTTTGATCAAGTTAAAAGAAATAGACACAATTTAGGAATGGGACTCCATCCAAGCCTTGTGGTATTTGAGCTGTGTAAGTTCACATCAGCTTCTTCAGTTCTTTGGAATCTAACAATGACCAAAAATACTCCAGCCATTCAATTCACTATTATTCCATATCTATTACACCTTCTATATGTATGTTAGTTATTTACATGTGTTCAAAGAATAAAATATAGAATAAATAAAGAATTGTGTTGAGGTTGTATAAGCCAAGTTACCAGTAAGACATTTACCTATATGCCCAGGGCCCTGCATTTGTTCCCTAGTTCTATGAAATAGGAATCTGACTGTTCTTCACAAAAACCTTAAAAGGGAAGCTTTGCTGAATATGGAGATCGTGTCACAGTCATTTAGTGATTTGTCAATATCTGGTAAGTTTCAGAGAGATAATCTTTCCATCCACCATTAATTAAATACACACCGTTCTGTAAGGATTTTTAACCCAACAATCAAAACTAACCATGTATTCTCTCTCAAGAATATTACTTCCTGCTAGTGTTCATCACATTTACCTGTTACATGGCTTCTTGTTCTGAGTCAACTGATATGGAATTCTTAATATGTCATTTAAGTGATTCCCTTTTCATCACTGAGAAAATGTCAGGTAGAAAAAAAAAATCAAACCAAGCTCTCTTCCTTAAATAAAATTTTATAAGTATATCCCAACATTGGTTTGAGCACCTACCTTGTAGATGAAAGTCAAATCATACTTTGACTTTCAGGCTCCAAATTATAGTTTGATTTATAATTGAATAAAAATGACCTTAAATTTACCAAGTTCTTCTTAATCAGCTTAGTGTATATAAAGATAACTACTTTTCATTTTGAAGCATTTTAGTGGATATTTTTGAAATGATGCCCATTTATTACAAATGGAGTCTTTATTAAATTGCTTTTGAAGCCTATGAAACGAAGGTTCTCCTGAAGTTTAAAGCTACTTAATATTAATATTTTATATGGGATTTAGAGGGTTATACAGGCTGTGAAAATTTGAGAATCATTATATTTTATTGTGCACAGTGAAACTGCGCTAGATGGGCAACTGGCTAAAGGTTCTTTTTCGAAGGGTCATAACAGGAGCCCATTCCCTGCAGAGGAGTGCCTAACCCAACGTTGATATTGGGATGAGGAAAATTGAATTTGCCTGGAGTGAATGCTGAGCTGATCCACCTTGAGACCTCTTGCTCTTTTAGGGAAGGGGATCAGGAGATGGGATGGAGGGAGGCTGAAGGCAGACTGTGAGGGATTGGGAAGAGAGAAAACTGGGTGAACAGGGAAGGTATATGGACAAAAGGAACTTTTAAAAACAATAATATTTTTTTAAAAAGTGTCATAATTTTAAGGGCTTTTAATTTCCAGATAATATCTTTGAGCAAATCCCTGTGTACACATTCCACTGTGGCCTCTCATGTTCACTTTTATTTTGATCCTTCATGATAAGGATCTATGTAACCTTCAGAGCAAAGGAATTGAGATGATTGCTCTCATGATGTGGGTCAAGTGGTAAATATCTAGGGAAGTTCACAAGTATCAGAAAAGGATAACTATAGCTCTCTCATATTAAATATTCTCTCATTCATTAGTGGACTCTAAACAAAAAACCTCAAACCTGAACAGCTTGGGATCTGAAACATCTTCGACCGGCACCTTGGAGCCCATTCCCTCCAGAGGAACACCTGACCCAGTCTTGATGTTGTGGTGAGGAAAGCAGATCTGCCAGGAGTGGATGCTGCACTGAGCTATATTGGGACCTTGGGACCTCCTGCCCTTGCTGCTGGGGAAGGAGATAAAGATGTAGAGAAGACAGAGTGACTGGAAGAGGTGGGAGGGGGAAGAGAGCTTGAACAAGGATATACACGGATAAAAAATATGATTTTATTCATAATAAAATAATATTCTCTAGACCCAACTAAGATTAAGATTGCTGTTTTTCACATAACTTCTAAATACAACTATATTAAATTGTTTCATAATTATTCATTTCTTTTTAATGTTACTTTTAGTCCTATCAGTTATTTCCTTCCTTTTCACTCTTGGATAGGTCAACAGACAGAGACTCAACAGAGAAATAAGGAGTCTAACAGAGGTTATGATTCAAAAGGACTTAATAGACATTTACAGAAGCTTCCACCCAAACACAAAGGAATATACACATTTCTCAGCACCACATGGAACATTCTCTAAAATTGGCCACATACTTGGTCATAAAGCAAATATCAATGGATGCAAAGAAATGGAATAATCCCTTGTATCATGTCAGACCACCATGGTATAAAGTTAGGGTTCAACAACATCAAAAACCACAGAAAGCCTACCAACTCACAGAAACTAAACATAACTCAACTGAACTACCTCTGGTCAAGGAAGAAATTAAGAAAGAAATCAGACTTCCTAGATTTAATGAAAATGAATCTACAACATACCCTAACTTGTGAAACACAATGAAAGCAGTCTTAAGAGGAAAATTAACAACACTAGATGCCTATGTGAAAAACCTAGAGAAATCACACACTAGAGAACTAACAGCACAGCTGAAAACCTTAGAACAATTAGAAGCAAACTCACCTAGAAGGAGTAGATGGCAGGAAATAATCAAACTTAGAGCTAAAATCAATATAATTGAAACAAAAAGAACAATACAAAGAATCAATGAATCAAAGAGTTGGTTCTTTGAGAAAATAAACAAGATAGATAAACCCTAATCCAAACTGACCAAATAGCAGAGAGAGAGTATCCAAATCAACAAAATTAGAAATGAAAAGGGGGGATAACAACAGACCCCAGGAAATCCAGAGAATTATCAGGTCATACTTTGAAAACCTATACTCCACAAAAATGGAAATCAAAAGAGGAAAGGACAGCTTTCTTGACAAATACCACTTATCAAAATTAAATCAAGATCAGATTAAATACCTAAACAAACCTGTAACTCCAAAGAAAATTGAAGCTGTCAATAAAAACCTCCCAAGTAAAAAAGAAGTCCAGGTCCAGATGGTTTCAGTACAGAATTCTAACAAATATTCAAGGAAGAACTAATACCAATACTCCTCAAAGTGTTTCATAAAGTAGAAACTGAAGGGATATTGTCAAACTATTTTTATGAGGCCATAATAACCCTAATGCCCAAGCCACTGAACAATGCAAGAAAGAAAGAGAATTACAGACCAATTTCCCACATGAATATTGATGCAAAAATTCTCAACAAAATTCTGCCAAACCTTATACAACAACATATTAAAAATATCATCCACCACGAACAAGTAGGCATCATCCCAGAAATGCAGGGATGGTTCAACATATAGAAAACTGTAAATGTCATCCATCATATAAACAAGCTGAGAGGAAAAAAAAAACCACATGATTATATCTTTAGAAGCTGAAAAAGCCCTTGACAAAAATCCAACAATCTTTTGGCATAGCTGGATGGTAGTATGCAGAAAAATGCAAATAGATTTAAGCCTATCACCCTGCACAAAACTCAAATACAAGTGGATCAAAGACCTCAACTTAAACCCAGCCACACTGAACTTGGTAGAAAAAAAAGTGGGGAATACCCTCCAACAAATTGGCACAGGTGACCAGAGGACTAAGCTCTTAAATAGAGAACTCAAAAAACTAGAGTCCAAAGCCCTAAATAACCCAATTAAAAATTGGATTCAGAATTACAAAGGGAATTCTCAGCAGAAGAATTACAAATGGCTGAAAGGCACTTGTAGAAGTGCTCAGCATCTTTAGCCATCAGAGAAATGCAAATCAAAACAACTTTGAGATACCACTTTACACCTGTCAGATTGGCTAAAATAAGACACAGATGACAGCCTATGCTGGAGAGGGTGCAGAGCAAGGGGAACACTCCTCCATTGTTGGTGGGAGTGTAAGCTTGTTCAGTCACTCAGGAATGCAGTATGGGAGTTTCTCAGAAAACTGGGAATCAATCTCCCCAACTATCCGGCAATACCACTATTGGACATGTACCCTAAAGATGCACATTTGCACCGCAAAAGCATTAGCTCAACTATGTTCATAGCAGCATTATTTGTAACAGCAAGAACCTGGAAACAATCTAGATGCCCCTCAACTGAAGAATGGATTAACAAACTGTGGTACATCTACACAATGGAATACTACTCAGCAGTAATGATATCCTAAAATTTTCAGGCAAATGGACGGATTTAGAGAATATCTTCCTAAGCAAGGTATCACAAACCCAGAAAGATAAGCAGGGAATTTCCTCACTCATTCGTGGACTTTAAACAAAAATTTTGAAAGCATATCCAAGTTTCAAACCACAACCACTGAAAAGCTTGGGATCGGAAGCACTTTGGACTGGCTCCTTGAAGCCCATTTGCTCCAGGGGAACACCTGAGCCAGTCTTAATATTAGGATGAGGAAATTCGACTTGCCTGGAGTGGATGCTTAACTAAGCCACCTTGGTACCTTGGGACCTCCTGTCCTTGCTGGGGAGGAGATAAGGAGATGCGGAGAAGTGAAGGTGACTAGGAGGGGCAGGAGCGGGAAGAGATTTTGAACAATGGGATACATGGATAAAAAAATGAGACTTTATTCAAAAGTAAATAAATTTTTTAAAAAGTCCATACTAATACCACATACATAAGAATGAGTACTAATATTAGTACATAGTACTAATAGCCATATGTTGGTGAGAATATATAGGCACCAAACTTGGACACATTGCTAGTAAGGATGTAAACTTGTGGATTTGCTTTGGGAAAGAATTTGACAATTCCTCATAGAAATGGCCAAACATGTAATTATTCTATAAACCAGTACTTCTACTCTTAGGTTTATACCCAAGACAAAGACACTATAGAGACTGAGATACCAAATATTCACAGCAGCATGATTTACAGTAACCACCCAGCCCTATCATCACAAGGACAAGAGATGAACCCTCTACAGTGCATCATGCTGTTAAACTCTGATGTTCAATATTTTATACATAGTATCAGAATCTTCAAGTAGGGTATTTTTAACTTAGGATGTGTTATCAGGACATAGCCTTGTTATAGTTTGAGGAACATATTTTCTTGAAATTACCTTTAGTGTACCCATGATATTCAAGCCCAATAATAGGAAAGTAACTTCCTCCTAAGTAATTTATTTCCCAAATAAAACCCATATTTTCATCAGTTAAATCAACCCTGAGTTGAGTATCCCAAAATATATAAAGCTAATACAAGAGTTTGTTTCAATAATAGATAGATGAATAGATGGTTCAGTCTGGCAAAGTGTTTGTCTAAAAACACAGGAAACTCAACAGTTTGTATCAACAATACTTTGGGGAGGAGATATCTCACGCTGATAAAATGCTTGCCTAATATGAACGGGGAATTGAACAGCTTGTTACAACAATGCAGCCTGAGTTTGATCCCCAAAACTCACTCTTCAGAATCCATCTTTAAAAGTTATTTGTGGTGGTGTATGCTTGTAGTCCTAGATCTGGATGTACAGAGAAGCAGACCCATACATCTAACTACTAGCTAGCCAGATAGCCCAGGCTCATTGGTGATTTGACTCACAACAAAGAAAACAGCACCTAAGTAACAATGACTGAGGTAGTTCTAAGACCTCTATATGTACATGCATATACATTTGGAATTCCCACACACTTGAATGCACTCATACTTTTAAAAAAGTAATTGATACATGCCTTAATTAAAATCATATTATTCTAATATTTTTCCTAAATGTTGCCACATAAACAAAAGAGTTTCTAACTTCCATATCATGCAAATGGCAGTCGTGATCATGAACAAGATGGATCCCTATGAAAAAAAGTATTTGTTTTTCTCAGTGCTTGGACAAAATACTTGAGAGAAGCAACTTGAGGAATCAAGAATTTATATTGGGCCCAGCTTAAGATGGAAAGTTCATCATAGTGGTCAAGGCAGGGCAGTGGGAACATGATGCAGCATTTAAGGTAACATTTAAGACCACAATCAGGAAGTAGGAGTGGACAAGAAGAGGAGCCACACTGTAAAACTTCAACATCCATTCTTAGGGACCTGCTCCATCCAGAAAGGTTTCACTACCTAAATAGTCCACAGCAAGCAAAACAGTGTCACCAGCTGGTGAATTAAATCTCCTGATCTGTTGAGCACACTTCACATTTAAATAAAAGTAAAAGGTAAAAGAGGTTTATGCTTATATCCCAAATACATATTTGAAAGTAATTATTGGTTGGGTCTGAAATTATTATACTGCCTAATTCAACCTGTATAATTTTAAGCAAGCATACATTTAACAATTAAGGCAATGAACAAAAGGAGTGGAATACCACTGTCTATAATTGTTATGAGAAAAGTCCTGAGCAATTACTTATAATAGCCACTCCTTTAGCCCAGCTGCTTATATATATACATATATGTATATATATATGTGTGTGTGTGTCATATATATACATGCACACACACACACACACACACACACACATATATATATATATATATATATATATATATATATATATATATATATATATATATATGTTGTTTTTTGTAGTTTTTAGTCTTTGGAATGGTATAATAGTTTCCAATCAGGGCAGTTGAAACTCTAGTTATTAAAATCCAACTATGCTATTCTCCTTTACTCCCCTTTAATAAAACAAAACTTAAAAATAGCAGCCAAGTGTAAATCAGCCCATGATGCCATTTTGCTGAGCCTAAATGACATTATGCAACTTCCAGAGAAGGAACCGATGTCCTCCATAAATAAAACAACCCAAGTTTAAAGCCTGCAGACCACCCACTCTGATCGCACAGCTACACTAGAAATAAGAAAACAGACATCCTAATTTATTAGATAGACCTTGCAAAATGATCCCAGTGAATCTGTTGAGTCAGGAAAATATAAGAGCTGCTCCCTCTCCCTCCCTCCCTCCCTCCCCCCCCTCCCCTTCTCCCTCCCTCTTCCTATCCCCCTGCCCCAGGAACACTATAAGAACTTATAGAAAGTCTTGTAGTCCCCAGAATGAGTCTGTCTAGAGAATGTACCCAAGACAGCCTAAAACTGACATATAATTTTATTGTAGCTACAAGATCAGATGAGAAAATGTTTCCACCAATGGACCTAGGATTTGCCTGGTTTGAAATTTCCACTGAATACAGGGAGCTCTCAAGCATTCCTAGGCTTTTTCAGAGAAAATGAATATGGAGGAATTTGAAAGGTGTAAGTTGTCACCTACTAAAAATTTGTAAAAGATTTTAATTACATCCTACAAAGTAAAGGGTGACCCCCATAGCAATGCATCTTTTTGAAGCCCTAAATTTCAATGGTGTTTATGTTGGTAATCTTTGCCATGGAGAAGGCTTGCGCTAATGGAAAGAATGGGCCTTAGCTATGTGGAGGTTGCAGAAACCTTCTACATAATCCCCTTGATAAGTGGGGCTTGTATTTCTCCTCCTATGCAAGCTCCTAGGAACTTACAACATAGACCCTTCAGACTGTGAAAAAGAGACATATATTCAGGTCACCAAAACCTCCTCCGGCAGCACCTCACTCTCCCACATCAGACTGCAGTAGCACAATGGTCCTTCTACACATTTGTTTGACTCCCAGACAATTATGTGGGACCAACTGAGGCCTATGTTGTGATCACATCTCTGTTCACTTGCTTCCTCTCCCCAGGCCAACTCCTTCTTATAATTGTAACCCACATACTGTATTTTCTAATAAGTTCACTCCACACAAATCTTCACCTCAGAGTCCATTTCCAAATATGAATCTTCTTAACACACACAGAGAAATAAAATTTCAATATGGGTAGCTATACATATATACACAAACAAATCTTCACAATCTAGTTATAACTGTTACTATGAAATAGCGAATAATTCTATTCTTACAGCCAGGCTATGTTTGTGCAGTGTATATATTATTTAATATAACTAATTGGAATTTTTCTAACCCTTTCTAATTCAATGCCATAGGCCAATTTGGATCCAAAGACTCAACTAGTACTATGTGTGTAGTCACAGAGGAAGAAAGAAGAAAAACCTCAAGTGTAGACCACTCTTAAAGAAATGGACCTAATTATCTTCAATCATGTGAATATATCTAACTGAGGATAATATACTGTTAGCCCATGCCAAAATTAGTACATTTAGTAATGTTGTTATTACTTCATTAAGGATTAACTGGCAACCCTACTTTAATTCCTAGATTTAAAGCATCAAAACATCCCAGTTTTAAGACTTTTTAAAAGAAAATTTTCCTTTCATACTTGTACCTACCCCCTTGCTCTACCAAGATTTTGCCATTCACCCTGTGTGCATCCACTGCCTTAAAGTCAAACAGGAACCTGCCTTGTCTCTTGCTCGGTGTATTCATATACTATGACCAGGTTCTGTCCTCCCTTCCAGCTTCCAAATGATCACATGGACACTTCTAATTAATTATGCAAACTTGGGTGATCGCTTAGGTTTGTTTTTAACTAGCTCTTATAACTTAAATTAACCAATTTCTGTTGGTTTATGTGCTTCCATATGGCTCATGGCTTGTTATCTCTCCTCCTGTGTGCCCTGCTTCCTCTGGAAAAGCAGCCAGTGCCCTTAACTGCTGAGCACTCCAGCCTCCTTGAAGACTGTTCTTTAATGACATTTTATTTTATTTTTCAAAAAGAGAGCAAAGAAAGGTTTTTATAAGGTCACAATAAAGAAAGTTTTACTGGATATAATTTTAGACACATAGGAAATTTGATTAAAAGGATGAAGAATTTATGTGTGTACCTCATGTCTTATAAATGCCATTTACAACAATATAAAGGAGCAATGTCTCATAAAGATTCAGTGTCTCTAGAAGATGGGTGCAGGATGGAAAAAAGCCCCAGTGAACATACAAAGAGAGGAGATAGATCAGCAGCATACCAGAGAAGCATTAGAAAAAGAAAAACTCCTTTATCTTAATCAGCTTATGCAGACTGGCATCAATGTGCAAAGCTAGCTTCCTATCTACCAAGCCCAGATGCCTTCTGTGTTTCACTATGAGTTTCTCACAGTGAACTTTCATTTTATCATAAATAACTTACTCCTTATGACTCCCCAAGAGATTTATTTAAAGTATGCTCAAAGGAGCAAATACAGTTGTTTGCTCTTCAAAATATCCTTATCATGGGAGGCTTGATAACAGGAGAAACATTTTGACATCTCAGACTCACCTCTAATTTCTTTTCTTTGTGTTTTCTTTGGATAAAACAGGTGATCCTTAAATATATCCTCTCTTCTGGAGTTCTAAAACATCTGCTAGAAACCACTGCCCCACTCCCAACATTAACAGAGTCCTTGGCCATGAAAAGAATAGAGAGACTTGAGCATGATACAGCAACGAAATTAGGGCTTCTTAGCTTATTTTGTAAGTGTTGGAGCTGATGCAGACCCTTCAAGTCAAGATCTTAAGAAAGTTCTTAATCTAAATGGGTCTTATTTCAGGATTGCCCTTTCCAAACTCCTATCTGATTCTTGAAGAGGCTTTGTAAGGAAATCCCTTTATCCCTTTCGGATTTGGGGAAATCCTGCTGGTTGGACCCAGAAAAGCAAACAATTTTGGTCAAGTAAATTTCATATCTTTAGCAATACTAATGTGAATATTTGCTGTGAGGATATGTGTAAATATTTTACAAAAGGATACATGTCTAAAATAAACACCTTTAAAAGATCAAATGAAACTTTTATTTAGAAAGCAGCTTCCTCTAAGGGGTTCAAAACCACTTTCCAAACACTTGCTTGATCCAAAAATCAAGATTTTTTTTTTCATTGTGAAATTATCAAAACACATCCCTACTTTTGTGTCATGCTTAGCGACAGTATCTACTAGGGGCAGGTATCTATAATTTCACTGCAAACTCTACAGGAACCGTTTGGGAATATAGAAGTCTGGCCTCTGGCCCTCACTAAGTTATTGATCAAGACTGTGTCCTTAAACAAGACAATGTATCTTCAAACAACATGATTGGCCTCAAAACTCTGTAAAGTATGTCTAGCCTGATCAGTGGAGTCACATGAGCAGATAATGAATCGTTTAAATCACTCAGTGTTTATGTTTAACTATAGGAAGCATGTAACTTATTTGGCAAATATAAAGCCCACTGAGAACGAATCTCAATTTGATCTTTCTTTGTTTCACATGTTCATAGTTGTCATTTAAATGTTTGGTTTATATGGTCCATAAAATGTGAGAGTTGGGGATCTGAGCATATAAAGTGGATAAAGCACTTTCTATGGACATCGTAGAATCTAAGTTAAGATGCTCAGAATCCACACAAAACAGGGTATAGTGTGCATGTCTGTAATCCTATGGCTTCTTCAGGAAGTTGGGAGGCAGGAGACAACAAAATCCATGGAAGTTCCTGGGCAGGCTACACTAGTGTATCTTATCTCAAAGGAGAAAGTGATTACCAACACCTGAAGTTATCCACTATTCTTCAAATGCATGGTCTTACTTGTACTCATACATACGAGGCAGACATCCACACACAGATATTTTAATAACATAATCCATTGCATTCACTAATAAGCTGAGTAGCATTGAAGAGATGACTTAATTTCTATGAGTCTTCATTTGCTCACATATACATTGGAAATAGCAAACACATACTGAACTGTCATGAGCATTAAATGCAGTCTTTAAGGCTTCTGGATAGGAAGCATTGAAAAACAGGAAAGGACTCATTCAACTTGTGAGAGAAGAGAGATTTATCAGTTATGTCCAGAATAAATTTCAGCAAGAGAAAGATGTAGTTACAAGAGATACCAAGTAAAATACTATTTTGAGAACAGAAATAAATAAATGAAAGAAAATAATATGGCAGTAAAAGGACTTTATAAATGAGAAGAAAGATGTCCTACATGATTTAGAATAATGTAGATTAGAAGAGGATGACCTGGAGCTTGAAAACTCTTACTTGGAGGATGAATCATCTATTTGAAAAATAATGTCACAAATCATCCATAGATTCTCAGTATGTCCATAAGACATTCAATGTTGACATTCCATCAGATGACAAATCCCAAAATAATTGAAATGGTATTTAGTTTGAACAAGGGAATACATGGATAAAAAAAATGAGACTTTATTCAAAAATAAATAAAAAATCAAAAAAAATAACAAGTGAAAGGAAAGATGCTAAAAATTACACAAAACCAAATTATATTACCAGTAAAAATCAAATCACAACTGTCCATCTGAACTCCAAATGCCATTAAAATAGAATTTGTTTTTTACCTTTAAAGCACCCACTCTATACAACTGTATGACATCACATTAATTTCCATTCAACCTTGGAAATTACATAAACCTTTTGCTCATTTGTTAGGTATCCAATGATTACTAGCCACATGTTAAGTTCAAAGACAGTCGCAGAGAATAAGTCTATGCCTAACAATTCTTGTTCTTTAGAATTCTAGAATCATCTATCACCTCAACAAAGATATAAGACTCCCCTAAGCAATCACTTTGTTCTGGTTGTAATAGGCCAGGTACTGTGCTAAGTATTCCCTTACATCATTTATCCTGACAGACATGCACTACTGAGTTGGCTGCATTATCACAAAGTACTTTCTAACCCATGCTGTGCTCTTTGCTTGGGAACAGAGGTAGAAATCAAAATCTACAATTCTATGCATTCTGGAGTCACAGGGTGCTGAGCTACCTCTTCTTTTAATATCAGCTCTTTGGATGATGTCAACCAGCAAAGACCACATGTCATCTCTACATTAATCATCCACACTTTCCAGAAATTCCATGTTTAACTCTTGTTCAATACTCTGTCTCCAGTGTCAAGGATGGCATCTAGCATTTAAAAGAATTATTTTAGTTTCTAAATTAATGCTATATACTGTGGTTGGAGAGATGGGTTTGTGATTATGAACATATACTGTTATTACAGAGACCAGAGACTGGTCTTTAAACACTGTGTTAGAAAGCTCCCAACCACATGTAAATGTAGTTCCAAAGGCTCTAACAATATTTCTGACCTTCCTGGGTACCTTCATTCATGTACACATGCCCACACATAGCCACACATGCACATACTCAATTAACATAATAAAATGGGGTTAGAGAGTTGGTCTAGTTCTTAAGATCATTTGCTGTTCTTGTCAAGGACTGGGTTCAATTCCCAGCACCTATTTCGAATGGCTTACAACTGCCAATAACTTCTGATACAGAAGGATCTAGAACCCTCCTTAGGCCACTATGAACATGCATGCATATGGAATATATACCCCCAACACACACACACAGAGATAGTGCAATAATACAATAAGTTATGTTAAAAGGTGAAAAGCAATTGAAAAAAATGCCCAGTGTTAATTAGAGAAGAGATCTACCCATAGTCAAGCCAGGCAGTGGTGGTACAAGGCATTAGTCCCAGCACTTGGGAGGCAGAGGCCGGAGGATCTCTGTGAATTCAAATCCAGCATAGTCTACAAAGCAAGTTCCAGGACAGCCAGGACTATTACACAGAAAACCCTGCCTTCAAAAACAAAAGTAAAACAAACTGGAGAGATGGAGAGATGGCTCTGTCATCTGATATTCCAGACTGGTTTTATTAAATATATAACAAATCACCAGAGCACACACCTTTAATCCCAGCATGGGGAAAGGCCAGAGTGGTGATCTACTGCCTGGTTGTGTGACCTATGCCTTTAATCCTATAACTCCAGAGACAGAGATCTTTCTGTTTTTCTGTGAGCTCAAGGCTAACTACCAAATAGTAATAGCTAACGCCTTTAATCTTAACCTAGATGTGATACAGCTGGGTGAGGAAAGTATTTAAGGCAGTCATAGGAACACAGAGGAGTTATTAGAAGTGACCAGGAGCAAGGCTGAGGAAGCTGGAAGACAGTTGGGTGAGATTTGACTGTGTTGTTTCTCTCTTTGATATTTCAGTCTTTCTCTGATATCTGGTTCTGAGTTTCTTTTAATACAACTAGAATTCATATATATATATATATGTTATATATATATATATGTTTATGTTAAAGGGGTAGACAAATGTGTACAATATGCATGGACCTGTGTGCACATGCATATAGAGGACAGAGAGAACCTCAAGTGTCTTTCCACATGAATATTATTTATCTTGCAGTAGGGTCTCTTATGGGCCTGGTGCTATCCAGTTGGGCTGGGCTATCTGGCTAGTGAACCCTAGAGATCTACCTGCCTATACCTCCCCAGTACTGGGATTATAGAGCAGGTCAACATGCCTGGTCTTTTTTATGTGGATCTTTAGAGTTGAAGTCAGATTCTCATGCTGAAGACAAGAACTTCCCCAACTGAACCACTCCCCCGACCCCTCATATAATTTTATCATGTTGAATATGGTTCAGTGTGCTTTCCTTCTGGTTTCATTTAAGTTGGCCAAGCATTCCTTGGCATGTTTTTTTCCACCTTCAGTTTCAACCCTCTTACAAAGTTCAATGGCAAGGCCTTGTGTACCTTACTTAAATCTTATGCAAAACTATTGCACAAAAATCAAACCACACCGAATGTCACTAGCAACTGGTTCAATGATGATACTATATATCAATCAATCTTTGAGTATCCCAAAGGCACCATCATATGCAGATGTTTTCCTCAAGGACAGTATGTCAAGCTTTGTTGAAGGCTTTGTTCAAAGCTACAGAGCCCAGATCACACTGTAAGAATCTGAGAGAGCTAAGTATACTCAGTGAATCCTGCATTTCAATCTATCTTACCTATAGTGTATTGTGTAAGATAAACATTCAAAATCTTTAGGGCTTAAGTTTTAAAACTAGTTCCAGGCTCTTTGGACTCAAAAAGCTTTATTTTGATCATATTTTGAGTAGTTCTTCTGCCTTTCTACTACATTCACCTCTTATCTGGAGCAATGAATATTTCTGATTAAATAAAAGAAGAGCAATTTGTTCCAGGGAATGGGGAATGAAAGGAGTCATGCAAATAAAATGCCACTTAAAATAAAACCCAAAACACCATTAAAGTATTATCTGGCTGTATGGTTTAGAAACCATCTCCCTTGCAGATGGTTTCTGCTTTTTTCTGACAATAATTTTAATGCATAAACAACATATATATTAAGACTATGCACTCAACTATTTATGTAGATCACTAGTGCAAAAATTATGAGAGGAACATTGGTTGGCTTTGCACATTGATTGAACCTGGCACTACATCTTAAATTATTTAAATTTTTCTCAAGAAAGAAGACTACATTCTTAGAAAGAAAATAGCAATCAAAGTATTTACTATTGTTATTGTCTTAGTTCAATTGATTTGTGAGGTTATGTGTTGCATTAAGTTGTTGAGGCTTACTATATTTTGGATTCAGGAATCCATTTTCCCTAGGGAAAATCAAATACCAATGTCATCAAAGACAGCTTCTTTGAGTTGGGATAATTACAACCTTTTATTTCGACTTTTGTCTTTTCTAAAGGATTTCCACGGCAAATTTTAGAGCACACTCACACACACACACACACACACACACACACACACACATACACACAAAGATAAATGTTCATTGAAAATATTAAATTCTATCATGTCCATTTGCCAAAGATGACATGAAGACCTTGTTTTTCGTAGTTTAAGCTACAGAAAAAAAGTAATGTCAGATCAATCAAAATTGACAAAATAAATATCAAAAAAGGTCCATTAACAGCCAATTCTGTTTCACCTAATTGATTATGTTATAATAATAGGCTTTTCTTCAGAGCCCATATAATGGGAAAACAATGAGTTTCTTGCTTAGTTTTTAGTGTTCACCAAAATATTCCACATCATCTGTGTTCTTCTCAAAAACTATTTTGTACATTTGAATCTATCATTTTTTCTATATTTAACTCATTTTGTTAATATACATTAACAAAAATATGGTGTTGACAGGAGTAGTGATGCACACCTTTAATTTTAGTACCTGGGACCTAGAGGCAGGAAGGTAGATCACTGTGAGTTTGAGGTAAGCCTTACATATGCAGTGAGTTTTAGGCAAATCAGGGCTATCAGGTGAAACACTGCCTTAAGGAAAAAATAGGGTGCCCCAAACTTCGATGACATCATGGTGATTTGTTAAGAAACAGTATCTGTGACAGCAAGGTTTTTAACATAAATTATTTAAAACTCCTCTTGTAAGTTCAGCCCTTCGAGTCCTCCTGTGAATACAGGATTGCTTATGCTGGTATGGAGCTTGTATAATAAATAAGAAAGTGACATTTCAGACCATAAATATTCATTAGAGGTTGTTCCCTGGTCAATCTGTGTGTCTAATTTTGGTTTGTATTGTTTCCTTTCAGTCTTTTCTGCTATTTTTGCTAAAAGCCAAGTGGTAAAGTCCCACTTCTGCAGGATTTGTGCTTTCCTGTTGAGACTATTAAATGTACAACTCAAAGGGTGAAAAAAAAGATGAAGGAAGAATTTGCTGATGTCCTATGGCTCGATTGTTGATCTCAGATGAAAATTGGAACAAATTATCCATTAATGTTATTGCCTGAGAACTGCCAGTTTCTTGGAAATATTAAAAACATGATACACAATCACCAGAATGTGTTATTTCTCCAGTTAAAGATGTTTAAAGATTTTTAGACCCAAGAGATGCATTACTGTAAGTTAATCTCCATGTTTAATAGATTTAAAAACATTTAAATCGAATAAAAGAAGTCCTCAATGTCATTAACAGTTTCTCACATCACTTATTGGCACTCTCATTTACATATGATTTACTTCCAAGTTAGGCCAATCCATTATTATGAAAAGGAGACCTAGGTTATACTCTGGTTCAGGCAAAGTGTAAAGACACGATTAGAAAACTGATTCAATAAAAGGAATGGAAAACTAGGCAGGGCAGTGTATACCATTAATCCTAGTACTTAAGAGGCAGAGACAAGAGGATTTCTGTAAGTACAAGAACAAGCTGGTCTACACAACAATTTCTAGGCCTGCCAATAGTGAGACTGTCTCTAAAACAAACAAACAAATAAAGTGGAATGGATCATTGTATTAATTCTAGAAGAAAGTTAAAATTAAATCCTGTATAAAGTTAGATTTATAGTTTTAAAATAATTTGATTCTATTAAAATTAACTCAATTCTAAAATGTTAGCACTTAAATATACTTTACAATCTTATAGTGCCTCAGAGACACAATTATGGCATTGAAAGGTAGAAAAACTCATTTTCTAAACACTACAAATATTGGTTGGATGCCTATTCATATCGGGCTACATATTAGTTACAAAAGCATCCTTTCCAAAGGGAATCTGCTCTATTCTGATAGGAGAAATATATTATATTAGTTACAACTGTGTTAGTATAATCAAATACCTGACATAAACAACTTAGAAAAGAGAAAGACTTCATGATTTCAGAGGATTCAGTCCATGACTTCTTGGACCCATATGGTTAGAGACATTATCATGGGAGCAAGAACTAAGAAGACAGAGAAGCATAAAAGACAAAGAGTGGCGGGATGGAACCCCTAAACACAGGACAAGGTGGAAGTGACATACTTCCTCCAAATAGGTCCTCAGCTCCTATTTTTCACCACCTATCATTAGTACATCATTTTATAAATCTATTACGGGATTAACCCTTTGATTAGGTCAGAGCCCTCAGAATCCAATCACTTTAAAATCACTATTTGTCAACCAAGTCGCCAGCTATAAGACTATGAGAGATATTTTGCCTTGAAATTATAACAGCACAAAAATGCATACATGTAAAATGTTTGGGTTTTCCCCAAAGAGATCCTGTTACAAAGACATAGTGCAAAAGGAAGACATAGTGTGAAAGGTTTTTTTGGATAGTGAACTTGGGAACACAAATAGACATACTGTCTTGCAAGTGGTGGTTTGGGCAAGAAAGAGATACCACTGTCACTCCTTGCCTCTTGCCACCTACTTCAGGCAACAAAAACTTGGCCCAGGGTCACAAGGGTGGGAGAGTTGACCCTGCCCCTCACTGGCTGCAGCACCCAGGAGTGTAAGCCCTGCACCTTACCAGGCAGCACAATAGAGCTAACCCTGTTGGGGAAGGGAGTAAGTGAACTGGCCTGGGAACTTGCATGTGCTTGGGAGTTCTGGCACCAGCCACTCATAGGCCATTAGTTGAAATGGGTGAGAGAGAGAAGACCTCCCCATTTCCCCTCCCTGTCTGCCTCACATGGGAGAGCTAGTCCTGAGGTCTTGAGAATGGGAGAGATGGTACTGTCCTTCATCAGCTGCAGCCTTTGGGGGAAGGACTCCCTGCTCCTCACTCAGGCAGCACAATAGATCTGAATTCATTGGTCAGAGTGAAAGTGAGCCTGTCAAGAAGGCATGAGAGCAGGAGAGCTGAACCTGTTTCCATATGCCCCCCTACAGCAATTGGGAGATCAGGCCCTGTACTTTGCCTGGTCAAGAAAACATAAAGCTGGCATTGGTGAGGTGAGTTCAGGTGAATCAGACTTAAGGGGTTACATCAAGAGAAATGGCCCCACTCCTTGCTACCTGCTGCGTTGGGTGAGCTAGCCAGGGTAGTATTAGGTTCTGATGAAAAAGAAAAGCTGGTGGGCTAACCAATCCAGCTCCTACCCAGGCCCAGAACCAGGACTGAGTTAGCCAAACCCAACATCTACATCTTCTATAAACTTTTGGAACACATGAAGGGGCAGGACCTTCAGATCCAAAGCAACAGGATATCCATGACACAGGACAACAACAGGATATCCAAGAGGAGTCCCTGTGAGGATCCAGGATCGATAGTAAAGCAGAAACCAGATACCTCGAAGCAGACCAATGACTCATAGCAATGAACACTTACAAGTAAAGATGGATGGACTAAAGGGTACACTATATGATTCACTAATCTACCGTTTCCATGCCAAGAACTGGTTGGTTGGTTGGTTTTTGGTTGTCTTTTTAAATTCTGTTTTGCTTGGGCAGTAAAGTTGCAAAGGCAGGGGGCAGATGTAAGTGGGTGAAGAGGTGAGTGGGAATGAGATGAATAATGTGACATCTACAAAGAAACGTGGGGACCCTGAAAAAACAATAATAACAACTTTGTCTGGGAAGTCAGGAGAGATTTCAAAGGTAATAACAGATGGCTAAGTAAGCACTCTCTTAGGAAGGGAATGAAGGCTGCTAATTAATACACTTAGAAAGGTACCAGATTACAGAGAGGTCAGTGAATTAGAGACCTGCTTCCTTGTCTTATCTACTATCAAGTTTACTGATTATATAAATATGTATGTGTTTTGTTTAAGTAGCTACAATTTCCAGTGGGATCAATTGGCTTGGAAAGAGCTAATTTAGGTGTCTCAAACCACTGGCTATATTTCTTACAAATATTATGGATACAAGTGCTTTATGTTCACATTGACTTTGACCAAAAGATGTGAAGGTAAAACCAGACAGCAAGAGGCTGAAAATTTATAGTCTTGAGATACCAGGAGATAAATTTAGTTCTAGAGAGAACCAAAGAAAGGAGGGTGAGACCTCAGAAAAGGGGGAGAAAAATTCAGAGCTTCAGGTGCATAAGAGGACACAGAGGAGAAGTATAAGCAGGAAAGAGGTCTGAAAAGTGAAAGTCCAAAGAAAGCCTGAGAAACCAAACCAAGTCCCTCTGACAGAAGTGAAAAATAAATCAGGAAAAGCACACACAGTGAAGAGATGGGTTCAGAGACCCTGAGACATGAGATTTCTTTATTGCCTCATAGACTAAAGCAGTGGCTGGGGAATATCCATGAGCACGTGAATCACAATGAAGGTTTGTATCACACATCTATAGCTATGCTCCCCTCCACCCCACCTCTAGCCTACCCAGACATCCAAATTCCATGAGTAAAGAATGAAGTCTAAGAATGAGCATTTTGTTCCTTTTTTGGTTTTTGAAAATTCTTCAAGAATTTCATGCAGTATATTTTGATGATATTCACCACCTCTCCCAATTCTTTCAGACCTATCCCTTCCCCTTCCTATCCACTCAACTTTCATCTTCATTGTTTAAAATATGCAGTTTAATTTGTGCTGTTTATATTCTTATGGGTGTGGAGTCATCCACTAAAGTGTGGTCATCATACTATGGACAGCACTCTTTAAAACAAACAAACAAACAAAAACCTATTCTCCCCTCTCCCAGTAGCTATCAGTAGCCAGTGACTCCTGGGTGAGGAATGGGATCCTGTGCTTACCTCCCCTCACCATGCTGGATCTTTAATTGACTTGAGTTTGCACAGGTCTTGTGCACCTTATCACAATTACTATGCAACTGTCCTGGGAACTGTTTTTAAATTTGTGGGTTTTTTTTTCTGTGATGGCTATCCATGGTTGTCAACTTGAGTACACCTGTAATTAATTAAAATACAAGCAGCTGGGTGAAAAAAAGAAAAAGAAAATGTCTCCAAGTGCCTGAGGGGCAAGTAGACTGGACTGTGAGAGGGGAATAAAACAACAAACCAAAACAGAGAATTGAGGTAAGATTGATTCTAGCACCTGAGAAAGAAGTGCTCCCTGATCTATACAATGTAAAACAAACAAATGAACAAATCAGCAACAACAAAAAACAAAAACAAAAAAGAAAACCCTGGTAATTGCCTTATCTGTCCAGGGTTTATGCAGAATGAACTTTGCTGGTTTTGGCATATCCCAGGAACCACTCAGTTCTGCACAGACCCTGACAGTTGTCTTTTTTTGCATAAAGGGAAGTTCCCTGTCAACAACTTCAATATTATCACTTCATTTCCTTGCATTTCCCTAATTTTTCACTAATTCCTTCTCCTCCTACAGACCATGCAAATAAGTAATATTTACTGAAAGAAGATATGTTTATGTTTAGAACCTCCTGAGAGTCTGGATTTATACTGCGGCTTTCATAGGTTACAGATCAACCCCTAATTCATTCAACTTCATGCTTGGAGATAATGGGACTCCACAATAATTAAGGGAACAAACAAAAGGAAGAGCAAATAAAAAGTGCAGTAACTTTTCAGAAACTAAATGCCCACTATAAAGTAATGCACAAGACTGGACATGGGTTTCATTGAAGTGTGAGAAACCTTGAAGAAGCCCTTCTTTCCCAATGTTACTCCTCATTTGCAATTAATAATATCAACAATTGTAATAACTTCTACTTCATAGCACTAATTCAACCAATAAATGGTGCTCAGGATAATACTTTCCACACACAAAATAATCCATACATGAATGTCATTATGATTATTAAAACAGTAATGCTAATTGTAGCTCTGAACCTCCTTTGAAGCTGAAATATTCAAAGGCATGTTGAATGAGAAGCTTCTTTACTATCATCCAATACATCAGATGGAAAAATTTCCCTTGCCCTTCAGCCTCTTCCTGATGCTGGTGGGAGGAAGAATGAATCAGCCCCCCACGGGATGTTTATGAGCATCTCAGTCAGTTACAATATCCAACAAGCTCACAGGCACAGGAGGGAAGCTTGGAAGACTTTCAAAGCCTGCAGACTCTCAGATTGCTTCTGGTCGCTGGCTGATTAGGGTTGGTGGTAAGTCCTTAACCATGTGCTTCACCTCCATATGTTTCCAGCCTTCTTCACCTTTCCCTCTGACTGTGACAATGAGAATATTGAAATCAATAAGCTCGCTATCCTTGCTCTGAACACTCAAGTGCTTTGAAATGAAAAATGGTTCAGGAGTTAGAAGCCATGGCAGAGACATGGAGGATGTAGGTAGAGATTAGAAATGGCAATGTCCTCTGATGAGAGAAAGAGGTAAAGAGGGAGCAGTGGACCAAGAGAGATATCCTCAAGGTTATCTATCAATTCATTACTACTCATAGAGAAAAGATCATTTAAATTTGATACACTTTAAAATCTCTTCTCTGGAAAATAAAAATCTAGACTAGAAAAACAGTTATCATCCCTTCTGGTTCTAAAAATATTTGATGATAAAAGGTCACAACAAATTTTTGCTTTCTTCTTCTCCCTTGTGACCTGGAAGATATATACATATCTTCCAGCATCCATTGTCTGCTTTAAACTATACAATCATGTATTCATCTTTTGTAGCAGAGTAAAGAGCTGGGTGGAGACTGTTGTATCCCTAGTGCTTAGAACTGTGCTGAAGGAAAGAAGCTGTTAGTATTTGGGAGACTGCCGCAGGCACTGACTTCTTCCCTTGTTTTATACTGAGTTCTCAGCAAGATCTACTGATGCAGGGAAAGCAAAGACTGGATAAGTTAAGGTACTTCAACATCTCCCGAAGTCTTTCAGCACTAAAGAACCACAGTCCTCTGTGTCCTAGCAGGGGTGAATAAAGAGAGCCATTACAAGGGACTGTGTTATAGGAATCAAGGCTATCAGCAAGTATGGGGTGAACAAGATGCCTAACTAGAGCTGAGAATTGTGCAGAGGGAATTACCAGAGCTCAGCCCCTGCCTCACTTTCCTCCAAGTAGCCAGAGCCTCTGTGGCTGAACACAAGAGGAAGCAGGTCAACAGAACCACGTGTCAAGTGGAGAAGAGTGGAGATCCACACACAGGAACATCCAACAGAGCTCCCTGTACCCTGAATGACTCTTTCCATTGAGCGAGTCTCCTCTCCATAAATAATATGGATTTTGTTTGACAAATAGCTCATATTTGTAGATAGATGTCTTCACACAGTTCTACAACACAGTTCTATATGAACTCTTAACATACTCGAGGGATACCTGTACTCATCCTCAATAAGCCAACTATTTTTTTTTAGATTTCTTTTTTTTCCTTTTATTATTATTTTTATTGTTCTGAACAAAGAAGTTACACTTTCTAACCTTGTATATCCTTATTCAAGGTCCCTTCCCCCTCCCACCACATCAGGTCATTCTTTCTTCTCCATAAATCCCCATCCTTTCCCTGGAGAGGCTGTAGGCAGTCCCATGGTCCCACTGCCCCAATATTGCTTAGTTCAGTCTCCACTCCTGGCAGATGCAGTTTTCTCCCCCCTCCCTCAAGAGTGAGTTGGGAGTTCCTCTAGGGGGAGTGGGATCCAAGGTGTCAGTCCAGGGTGTTTCTGATCCCAAGATGTTCAGTGCTTGTGGTTTGCAGCTTGGGCATGCTTTGCATTTTTCTTGTTTGTTTGTTTGTTTAGAGTCCACTAATGAGTGAGTACATCCCCTGCTTATCTTTCTGAGTTTGTGATAACTCGCTCAGGAGGATATTCTCCAAATCCATCCATTTGCCTGCAAATTTTAGGATAACATTTTTTCTTACTGCTGAGTAGTACTCCATTGTGTAGATGTACCACAGTTTGGTAATCCATTCTTCAGCTGAGGGACATCTAGGTTGTTTCCAGGTTCTTGCTGTTACAAATAACGCTGCTATGAGCTTAGTTGAGCTAATGCCTTTGGAGTGTGACTGTGCATCTTTAGGGTATACACCCAGAAGTGGTATTGCTGGGTCCTTGGGGAGATTGATTCTCAGTTTTCTGAGAACCACCATACTGCATTCCAAAGTGGCTGAACAAGCTTACACTCACACCAACAATGAAGGAGTGTTCCCCTTGTTCCGCATCCCCTCCAGCATAGGCTGTCCTCTGTGTCTTTTATCTTAGCCAATCTAACAGGTGTCAGATGGTATCTCAAAGTTGTTTTGATTTGCATTTCTCTGTTGGCTAAAGATGATGAGCACTTTTTCAGGTGCCTTTCAGCCATTCGTAGTTCCTCTGCTGAGAATTCCCTTTTTAGATCTGTACCCCATTTCTTGTTAGGGTTATTCAAGGTTTGGGGCTCTAAATTCTTGAGTTCTTTATATATCTTAGAGATCAGTCCTCTACTGATTGTAGGGTTGTTGAAAATCTTTTCCCATTCTGTAGGCTGTCATTTTGTCCTATTGACAGTGTCCTTGGCTTTACAGAAGCTTCTTATTGATTGTTGGTCTTAGTGTCTGTGCCACTGGTGTTTTATTTAAGAAGTGGTCGCCTGTGCCAATTCGTAGAAGTGTATTTCCCACTTTCCTTTCTATCAAGTTTAAAGTGGCTGGGTTTATGTTGAGGTCTTTGATCCACTTGGATTTGAGTTTTGTGCAGGGTGACAGGCTCAGATCTATTTACATTTTTCTACACACTTCCATCAAGCTATGCCAATACCATTTGTTAAATAGACTATCTTTTTTCCATTGAATATTTGGGGCCTCTTTGTCAAAGATCAGGTGTTCATAGGTTTTTGTTAATGTCTGGATACTCAGTTCTATTCTATTGATCCACAAGTCTGTTTTTATGCCAGTACCAGGCTGTTTTTATTACTGTAGCTCTGAAGTCAGGGATGGTGATGCCTCCTGAGGTTCTTTTGTTGGGTAAAATTGTTTTGACAATCCTGGCTTTCCCGTTATTCCAAATGAAATTGAGTATTGTTCTTTCAAGGTCCAAAAAATATTGAGTTGGGATTTTGATGGGCAGTGCATTAAATCTGTAGATTGCCTTTGGTAGAATTGCCATTTTTACTATGTTGATCCTACCTATCCAGGAACATGGGAGAGCTTTCCATTTTCTGATATCCTCTTCAATTTCTTTCTTCAATGATTTAAAATTTTTGTCAAATAGGTCTGTTACTTTTTTGGTTATAGTTACTCCAAGGTATTTAATACTATTTGCTGCTATAATGAAGGGTAATGTTTCCCTTATTTCTTTTTCAGCTCTTCTATCTTTAGTGTATAGAAGGGCTACTGATTTCTTTGAGTTAATCTTGTATCCTGATACATTGCTGAAGGTGTTTATTAGCCGTAGCAGTTCCTTAGAAGAATTTTGTGGGTCACTTATGTATACAATCATATCATCTGCAAATAGAGATAGCTTCACTTCTTCTTTTCCAATTTGTATCCCCTTAATCTCCCTTCGTTCTCTTATTGCTTTAGCTAAAACTTTGAGAACTATATTGAATAGATAAGGGGAGAGAGGACATCCTTGTCTTGTTCATGATTTTAGTGGGATTGCTTTGAGTTTTTCTCCATTAAGTTTGATACTGGCTGTCGGCTTCTTGTAAGTCACCTTTATTATATTTAGATATTCTCCCTGTATTCTTGATCTCTCCAGTGCTTTAATCATAAAGGAGTGTTGGATTTTGTCAAAGCTTTTTCTGCATCTAAGGATATGATCATGTGATTTTGTTCCTTTAATTTGTTTATATGATGGATAATATTTACGGTTTTTCATATGTTAAACCAGCCCTGCATTTCTGGGATGAAGCCTACTTGGACATGGTGGATGATATCTTCTATACATTGTTGTATACGGTTTGCCAAAATTTTGTTGAGAATTTTTGCATCAATAGTCATGAGGGAAATTGGTCTGTAATTCTCCTTCTTTGTTGTGTCTTTGAGTGGCTTGGGTATTAGGGTGATTGTGGCCTCATAAAAGGAATTTGGCAATATTCCTTCAGTTTCTACTGTGTGAAATAGTTTGAGGAGTAACGGTAGTAATTTTTCTTTGAATGTCTGGTAGTATTCGGCACTGAAACCATCTGGACCATGGTTTTTATTTTTGGGGAGGCTTTTAATGACAGCTTCAATTTCCTTAAGGGTTATAGGCCTGTTTAGGTAACCAATCTGATCTCCATTTAATTTTGGTAGATTGTACCTGTCCAGAAAACTGTCCATTTCTTCGAGGTTTTCCATTTTTGTGAAATACAGATTTTCAAAGTATGATCTGATAATTCTCTGGATTTCCTGGGGGTCTGTTGTTATGTCCCCCTTTTTATTTCTGATTTTGTTGATTTGAACACTCTCTCTCTGTTTTTTGATTAGTTTGCCTAAGGGCTTATCTATCTTGTTGACTTTCTCAAAGAACCAACTCTTAGATTTATTGATTCTTTGAATTGTTCTTTTTGTTTCAATTGTATTGATTTCAGCTCTAAGTTTGATTATTTCCTGCCGTCTACTCCTTCTAGGTGAATTTGCTTCTAATTGTTCTAAGGCTTTCAGCTGAGCTGTTAGGTCTCTAGTGTGAGATTTCTCTAAGTTTTTCATGTAGTAAGCCAACTATTAAAGCCAAATTAAAAGTGAAAATTAAAAAAGAGAAATTTATTCAGTGTGGTCGGTTGGGAAGATAGCTAGCAAACCATTTCTCATCTCCCTGCTCTGACACAATTTCATTTTGAGTGTCCAAAAGTGAGGTTAAAGTTTAAATAGATGGTCAAGGACATCTAAGCAGTCTGTGCCAAGGTAAGGTCCAGCCCACCATTAACCCATCATTGTCTAGAATGTGGTCTTGTCCTGTAAGGTGGTCTGACAAGTTATTAGAACCAGTTCCAGCTTTTTCCTTCTCTTGACATGAGATTCTTTTAGAAATTTCCTTTTCTGCATTTGGACAAGGGGATACATGGATAAAAAATGAGACTTTATTAATAATAAAAAAATAAGAAAAAAACACCAAATAATATACATATAAAAAATTAAAAAAGGAAAAAAGAAATACTATGTTTAATAACAGGGTTTCACTGGTTTTGTAACTTTTAAAGGCTTGGTTTATTTTTTTAAGTTTTATGGAATAATATGATATACATTTGACTTAGTTTTTTAAGTTATAGTAGAATTCTGTAGTAAGTTCATATTTTCCTGTGTTTGTTTTTGTTATTGTTGTTTTTTATTTTTAGTATGGAGTACTTTATTAGTATTTTAAGTATTTTAAGGTTACAAAGTATGCATTTGTTAAAATCATTCATTGAATTTAGGTTTAATTTTGCTATCTAAAAACTCACCAGTTCTTTTCAGAATCTTCACTTTATCAAAACAAATTTATAATGTATGTCCTTTTGGTTTTCGGGAATTTCATTCCTATCTGTTATAATGTTTGTGTTTCAATTTTTAGTTTTATTGAAGTAGGTCTTCCCTTTCTTTGTTTAACTTAGTTAAGAATTTGCCATTTGTGTTTAAACCTTAAGAAATAAATAAATAAATTTAAAAAAAAGAAATTTTCTTTTCCTTAGAGTCCACTATTTAAACAGAAGGATATTCAAAATGAGAGACACCAGGATTTCTGTATAATATCTTTATTCCTGGCAGGCTTGTTAGGAGTTAACAACTTTGAAGCAAATTTATCTTTCTTGTACCAACCAGACATAAGCTTTCTAGAGGCAAAGATGAAATCTAATTCTAGAACCATATTCCTACTGCATGCCTGGCATTCAATATACATAACAAAAACGTACTCTTTAACTAAGTTTTCCAATACCATATCACATAACCAGTTATTGCTATCATTTTAGATTATTGTTGTTTTCTTGTATGTCTGTTTTTGTTGTTGCTTTGAACATTTTTGTTTGGATGTGGTCTCACTATATAGCCTTTGCTGGCCTAAAACTTTCTGTGCAGATGAGGCTGGCCTCAAATGAATGGAACCCAAGCTCCTTTTTAATCTGCTTCCTGGTTGCTTTGCTTTAAGGCATTTTCACTATGCTCTGTTTGTTTGGGTTCTTTGGAACAGGGTCTCATTTTGAGATTACTGTATAGCTGAAAATGTCTTGAATGTCTGGTTCTCCCACTTCTACCTCCAGAAAGCTGGGATTACAAGAGAGTATCATCCGGCTTACGCCAAAGCACTCTACCAAATAAGCTAGACTCTCAATCACTAGATGACTTTGAAATTCTACAAAGATCTGCTTTTTGCTTTTGCTGTATTTTTGCTGAATAGTGGTAACAGTTGGTCTGTTCCCCTACCCCACCTCCTTAGAAAGCCTGGCTTTAGATTTCTCTCTATAGTAATTTCCTAGAATGTGTGAAATGAACATGCCTTTATTAAAAGTCACGTGGGGTAAAGTGCTATAGAAGCATTCTGAGGAATCTGTGATCAATTGGACTTTGCTTGTATCCAAGAGAAATTATAGTGTTATGGAAGAAATAAAATATTTGTGTGAGTATCTAGAAAGAAAGAAGAGCCCTCCCAGAAGATATGGGGGGCTCGGTGAGTTCTTAGTGGTAATTTGCAAAAGAAAATGACTAAGTTCCTTGTAGGTCAACTCTTGAAAACACATGTCCCCTGATTATGAGGAGATTAAAGGACAAATGAGTTTATGCAGCATTCAGTGAAAAGTAATGCTTTTGCTTTTTCTTAGAGTGAAAAGAAAGGGTGTCATGGGATTACAGCCTGAAAAATATACAAGAATCATATATGAAGGGCCTTGAATGACAGTCTGAATCTAAACCATCATCCTATAGGACATGGGGAGCCACTGAGGAGCATGGAGCACAGGATGGGAGCTGGGTCTTCAAGAAAAGTCAAAATCAAGTAACAATCCATTGAAAGCTCTCTGTGCGCAGAACTGTACTTTGTGGGAGAGGATGCTGGGGGAGGTAGTGCTAAAGATCAGATCCAAGGCTTTATGCACACTAAGCAAGTAGTCTATGACTGAACATCCCTAGGTCCCCAAGCACTCTTCTTGATATTGATCCTGATGAGGCAATCAATAGTCCAGTGTAGAAGAAGTGTGGAACAGGGCAGTACTGACCATGTATAATTGTCATTGCAGAATGATGAAGATCTCCTAGACTTTTATCTGTTTTTATTATCCTTTATAAACTCTCTACAAATCTACATACCTAGATTCAGAAATTCATTACGAAGCAAACCTCAAAAAGCCTTCAAAACACTCGTTTATGAAAATGCTCTCATCACTGCCAGAAAAGAAAAGAGAGGCAACATGGTTCCTCAAAATAACAAGCTAGAAAGTGACAGGACCAAAAGGAGAGTGGTCTGTCTCCCAGTGATTCCCCCAACTGTCCTGGAAAGAACATTATAGTTTCTTCAGCATCAGGTGTCATGCTTTAACTTAATGCAACTCTGATCAAATAGGAACTTAAAGTGGTCATTTTGTGATAATTCTAGGTCTAAAATAAAGATCAGTTTCTTCAGCATTATCCTAAACAACTACATCCTGATTTTAAGTTGTCTCTATTTGGAGTCCCAAATAGACAGAAATCAGGTGTCTACAATGAATCCAGATGTATTTGACAGCAAGCAAATAACTACAATTGTCTAATCAGGCATGTGGAGATAAGTGCTATGCCATCCACTGTATGGGCAGTCCAGGGAGTTAACGTTCACAGTGGTTAAATGAAATCAGCTCACAGATTCTCAGTGGATGGTCTGCTTGCAGCATTTCCTTTCAAATAGCCCAAAATGGTTGCTTTTATTACTAAACCTTTTAAGCATTCTCAATGCAAAGAATAAAAGCTTCTTTTGATACATTGTTCAAGCATGATTGGGTATTATAAGGGAAATTCACATTATTATTGTTTAACACTGACATTGTATGACAAACTTTTGTGATTCTGGATTGAGTAGTCAAAAATGTAAAGTGTAATATTCCCTGAATAGAGATGTTCTTCCTGCCTGTACTCCCATCAGGTCTTCCTCTGGCCTTGACCTTCCTCCTTTTTATCCACCTCCTTCTTTCTTGAATATGACCACTTCCTCCAGTCCCTCTGGTCACCCTAACTGCCCCAGTGCCCTTCACTGGTATAGCTAGAGAAAAAGCACAGCAGGGAACACAGGGAGAAACTGTCTCAAGCAATTTCTATAAGAAGCAAAAATCCCAGGATAGTTTTCCTCTTGGGACAAAGTTGAGTGCTTGCATAATTTTGTGAGCTCCTTCAGGTCATCCCTATTTCTGTGGATGGCTGACACTGGTAATATTTCCCCTATTTTTAAAAAAGATGATCCAAGGGAAATCAAATCTGTTTCTCTAAAATATGAGCATCCTAGCTCTCTGACCCTCCCCAAGGAGACTTTGGTCTGTTTGAGCACACAAACCTTTCTGCCTGGCACTAGCCAAACACAATTTGAAAAACAAAAATTAGATTTTGCCACAACATGTTAAATGAAAAATTCCAAGTTAAGTCCGTTTTTAAAGGTAATTAAATACTAAGATTTTTTTTAAAAGACTCATTAAAGAGCTATTTCATTCTACCCACTTTGGCTTTTTGTGTATCATGTGTTCACATTTGCACTAATAAAGTAGGGTGCCCATCTACTTTATTCCTCACCTAGCCAATATGTCTTTTTCAAGAGAGAAAAATAAACAATAAATATACTGGCATGGCCATCTAATCTAAAGAAGTATTCATTATAAAGGCAGACTTTTACACAGCCCAAATCAGAGCATACTTCTTTCCCCCAAGGATAAACTCATTGAATCAACTTAGGCTCTTTGGGATCTCAGAGTGTTCATGGAACTTTTTTTAAACTCATCCAATTCTGCCTTATAGGTGCTCAGATCATCTGGTGTGGGAAAGCAAGGATGCAGGGAACTTTCTTAGTCAGTGAGAGTATCTTAAAACAACCCTCTTCCCAAATAAAAAGACAGAAGATAGATTTTTTTCGTCCTTCTTTCTTTCTTCTTTTCTTTTTTATTCCCTTGAGATAGAGTTTCTCTGAGTAGTTTTGGAGCCTGTTCTAGAACTCACTATGCATACCAAGCTGACCTTGAACTCACAGAGATTGTCCTATCCTCCTCCATTTGCCTCCCAAGTGGCAGGATCAAAGGCATGTGCTACCACCACCTGGCTCAGCTATTTTTATGAAAAATAACCCTGAAAAATTTTTAGAGGTTATTTAAAATTCTGATTTGGAAAATGTTGGTTTAAAATTGACTCTTCAAGAAAATGTGGTAAATTCACATATACAAGTAGAGAAGACAAGTGGGAGCTGGAAAGAGCAATTTCTGGCACCCACACCTCCCAATACACAGCTAACACAGAGAACTTGCTACTCACCAAACCCTGGCCCTGGGGACAAATCCCTGAATATCCCATCCACACTCATCTCCATCCTAAACCAAAGAAAGCTGGGATAGCACCCCAAGTCCAATTTCCAGCAAAACACAGCTTGAGGGACAACCCACAGGTCAAACTCCACCCAAACTGAAATCTGCTTCATCACATACTTGGTTGTCACTGGACCACCAGAAGCCTCCCAATACACAGCTGAAAAGAGCTGACTAAGAACCCATGCAACAATAGGAGACACACAACTCCTTGGCTTACAGCCAAATAAGAGCAGTTTCTGCAATTACTGGAGACACAGCCCCCCCCCTGCCCCCCCCCCCCACACAGCTGACTAGGGTCCAAAGACCAAGAGCTGACTAAGAGTAAACTAAGAAATCAATGGGCAGATGCTACTGCAAGAATACGTATAACAGATTAAAGATCAACAAGACACCACCGAAAATAGCTGGTTGTTCTACAACATCAAGACCTGAGCATTTTAGTGAAGTGGAAATAGGAGGCAACCTTAAAATAAATTTATGAAAATAATAGAAGATTTAAAAGAGGATATAAAAATCCCTTAAAAATAGAAGAAAATACAAACAAAAAATTGGAAGAGATTAACAAATCCCTGAAAGAAAAGAAAGAAAACTAACAATAAGAAAACAAACAGGTAAAAGAAACAATGCAGAAATTAAAAATTAAAATAAAAGTAATAAAGAAGGCACAAACCAAGGCAAAGCTAAAAACAGAACCAGGACTACAGATTCAAGCATAAACAATAGAATCCAAGAGATGAAAGAGAGAATCTCTGGAGTGGAAGATTCAATAGTAGTCATAAATATATCAGTTAAAGAAAACACTAAAACCAAAAAAGTCATAACACAAAATGTTTGGAAAATCTGGGATACCATGAAAAGGCCAAACATGAGAATAATTGGAATCAAAGGAGGAGGAGGAGGAGGAGGAGCGAGAGGAGGAAGAGAATACCAGCTCAAAGACAGAAAATATATTCAACAAAATCATAGGAGAAAACTTGCCCAACCTAAAGAAGGAAATGCCTATAAAGATACAAAAAGCCTACAGAACATCAAATAGACTAGACCCCCGCCCCACTAAACAAAAGTCTGTTTGCCACATAATAATCAAGACACTATACATACAGAACAAAGAAAAAAAATATTAAGAGCTGTGAAGGAAAAAGGCCAAATTACCTATAAAGGCAGACCCATCAGAATAACACTAGAATATTCAATGGAAAAAATAAAAGCAAGAAAGTCTTGGTCAGATGTTATACAGACACTAAAAGAGCAAGGCTGCCAAACCAGACTATTATCCCCAGAAAAACTATAAATCACTATAGAAGGAGTAAACAAGATATTTCATAACAAAACCAGATTAAATAATACCTAACCACAAATCCATCCCTACAGAAAGCACTACAGGGAAAATTCCAACCTAAGGAAACCAGATACACCCATGAAACCACAAACAATTGATAAGCCCACAGGGAAGAAAAAAACCCAAAGATAAGAAATGGAAACAGCAATCATTGGTCATTAATATCACTTATTATCAGTGTACCTATTAAAAAGACACACCCTAATACAATGGATACAAAAACATCCTTCTGCTATAAGAAAAAAAAAGGAGATAAAGGAGATACAAATTAGAAAGGAAGAAGTCAAACTGTCTCTATTTTCAGACGAAATGATCATTTATATGAGTGACCTCCACCAAGATTCAACCAGAGAATGTCTACAGCTGATAAACACTTTCAGCAGTGTAGCAGGATACAAGATTATCTTTAAAAAATTAATAGTCCTCCTAGACACTAAGGATAAAGGAGCTGAAAAAGAAATGAGAAACATCACCCTTCATAATAGCTACAAATAGCATTAAATATTTTGGCATAACTCTAACCAAAGAAGTAGTAAAGCTGTTTGACAAAAACTTTAAATCACTAAAGAAAGAAATTAAAGAAGATATTAGAAAATGGAAAGAACTCTCATGCTCCTGGATAGGTAGGATCAGCATAGTAAAAATGGAAATTATACCAAAAGCAATCTACAGATTCAATGCAATCCCCATCAAAATTCCAGCACAATTTTTTACAGACCTTGACAAAAAAATATTCAACTTCATCTGGAATAAGAAGAAACACAGGATTGCCAAAAACATTCCTGCTCAATAAAATAACTTCAGGAGGAATCACCATCCCAGACTTCAAGCTATACTATAGAGTAATAAAAACAGCCTGGTACTGGCATAAAAACAGACTTGAGGATCAATCAAATCAAACTGAAGACCCCAACATTAACCCACACACTTATGAACACCTGATTTTTGAAAAAGGCCAAAAATATTTAATGGAAAAACATAGTATCTTCAACAAATGGTGTTGGCATAACTGGATGGTAGTATGTAGAAGAGTTCAAATAGATTCAAACATATAACCCTGTACAAAACACAAATCCAAGTGAATTAAAGATCTCAACATAAACCCAGCTACTCTGAACTTGATAGAAAAGAAAGGGAAAAAACCCTCCAACGCATTGACACAGGTGACCACTTCCTAAACATAAAACCAGTAGCCTGAGCAAGGTATCACAAACCCAGAAAGATAAGGAGGAAATGTACTCACTCATTAGTGGACTTTAAACAAAAAGCAAAGCATTCCCAAGCTGCAAACCACAGACACTGAAGAGCTTGGAATCTGAAACACCTTGTACCAGCACCTTGGAGCCCATTCCCTCCAGAGGAACACCTACCCAGTCTTGATGTTGGGGTGAGGAAAGCATATCTGTCTGGACTGGATGCTGAATCATCATGGGATCTTGGGACCTCCTGCCCTTGCTGGGGAGGAGACAAAGAAATGGGGATAAGAGAGTGACTGGGAGGTGCAGGAAGGGGAAGGGAGTTTGAACAAGGGGATGCATGGATAAAAAATATTACTCTATTCATAATTTTAAAAAAGTCCTTAAAAAAACAGCGCAGACACTAAAAACAACAATTAATAAGCAGGGCCTTCTGAAACTGAGAAGCTTCTATAAGGCAAAGGACTCAGTCATAAGACAAAACAACAGCCTACAGAATGGGAAAAGATCTTCACCAACCCTACAAGTGACAGAGGATTAACCTTTAAAATATATAGAGATCTCAAGAAACTAGAGCCCAATTTAAAAATGGGGTTCAGAGCTAAAAGGGAATTTTCAGCAAAAAAAAATTACAAATGGCTGAAGGGTACTTGAAAAATTGTTCAACATATTTAGCCATCAGAAAAATGCAATTCAAAACAACTTTAATATTCTACCTTACACCTGTCAAAATGGCTAAGATCAAAACCACAGATCACAGCCTATGATGGAGAGGGTTTGAGTAAGGGGAACACTCTTCCATTGCTGGTGGGAGTGCAAACATGTACAGCTACTCTGGAATGCAGTATGGTGGTTCCTCAGAAAACTGGAAATCAATCTCCCCAAGGACCCAGCAATACCACTATTGGCACATATCCAAAAAATGCACATTCATACTCAAAAAGTTTTGGCTCAACTATGTTCATAGCAGCATTATTCATAACAGCAAGAATCTGGAAACAACCTAGATGCCCCTCAACTGAAGAATGGATTAACAATCTCTGGTACATCTACGCAATGGAGTACTACTCAGCAATAAGAAAAAATGATATCCTAAAATTTGCAGGCAAATGGATGGATTTGGAGAATATCCTCCTGAGTAAGGTATCTCAAGCTCAGAAAGATAAGCAAATGACGTACTCACTCATAAGTGGACTTTAGACAAAAAGCAAAGAATACCACAACCCGTGATCAGCTTGGAATCAGAAGGAAGATCTCCTTAGATAATTGGGAGCATAAGGGGTTGCAACCAAGAAGGGGTGGAAACAAATCATGAGAGTAGGAGATGGTTGACTGGGAGGAGCAACAAAGAGGAAGAAAACAAAAAGAGATGGAGATCTCAATAGAGGAAGCCAATGTGGGGTTGGAAAGAGACCAGGTGCTAAGGAAACCTCCAAGAACTCACAAGATGTCCCTGGATAGGTCTCCCACCAATAGTGGAGGTGGTGCCTAGACAGGACTTCCCCTATAATCAAATGAATAACCACCCTAAGAGTCATCACAGAATGTACATTCAATGATGAATAGAGGTAGAGGCAGAGATTCATGGTTGAGCACTGGGCTGAGTTCCAGATCTAGAGAGTGGAGGAGGAGAGTCTGTATGAGCAAGGGGATAAGGCTTATGGGAAAAATGCCCACAGTGATGGCTCACTGGAGCTCTAGGGAGCACAATGAATCAAGAACAGCCACTGGGGAACCATAGGGAAAAAGAGCTAGGCCCTCCAAGAGTAGGCAACTGTTGATTGACATGGGCAGTATGTGGAGCCTAGAGGGGTGGGATCAGACCGTGTTTCTGTGCATGGGCTGGCACCTTGGAGCCTATTCCTCTCAGAGAAATATCTAACCCAGTCTTGATATTAGAATGAGGAATTTGGCCCTGCTTGGAGTGGATGCTGAGCTGATCCACCTTAGAACTTCTTTCCCTTTGTGGGGAGGAAATGGTGGATGAAGAGGAGGGAGGCTTAAGGCTGACTGTGAGGGATTGGGAGGAGGGAAGGGAGGGGAGCAAGGAGATACGTGGATAAAAAAATACTTTATTTCATAAATAAAAAAGTGCAATTTCTATGAGACGCATACAGACCAAGAGAGATTTTCCACTGAGAGAGTGTTAACATTTGCATGATCTTCTGGTTTCCATCAGAGTCATCATATGGCTGTGATTGTCTGACACTGATATTATTTTCTCTAACAAAATGATCTAAGGATGAGCAGATTGTTCAGAGATTAAGAATACTCCCTGTCCTTCCAGAGGACTGGAGCACAGAGTACGGTTAGCAGAACTTATATCATCAGGTAGTTCACAATAACTTATAATTCCAACTACAGCAGAGCTTTCTTCTGGCCTCTGAGTACACTTCCATATCTCTCTCTCTCTCTCTCTCTCTCTCTCTCTCTCTCTCTCTCTCTCTCTCTCTCCTTCCCCACATACACAGATCACAAGCACAAACAGAGAAGTACTATTCAGCCATAAAATGTAAAATCATGGCATTTTTCAGGAACATAGATAAAACTAGAGAGGATCGTGTTAATCAACATAAGCCAAATAAAAGAAGACAAATATATTAGTTTGGTTTATGTGTGAAATTAAATGAAAAAGACATAGAAGCAGAGTGTAACTATTAGGTAAAAGGGAGGACATGAGTAAAAAAAAGAGAAAAAGAATGAATAGAAGAAGATAAAAAGGGAGAAGGTTATGATTGAATTACATTATATACATGTACTTCATGTATTACATGTGACACAAAGTGTCACAATGGAATGCATTATTTCCCATAAGCTATTCTCATTATTTCCTCAGCTCTCCTGTGTATGCATTTTCTGTGTAGGACTTAGAGGAATAAGTTCCTAAGTTCGCAAAGGCCAGCAGTGCTACTCTGTTACCACTGTGGATTAAGGCATCATTATTTTCAGTTGGCTCACAGTGACAACCACATCCCTAGGCTGTTTGAATCAACTCTTGGCCTGGAAAATCCTCTTCTAATCATTGACCTAGGAAACATTTCAAAATGCAAACTACTCAATGCCCATCCCACTTAGCAAACTTTCCTGGGTGTCAAGATAAAGTCCAGGTTCCCAAGCAATGTCTACTGCTGGGCATACGTGGCTCCTGCTTCCTTTCCAACTTTGTCCTTTTGTTCCCACAAAAAGAGAGAGCCCTTTATGTCTGGACATGCATGACTTTCAGTGTCTCAGATATGTCCTATCACACCCCTCACAGACCTTCCCACATGCTTCTGTTTGCCTAGTTTCTTTCTCCTCAACTATACCTCCCCACATTTTTCAGTTCACTCCACCAAACCAATTTCCTCCAGGCAGCCTTTTCTAGAGAGAATAAAATCAGTTATCTAAAGCAGTATATTCTGAGAACCAGAGTTATTTCGAAAATTAATGTGGGACTACTGACAAGGACTTCCATTCTGTATGCTTGCGCCAGCTTAGACAGCTGCACAGTTTTATCTTAAGGGATAAGAGAATATGAAGAGGTTAGAGGCTATCTTCACTATTAAAATTCAACTCACCTCCTCTGTTTCTGCTTTCCTGATCATAAAATACAACTCAAGTAGTACTCACCAAATGTTTTTAAAATCTAAGGTATTGTTTTATTTCCAAGTAACTCAAGGACAAAGATGGCAAAACAAGAAAGAATATGTCTACTACGTGGGTGCAGAATTAGATAGAAACAAATTTATATGTATAATTCCAATATTTATTTTCAGATCAGAAATATTGTAATTCTTCTTTGGATTATAAACATAATACATGTTTATTAGTTTAAAAATTTAAATGAAACAGAATCAGCACATAAACGTAAGTAAAATTTTTCTTCAAATTTAATTGATAATCATTAAAATCTTCCAAGATTTTCTTTGCCACTGAGCACACTTTGTGTTTGACAACTGATATTTTACTATAACTCCTACTCTATACTTATGTTGATTTTTAATTGGATGTAGAAGTATATGTCTTTTGAGTATGATAAAAGCAGACCCTAACAACTGAAATCTAGGTAGACAGTATCAGCTAGATTTTGGTGTTCTCCTGTTGAACAACATTACAGAATATCAACATCAGACAAGATCAATATATAATCACAGTGGATTAAGTCAAAATCAGAAGACTCAACAAAGAAAGAACTATAGACTAATTTATTTTATGAACATAGATGCAAAACTACTCAATAAAATACTTGCAAACCAGGTCCAAGAACACATCAAGAAGATCATCCATAATTTGAAAGCAAATAGGTGGAACTAGAAAAAAAATCTTGACTGAGATAACCCAGACTGAGAAAGGTAGACATAGTATGTATTCATAAGTGGATATTAGCTGTAAAACAAAGAATAACTATGCTACAATCCACAGACCCAGAGAGACTAGGTAACAAGGAGGGTTCATGGGGGGCACCCACATCTCCCAAGCATGGTGAAACAGAAGAGATTTTGTGAGTAGACTGAAGGCAAGTGGAGATAGGAACATGAATGGTCAGTCTGTGGAGGGGAGGTAGAGAGAGAATACTGAAAGAGACCACTGGAAAGAGGTGGAAGGGCATTTTGGAGTCAGATAAAAATCCGGCACGAGGGAATCTCTCAGAAATCTACAAGAATGATCCCAGCTAAGACTCCTAACAATAATGGATATTTAGCCTGAACTACCCGTCTTCTATAAGTGGTTTGATGTCTATCCCAATTGTCACCAGAGAGGCATCATTCAGCAACTGATGAAAACAGATACAGACCCACAGTCAGACAATAGGTGGAATTCAGATAATCCTGCAGAAGCGTGTGGGGGGGGTGGATTGAAGGAGCCAGATGGGTCAAGGACACCACAAGAAAACTTACCGAATCAACTAACCTGGACTCATAGGCATTTACAGAGACTAAACTAACATACAACCTGGGAGCCTACATGGGAATGACCTACGCACTCTGCACATGTGGCAGTTGTATAGCTTAGTCCTCTTGTGGGACTTTTAAGAACAGAAATATAGGATGTCTCTGACTCTTTTACTAGCTTTTGAGACTTTAGTCCTCCCAGTCTTAATACACTGAGATATGCTTAGTCTTACTGTTGTTATGCCATGTTTCATTTATCCTCATGGGAGACCTGGCCTTTCCTAAAAAGAAATGGAATAGGAGTGGATTGGGGCAGGCAGTGACTGTACAGCATACAAAAATAACTCAATTTAGTATGCCATATAAACTGAAAGAAAAAATAAACAATCATCTTATTAGGTACCAAAATCCTTTGGCAAAGTCCAACACTTCTTCATGATAAAGTTATTGGAAAGATTAGGGCTGCAAAGAACATATCAAAACACTATAAAGACAATTTAGAACAAGCCTATAGCCAACAAAATGAAGAGAAACTCAAAACAATTTCACAAAATTCAGAAATAAGACAAGGTTGTCTACTCTCTTCATAGCTATTCAATAAATTGCTTGAAGTTCCACCTAGAATAATAATACAACTGAAGGAAATCAATAGATACAAAATTGAAAGGAAGAAATTATAGCATCACTATTTTCAGATACTACAATACTATACATTAGTACTATTTCTATATAGAAACACTCAAATGTTATTAACATAAGTCTCTAGTTGTTTACTTTTATTGTTTAAAACTATATAGATAAACATTAAAAAAATTTCTGCCTCTCCTTTTCCCAAAAACAATTAACATCTTGCCCCTTCCCTATCCCAAATTCATCTTTTTATTATTATTCCAACCAGTATATACATATACATATATATGTGTATTTTATTGTAAAGAGTCTAATAGTCAACAATGATTCAATGATCATAATCATTGGTATTTGTTTTTGTCTTTATCCTATGGAATTCTTGTCTGTAACAATGTTTATGATAAAATTTTATTCACCGTAAATTAAAAAATAGTTCTATTCAAAACAACAAAAAAAAATTCTACTAGGGAACTCCTACAGCTGATAAATACTTTCAGCAAAATGTCTGGTTACAAAAACTAACTCAAAAAAAAAAAAAGCAGTAGCATTCCTGTGTACAAAAAAAACCAAAGGGACTGAAAAAAAAATCAGAAAAAGAACACCCTTTACCATAACCTCAAATATCTTGGGGGTAACTCTAACCAAACAAGTAAAAGACTTGTCTGATAAAAACTCAAGTCTTTAAAGAAAAAAATGAAGATGTCAGAAGATGAAAAGATCTCCCATGTTTGTCAATTGGTAGGATTAACATAGTAATAATGGTCATCTTACCAAAAGCAATCTCTATAGATTTAATGGATTCCCCATAAAAAAAGTTCCAACTAAATTCTTTACAGACATTGAGAAAAGACAATTTTCAACATAAAAATGAAAAAACAAAAAACAAAACAAAAAAAACTAAAACAGCTGGAGCAATCCTGAACAGCAAAAGAACTTCTAGAGGAAACACCATCCCTGATTTCAAGCTGTACTACAGAGACATTGCAATAAAAATTTTATGTTATTGGCATAAAAAGATATGTTGATCAAGAGAATAAAATTGAAGATCCAGACATAAATATGCATACCTATGGACAGCTGACTTTTTTTAAAAAAGAAGCCATAAATACACACTAGAAAAAGAAAGTATCTTGAAAAACAAATTTGTGATAGTCAAACTGGATGTCAGATGTAGAAGAATGCAAATAGACCCATTTATTACCCAGCACAAAACTCAAGTCTAAGTAGATCAAAACCTCAACATAAAACCAGACACACTGAACTGGATAGAAGAAATGTGGGGACCAGCCTTGAACTCATTGGCCTGGCACAGGAGACAACTTTCTAAAACAGAACATTAGTGTAAGTACTAAGATCAAAATAAATAGATCCTCATTAAATCAAAGAGCTTCTATAGGGCAAAGGACACCATCAACTGGACAAAGAGGAAGCCTACAGGATAGGAAAAAGATTTTTACTAACTCCACATCCCATAAAGTTTTAATATTATATATATATAATATATATATATACATTCAAGAAAATAGATTTAAAAACCAAATAATTGAATCTAAACAGAATTCTCAATAGAGAAATATGAAACACTTAAATGTTCAACATTCTTAGCAATGAGGGAAATGAAAATTAAAACTACTCTGAGATTCTATTTTACACCTGTCAGAATGGCTATGATCAAAAACATAAGTGCCAGCTTATATTGGAGAGGGAACACTCCTCCATTGCTAGTAGGAATGACAACTTATACAACCACTATGAAAATCAACATGTCACTTTCTCATAAAACTGTAAGAGTGAAAAGAATGGAGGATTCTAGGAGAATATGGACCACCAAATCAACTAAACAGGGCTCACATGGACACAGAGACTAAAGTGGCAAGCACAGGGCCTGCATGGGTCTGCACCAGGTCCTCTGTGTATATGTTATAGCTTTTAGCTTGGTGTTCTTGTGAGAGTCCATACAACAGGTGCTGGTGTATATCTGATTCTTTCTCTGATCTTGACTCTTTTCCTTTTGTTGGGTTGCCTTGTCCAGTCTCAATATAAGGGCTTTCCCCTTGTCTTTTTGTATCTTGTTTTGTCCTGTCTGCCTGTTGCTTCTTGAAGAGCTGCACTTTTCTGAAGAGGAAATGGAGGGGACAAGATCTGTTGGAGAGGGGAGGACAGGAGGAGCTGATTAGACAGGGGAAATTGATTAGAATGTAAAGAACACTGTAAGATGATGAAAAGAAAAAAGAACTACAACAAACAATCTTCTGTGCATTCTCTTATATAATTCGGTAGCTATTATCTTAGAAAAAAATCCTAAAAGTATAATTACTGAGTGTTATGATTTGAATGTAAAATGTCTCCTATAGGCTCGTGCATTTAAACAACTGTTCCCCATGTAGTACTGTTTCCACAGGTTGTAGAACTTTTTGGACATCTGACCTAGTAGATAAATATAGGAGGTTATGTTGTGGGTTATAGCCCAACCCTTGTTCTATCCCTAGTTCTATGCTTTTCTGAGCCATAAAGATATGAACAAACATCTTTTCACTTCCAGTGCCACAGTGCCCACCAGCATACCTGCCCCTGCCCAGATGCATTGTGTCACCTTAAACATGAGCAATAATAAATCATTCTTTCCGTATGTTGAGTCTACCTAATTCTTCCATTATAGCAGTGAGAAAAATACAGAGTATTACACTGTAATACACTGAGTATAAGTAATATACTGAGTAAAGATTGTATTTTTTCCACATCACTTTAAACTACTTTTTTTAACATAAGGAAATACATAGTTTTGGCAAAAAAGTAATAAATTAGGATTTAGATATGAAGTTATTAACAAAGGCATCTGTCATCCATGTTTCAGTATCTAACTCACAAGGCATATTATTCCATGACTTTGCCTAAATAAAAGCAGGGACTTACTTGCATAACATGGATATTTCTCTGCTTTGAAAAAACTCATACTCTGATTTTATTGTCTTGACTCTATCAAAAATGTATCCTATCAACAGTATAGATAAGAATGACTATATTTCAGCATGTTAAATTAAGGTGTAGAACATTAAGAACACTAAAGGCCAAACTATTTCATTTTCATATTTCTAATTTTGAAGTCAATGAACAACACCTATTTTCATAGGCCTATCTGAGGACATTCAAGAAAATTATATATACTGAAAGGTTGTTGGTATTATGTCAGGTCCCAAAATAAGTTGAAATGAACAATATTAGCTGATGCTATTGTTGCCATCACTATTATCTGCTCTGTCTACCACATTAGATTTGCTTCTTCATAGAGGGCTTTGTTCTATCTATTACACGTTAAAAACAAACCAAAAAGAAAGAAAAAAAAAGGAAGAAAGAAAGAAAAAGCCCTAAATCTCAGGATGGAGAGATGGTTCAGTGGTTAAAAGCACTGCCTACTCTTCCAGAGGACCCAGTTTCAATTCTCAGAACCATCTGTAACTCCCGTTCCAGGGAATCCAGTGCCTTCTGGCCTCTGCAGCACCAGGCATTTACACATGGTGCACAGAAATAAATGCAAGCAAAATACTCATAGACATAAGATAATAAAATCACATAAAAAACTAAATCTAATGTTTCTAGCCTTATACTTTGAGTTACTATCTTTAATAATAAGGAAACAAGAAATTTAACAAACGTGGTTCAGTTAGCTATAGTCTCTAGGGAAGAAAAATATCTTCCCTATTGTCTTGCTAATAAGTCCCTAACTACAATTTTCAATTGATCTGTCTCTTAGAGGATTTGAGAATATTCTAATACCCAGAACTCTGGCATACAGACACATGATAAATGCCACAAGATCCTATCTTAAAGAGCAATAATGCAATTGGGGTGAAAATAAAAAGACAGTGGGTAGAAGCTCTGAAGATGAACGGGTAGATTTCATGTGCCCAGTTCCCTATTACAGAAAGAGATATTTATTGCTTGCAGCACAGTCGAGGGACTGCATTTGGAATAAGCCATAGA
This sequence comes from Sigmodon hispidus, assembly GCA_004025045.1. NCBI lineage: Eukaryota > Metazoa > Chordata > Mammalia > Rodentia > Cricetidae > Sigmodon > Sigmodon hispidus. Next base: position 169,307 of record PVIH01001700.1, on the reverse strand, counting down.
AAGTAGTCTATGGCTGAGGTCCTGGGGCTCAGCCCAGGATAAGGCACTTGGCAGTTCATCCTCAGCATGGCAGAAAGCCTGCTTTCCAAACAGCAGCTGCAAAAAGACACAGTTTGTTAAAACTTCTCTCCCTTCTCCCACTGCAGCCCATAGGCTCTCTTCCAGGCACACTGCTGTCTTTGTAATCCAGGGATGGAGGTTCAGCAGAGGAGGAGAGGGAGGGAAAGAGGAAAGGAGAAGGAAGAAAGGAACCAGACAGAAAGAGGTGAGGGAGACGGGAGACGGGTGGCAAGATGAGACAGAGAGGAGCTGAGGAGAGAAACCGCGGCAGGAAGAAAGCCATGCTGGGCAGTCAGAAACAGAAGTGAGCTTTCCCACCAAGGAGACGGGAGGCATTTTTGCATTCGTATTTCTTCTTTGAATTTATTCATGAGTTATCAGTATTTTGTTTCTACTATTAATTCTATCATTATTATCAATGGAATTATAATTATTATAACAGTATAATCATTTCCATGACCAAAGTCCTTTACATTTATTATTTTCATCTCAGCGATACATAAGTAAATACCTTAAGTAATAACTTTCTACCTTATGCTGTAAATGGTTCTGGCCCAGACTTTCAGGGCCTGAACCAGAGGTTTAGTTTCACTCTCGGCCCCACTTAGCCTCAAATAATCACACACAGGCTTATATTGTTTGTGTACGATGAGTGACCTCGGGCTTAGGCATATAATTTGTTAGCTCTTTTATCTCAACGCAACCCTTCTTGTTTAGCCTTGCGGCTTAGGACCTTTTCTCATAGCAGCATTTCAGTTTCTTTCCCCTGCAGTCTGCTGCGTTCTCCTAGATGTATCTGGAGGCTCTCTATCTGGCATCTGTGTCTGTTTCTGCTCTGAGATGCCCTGCCCACACTTCCTGTTTGCCATTAGCCAATCAGCTTTTTATTAAATCCATAAGTGGGACAAATATTTACATTACCAGCATAATGTAATTAGATTGTAAGAAAAGAAGACTTGAGTCAAAGGATGAACAGCTGAGTCAATCACACTCACCTTTAATCCCAGCACAAAAAACCAGGAGTGAAACACCCTTAATCCCATAACTCCAAAGACAAAACTTCTTCTGTTTCTGTGAGTTCAAGACTACAAGCCTTTAATCCTAACCTAGATGAGATAGGGTATATAAGGGCTCATAGAAATCAGGCAGAAACAAAAGCGACTGGCAAAAACAACAGGCAAAAAAAGACCGAAAATAAAGCTAAAAAAGTTGCAAAACTGTTTAGTAAAAATTAACTTTGATGCTTTATCTCTCTGGTATTTCAGCCTTCCCCCAACATTTGACTCAAAGTCTTCTTTTCTTACAACCCAAATTCATATACTACTACAACCTTACATAATACATATTAAGTAGCTGTCCTAGTTTTATTCCAGAGGATGATAACTAAAGGGATGCTTGGAAACCAAACTTGTAGGATCTCACCCCTTTGTTCTCCTCGTGAGGCCAGTCTTTCAGTGATCTATCTTTCTTTGCCCACTTATTTGGTAGTTTGGCCATACCACCATGGGTGCCATCTAACTAGAAGGAACTGCTTGATAAACCGGAGCCCAGGTTCCATAAGCAGACTGTCATGTATAAATTTAGGCTTCACCACACAAGTAACCCAAGTGACTCCAAGCAAGTGACTCTTCTCTGTGCCACAGTGTCCTTCTCTACATTGGCAATTTCCAAAACAAGAAAAACAGTGATGTCATCCTTGTAGGAGAAAGAATTCTGGTAGTCTCTGAGAGACTTTTTATTAAAAGAAGAAGAAAGAGGAGGAGAAGTAACTAGGATTGCCTAGAGCGAGGCAAGAACATTGTTTTGAAGGTAGACATTGCACAAGGCATGAATTTTGGTGTAGTTTGGTATTTGTTTAGCTGAAATTTCCAGTTATCAAAAGACAGGGCTAAGAAGTGCCCTGAATTCTGAATTCTGAATAATGATGGGAGTCATTCATACCATTTTAACAAGGAATAAAAACAAAGTGAGTTCATCATTAATGACTAGCTTTGAGGGAATTTTTTTTCAAGAATCTGATCAAAGTTGTAGAAAAAAAATGGGTAAAGATATAAAAATTCATACTCAATTTTGAGAGTAAAGGAGTGTGCTTTGCCAGATGAGAATCAAGTAAAAGATGTGTTAGATTAAAAACAGCTTTGCCCTTCTTTATTGAACCTATTTAAGTGGAAAGGGTACAGATAAATGTGGATAGGTCAGAAGGGAAAAAATAGGACAGAAGTGGAAAAGGAGATGTAGCAGCTATAAAAACAAGAATCTAGAACATTCTATAAATGACCCTTACCTCAGTTTTCTCTTAGGACACAGGGAATTAAAAAAAAATATATAGACTCAAAGATGTTTCTCTTCTAGCCCTGTGATTCTAAGAAAATCCAGTCTTCTGAACATTTTCGATGAGGCATCCATTGCTCTTTATAGTTGTGAAGGCAGCAGAATTATTATTAGTTCTATGGAAAATATTGAACCACAGTTGTTTTCAGGAATGTCTTGCTGCTTAAGCTCAGATGTCACAAGGCATTTGATCATATTCAGATACCAATAAAGCACACAAAAGCCAGAAGCCCAGACAGGGAGAGAAATCAAAGAGGCAAGCACATAATGGATCTGGAGTGTCAGACAGAGGACTTTACAATGACCCTGAAATGCTCTACATGCCTTCTTTCTGTCTGTTCAGCTCAGACAGGTATTCCCTAGCAAAGGGCTACAGGCCCTTCCTTGTTGAATATTTGATAAAGTTCTAAAGAGAGTTCCACAGCTATTTTAATGGTAAAAGTCTTCTCCCATGTGACCTTCCAGTGAAAATAAATGAAGCACACACAAGATCTTTACAAACCATATGGAATGAACAGAATTTTTCAAGATAGAGAAGAGAGAGAGAGAGAGAGAGAGAGAGAGAGAGAGAGAGAGAGAGAGAGGAGAAGAGAGAGAGGAGAAGAGAGAGAGAGGAGAAGAGAGAGAGAGGAGGAGAGAGAGAGAGGAGAAGAGAGAGAGAGGAGAAGAGAGAGAGAGGAGGAGAGAGAGAGGAGAAGAGAGAGAGAGGAGGAGAGAGAGAGAGGAGAAGAGAGAGAGAGGAGAAGAGAAAGAGGAAATAGAGAGAGATAGAGCACATTATTTTACATACCTTTAAAATGTAACTGAGTCATAGAATCAATACACCTTAGTGTTGAAAGAAACTTCTGCAGTCAACCAGACTAAGTAAAAGGACCAAACTGGATTTCTTTCTCCCTTTCTCTCTTTATTGCAGCAATGAATTTCATTAGCTCTGGCTTACTGTATACTGAGCATTGAGAACCTATCTGACAAAGTGTTGTTGAGCCAAAAGCCAACTCTATCAGATAAGCATGGGCTATAACTGTGCATCAGTTACTTAAGTGCACAGGGGTGTTCTCAAGGGTGTGAAGCAGTTTTGTTATTTCTCCACCCTCTGTATTTTTGTTTTATAATTTGTCCATTTTCTTTTTCCATATATAGAACCAAATATTCTTTGATACATGCTTTATTCCCACAATTCTGAATTAATAGACTCTACATAGCACAAATGTCTATATAGCCCTCTATCTCTCCATCAGCCTGGTCACTGCCCACAGCAGCACATGTTCTTCACAGAGGCAGTCTTTAAAATGGGATGCTTGGACTCTCTGCTGTTCAACTGTTCCAAGGAGTTTGTAGGCATATGTAGACTACAAATGTAGATTTGCTAACTCTATTTCAATATGAACATTCCTTTAGTGATTGTCTTCTTTAGACAGTGTCTGAGGTCAGAATTATGTCAGTTCTTTTTCCTTCCTTTGCCCACATTTTCTCCCTTCAGACAAAAGAAAAGCACAGCTCTCAGCTTCCTGGTGCTTGCTACAGCAAGACCATCCAGTGGTCCCAAGTCTTTGTTTTCAAAACTGTAAAGGAGACTACCTAAAATTTGCAGGCACATGGATGGATTTGGAGAATATCCTCCTGAGCGAGGTATCACAAATCCAGAAAGATAAGCAGGGGATGTACTCACTCATTAGTGAACTTTGAACAAAAAAGCAAAAAGCAAAGCATGTACAAGCTGCAAACCACAACCACTGAACAGCTTGGGATGTGAAACAGCTTGGACTGGCACCTTGGAGCCCATTTCCTCTAGAGGAACACCTGACCCAGTCTTGAAGTTGGGGTGAGGAAAGCGGATCTGCTGAGAGTGGATGCTGAACTAAGCCACCTTGGTACCTTGGGACCTTGGGACCTCCTGCCCTGCTGAGGAGGAGATAAAGTGATGGGAAGAAGAGAGAGTGACTGGGAGGGGTGGGAGGGGGGAAGGGAGTTTGAACAAGGGGATACATGGATAAAAATGAGACTTTATTCATAATAAACAAAATGTGAAAAAATAATGCACTAATGCATCTTTACAATTTTATTTGATAAGTCATTATTCTATAACTTTGGTCTACATCTGGAAAGATTATCATAAGATTAAATAACAGTACTATTTCAAAACCTCAAAATAGGAAAAAAATGACAGGATTGCTCTTTCTACCTCTTTTCACCAACAATGAATAATTTGCTCTTTGATGCATGAGCTAATTTTTTTAAAGTCAGTTCCAAATATCTCACTAAAACACACATTTCCAATGCCAATCCCTTGTATTCAGTATTTTCTAACATTGCATCATGCATTATTTTGGCCAGTTGTGAAAGGATTCATGTTCAAATAGTCTGGGAAGAAATTTTAACATAAAGAAATTATGAACTTGAGAAATTCTAAATTTCTAAAAGTTAAAATTTGTTGTAGCCTGAAGTTTCTGGCCTGGCCTATTAATATAAGCATCTGGGGCTGTAGAGATGGCTCAGCCGTTAAAGGCTAGGCTCACAACCATAAATATAATATAAGCATCTGATTAATTATTTTATTATTGCTGACTGCAGGACTGGGTGGGAAAGATTCTTCTAAACTGTGGGCTCTGAATGAACAAAAACAAAAAACAAAACTTCTGACTGCAGAGTATTTGGAGTAGTTTAATAAAGTGAGCAATGAAAAAATCTCAGTACATGAAGAATGGATTAACAAACTGTGGTACATCTACACAATGGAATACTACTCAGCAGTAAGAAAAAAATGATATCCTAAAATTCGCAGGCAAATGGATGGATTTGGAGAATATCCTCCTGAGCGAGGTATCACAAACTCAGAGAGATAAGCAGGGTGGTCACTCACTAGTGGTCTCTAAACAAACAAACAAGAAAAAAAGCCAAACATGCCCAAGCGGCAAACCACAACCACTGAACAGCTTGGGATCAGAAACACCCTGGACTGACCCTTCGAACCCTACTCCAACTATAGGAACACCAGACTCACTCTTGAGGGAGGGAGGACAAAACTGTATTTGGCCAGGAGTGGAGACTGATTCAAGCATTATTGGGTCAGTGGCACCATAGGACTGTCTGCTCCCTGCCCAGGGAGGGGATGGGGAGTTGCAGAGAAGAAAAATGACCAGATGTGGTGGGAGGGGGAAGGGACCTTGAATAAGGATATACAGGGATGGAAAAAAAAATTCAGAGGGAAAACTGAACACAAAGTAAATATATGTGTAGCAATCTTATTTGCATTACCACCCTTGATAAGACATGCTTATGATTCTTATCCTCTTTATAGTTGTTAACTTTTCTGCATTTTAAATTCATTTTACTGTTTTTTTTTTGATAAATACAAAATAAAGAAGGAAAAAAAAAAGAAAAAATCTCAGTACAAATACATACCGCTTCAGGATAAAATTTTACGGGAAACATAGTATGGAAATGAGAGTTTAACGTAGAAAAGCAATGATAAAATTTGGGGCTATGAGAAAAAAAAAGTTCAAGTATATTGCTAATTAATAACAGAAATCATCTACAGCAGATGCATCTGTAAATATGTTTAGGGAAAAGAGTCACATTTAGAATGTATATAGTGACAGCACTGGCAACTATCCTTTGCAAATACATAAAGATGATGAAAATATTAGCTGGGAAAGAGAGTAGGCTTTTCAAAATCCCTTAGGTGGTTCAGAAATGAAGCTGCGGATGTGTATTGATCTCAAACTTACCACTTTAGTGTGTTCCTGTAACAATGTGTACATTATTCAGGAGTTTGTGAGAAATATAGATGCCAACTCCCAATCTGAGACCAACCAAATGAGAATCATTTTAATGTGGTTTCTCGCCCATCTTCATAACTGTGATAGAAAGTTCATTCACCCAGATAATGTTTTGGAGTTAACCTATTATTTCCTTAAATATTAACTTGTTTTCTGTCATGATTAATGAAATCAGATTCTATTACTGTCCTCTAGAAACCCAAGACATATTTTTAAAGCTTCCTGTCTGTATGTGTTAGGGTTTCTATTGCTATAAGGAGATGCCATAACCATGGCAACTCTTATATAGAAAAAATATTTAGTTGGGGTGGTATATATTTTCAGAGGTTTAGTCATTGCCATCATGGTTTGACTTGGTATGGTACATGCAGACACATTGCTGGAAAAGTATATTTTGGCTTTCAGGCAACAGAAAGTGGTGTGAAATATTAGATAGTATCTTGAGCATATAAAAGACCTCAAAGCCCACCTCCACAGTTATTATATACTTCCTCCAGCAAGGCTATATTTACCCCAACAAAGCCATATCTCATAATAGTGCTACTCTGTTTGGGGATCATTTTCTTTCAAACTACCATACTGTCTAAATACCAATGTTCTTTATATCCAATCAGCCAAAAATTATGTAAAGTTTGGGGTTCATTTTCTTTTAAATGTCTAAACACCAATGTTCTTCACATCCAGTCAGCCAAAAATCATATCAAGTTCATGTTTTCATTACTTACTGTGTATCAAGCAGTGTGGATAGAGAGTTAAATAGAAAATATTATAGACTGACCTAGAATAACTGTTTTTTTTTAATTTCTTCTCTGGTGGACAAACTCTGTAAAAAAAATAAACTGAAGAACAATAAAACTTTCATAAGTTTATTGGAGCAAGCAATGACAGATAAAGTCCCACTTCTTCAAACCAGAAATTGTTTAGATGAGATCCCAAAGGGACAGCTTTTAAAAAGCAACATAGTTTCTCTTTAATTGACCTCAGTTGCTTTGTTTGATATGTCCTATGGAGCCTCTCTTCTTGTAGTTTGTCAACTGATCGCTAGAGCAACGTCTAATAGAACAACATAAGTCTTATGCTATTTAGGCTTTTATAAGCAAGAGGCCAGTTTAAGTTTTACTTATGTTTATAACTCAGTCAACATTGAGGTCACTGAGGTAAGTAGGCACCTTGGGATTCATTTGTTTGAATACTTCATTGCCAGCTTGTAACTGTCTCATAAGTTTGTGGAACTTCTGAAGTGATGAATTGGAAAATGTGGTACCCATGGTGGGCCTTGAAAGTGATACTTTTGATTCTGACCCAAGCTTTCTGCTTATTAATCAATCAAAATATCTGCTCTATTCCAGCCACAATCACCTATCAGCATGAACTCTGCCATGATTTCCTTACCATGATGGACTGGACCTTCAAAACATTAAGCTGAGACTTGACCCTTTTCCTTGAAGTTGATTCTGTGGAGTATCCTAACCCAATGAAAAGTTTCCAACACAGTCATCCTCTAGAGTTCAACCTTTTGTGTAACAGATTCCTGTAACTTGTAATTGTTTTCTTTCGGGGTTTTTGTTTTTTTTTTTTTTTGCCAGGATTGCAGGATTGGGGGGGACAATGTGTGGTTTACTCCTATCCGACAAAATGTAGAATAACAGATCATTTCTAAGGTGACTTTATATTGTACAAGGTACCTAGAAAACTTATTAAACACCCGTGCTTTCATTAATGGCCCCAGAGAAATGAGATGGGCATCATAACTGTCTCCAGAGGAGACCAGAAAATGGGGGACTAAAACCAGACTCTGGGACTTGAGGGTAGCTTCATACAAGAGTCAAAAACTTCCTTGGCTCATAGCATTACTGTTTTCTGATAGATAACAGACAGACAGACAGACGATAGAGGAGGAAGATGCAAAATGTTAGACAGACAGATAATAGATAGATAGACAGATAGATAGACAGACAGACAGACAGACAGATAGATAGATAGGACACATAGATAACAGACACACATGGAAAAATGCCTCCAATAAACCCAGAGAACTTGGATGTAAATTTGTTCTTCTCCAATCAAGATTCTAGATGTAAATGTAATCCAGATCTCATTTTGACTGCAATCTTGGGAGTGACACCCAGTGCCTGGGGATATTTCTAAATGGGTAAAGTGTTTGATGTGTAAGCATAAGGGTCTAAGTTTAAATATCTAGGATCCAACGGAAAAGCCAAGAGTGACCATTCTTCTCTGTAATCCTAGATTACAGGTGAAGACAGGAGTGTCTCAAGGGCTTAGTATTTTGCCAGCCAAACTGAATGAGCAGTCCCAAGTGCAATAAGAGACTGTATCAAAAACTAAGGAAGAGAAACAAATGAGAAAAACATTGTGATATCAGCCTTCGTCCTCCATATATGCCTATACTTGTGAGCACATGGTTTTACAGACACACAAAAAGTAAAATCATGTCTTATTTAACACTGCAAAGTAGGGCAGTGAAAAAAAAAACTTTCTATTTTTTGAACACAACACTGACTCTACTACTGCACAATTTCGCTGTCTCCCCATGACTTGGACATCTGTCACATGTCCAGTAAATACACACCCAGCATGTACAATTCCTTATATTAACACATTGCTCTCATTTCCCTCCATTTTGCTTTACTCATTCCCAGAGAATCTTGAATGCTGCCAAGTTCAAAATGTGTTGCTAAGAGACACACTTGCCTCATGGATAAAGAGCAGAAATCTAAGGACAACTTATAATAGTTTCATTTTCTGAGTAGCCATAAACCTTGGAAGCCATCAGGCTCTTGGGTTCCCCAAATGATAACTGGAAATACTGGGAGGAAATGATATATATTCTATTCAGGGTACACATTCCTTCTCATTCCTATAGTGAGCAAACAATCTGAGGTGGCATTTACTACATTCTACATCCTGCCTTACTGTAGTCCCATCCATGCTGCTCACTGTGAGACTGTCACACAACAGTCTTTTTCTTTATATTCAGACTAATATAAATCCTTTTCTTTATATTCAGACTAAGGCCCTCTGGAGATTCTCAGGTGTATTAAGTACCTTTGCAAACTGTTTGGTGCAATGTTTTTGAGTTCTGATCTTATCTTTCTGCTGTTTTCAAACAAATTTTCTCTCATTATGCTTCTTGTACTTCAGTCACTGGCTCACTAGTTTATCCATTCTGTTGTTGTGATAGAATGCCATAAATAAAAGTGGCTTGTGGAGAAAAGACTTTATTTGGTCTTTACAGTTCCAGAGAGCAGGAGTTCACAATTGTGGGGGAGGCATGGCAGCACACAGCCAAGGCAGGAAGTTGAGAGATCAAATCTTCAAATGCAAGCATGAGGCAGAGAGAGAAAGCAGGAAATGGAGCACTGCTATAAACTCTCAAAGCCCATCCAGAGTAAAGTACTTCCTCTAGTCAAGATCTGCCTCCTAAAGTTTCCAAAAGCTCCCCACAAATGCCATTAACTTGGGGTCAAGTGTTCTGTGGGACACATTTCTCATTCAAGCCACTTCACCTTCCTAATCCAACATTGTCACTGTTACTGTATCCACTTTATACTGTAATATTTCTGCAGATGCAAAGTCCATTCTTCAAATCCCTTACAACAGCTTTCTTGATGTTATCTCCCTAACAGATGTAACCTATTATACCTTTAATTCCTGTGATACATTTTTTCTTTGGAAGAATTTCTTCATTGTATTGATTGCAGTGTTTGTGACTATGTCTTTTATCCCATCATGTCTGAGCTATTTACTTCTAGGCACTGTTTGTTCATTACTATAGTCCATATAATAACCCATGAAACAAGATAATATATGTATTGAACACAAGTAGGTAATTTGGTTGAATGTTTTATACTGTGTTTTATGATACATACAACACATGCATTGTTTATTCCTCAAGAAGAGGAGAATGATTAACATATTTTATAAATTAAAAAGCTTGGACTCTGAAAGGTTAGAATATAATAACATCATTAGAATCATAATACAGAAAGGAGGTCAACTCAAGATGCAAATAGAAGTTCTCACAATTCTACTTCTCTTCCAGTGAGTGTTATCGAATTGGGAGTGTCAAGTAAAGATTATGAAAAAGCTAAAAATTCTCTTGAATGAAAATGATAAAGACCACATCATTCATGAGTTCAATTTTCTTCCAGGCACTCTCATTCACTGCTGATGAGCATGTCTATCAGTACAGCCCCTTTCAAGACATTTAGTTTTAATTTTTAAAATTGTTCAACATGCATTCCATTTGCACAAGCTATAATTTCACTTAAAAGCATGTAAAAGGAAAAAAACTGTACTAGCTTGAACAAGATAAAAACTCAGTTATGGTTTTGTAAAACAAGTTCAGGGGAAAACACATGACCACTTATGTCTGGAGCCTGGACTCTTTCACTCTTATTTCCCTTCTGCCCTTTACATGTCAACCCTTTATCCAAGACAAATTGAAGTTCAGTCAGCATGAAAGAGAAGGGAATAAAGAAAGATCTTCCTTTTCTTAGAAAAGACACTGCTCAAAGGGGGGGAAAAAAGAAAGAAAAGATGTATACAACTAAGCTCCTATTTGATTGACTAATATTAAGTAACATGACCATGGATTTTTATTAAAAAAATGGGAAATGTTTAGTCTTGTACCCAGGCTTGGTGCTTCTAGAAGCAAGTGAGATCATTTAAGGAAGGAAAGGAAGAAGGTTATGGACAGACTGGGTATTGCTGCACAGTATCGAACTCAGGATTTCTACATTCACTTCTAGAAGCAAATTATATAAGCATCAAAGATATGAAAAATAATTACTGCATCACTGTTTAAAACAACTAAATGCAGCCAAATATATCAGTTTGGAAAAAATAATTATGATACATCAATAAAATATATAGTCATATTCTTAATAGAGACACAGTTAAACTATATAATTAGGATAAAAAAAGCAACTAGGAAAACAGTACAATCTAACTTTAATCTAAACATGATATTTTGCTTTATGTATGTATTATTTTAAACTTTTATTTATTATTGTCACTTGGGTGCCTGTACCAGCAGATGCAAAGGTGTCAAAAAACACCTCTGTGGAATTGGCTCTCTCTTTATATATTTACATGAGTACTGAGATGAAACTTAGGTCATCAAGCTTGAACAAAAAATTCTTTTTTCCAGTGAACCATCTTGTCAACCCCATTTTTTAATTTTTATTAATAAAACAATATTTTTACTACCATTTGTTTAAATTTAAATTTTTATTTATTAAAAAAGACCAGCTAGCTTGGAACCTCATAAACCTCTCAAAATATTGTTTTGTTATTATTCTTTCTACTTCTTCAGCCTCGTTTAACTTAGAGCATCAGCCTCAGAAACATTCCCCCTCAGGACTGTAACAGGGAAGTACCCTGAGATCTCTTGAGGAGGTGGTACCCACGTTAGCTTTCAGATGCCTTTCCTATGGACAGCTCTAGCCTCAGGCTCTAACAATGCAGGCCTGGGAAACTCTGAGATTCATAGTTCTAATTTGCAGCTTTGTTATAAAAGAGGTTTGAGAATACTAAAATAAAGCAATATGGATTTCCTTTCAACAAGATAATTTAGAGTCTTTAATAGTAGGAGATAGTTATGAATCTACAAGGAGAAATGTATACTCATTTACAGCGTTTAGAAAGTACTTCACCAAGATTCTCTTTTTTCTTTTCTTCTCTTGCTTTCCCTTCCCTTCTCCTCCCCTCCCTTCACCTCCCCTCCCCTCTTGTCCCATCTCCTCCCTTTTCTCTTTTCTTAAAGATTTCCTACATTGTATAAGGCTTGGTTTTTATCAGACCCTACTCTAGGAGTAAAAGACAGGCATATCACTCAAATACAAAGAGGTACTTAATGGCCTATTCTTGTTTTGGTCCGCATGAGCTATGGAAATAAAAATACCAAAGTCATAGAGGCTTAGACAATGGGAATTTATCTTTTGTCATTCTGAATTTTCAGGAAGCCAAGATCAGGCTGAAAGCATGGTCTGGCTTCAGTGAAGGATTTCTTCTATGGAGAGAGGGGGGAGACAACAAGGAGCTAACTAACTCCCCATTTGTGCCTCTTGAATTTAGATAACTAAACCCATTTATTTTTAAGAACTCCACTGTCATTGATGTTTTAAATCAGGACCATCAGTTCCCCAATAATAATAACATGGAGACTTACTATTAGTTATGAAAGCTCACCTGATAGCTTAGGCTTGTTTCTAATTAGCTCTTATAACTTACCCATATTTTTTTCATCTATGTTCTTTTATATGACTCAGTTACCTTTACTTTGTATTGTTCATACTGCTTTTTCTTCATCTGGCCGAGACTTGGCCTTTCTTCTTCCCAGCATCCTCTGAGCCTGGAAATCTTGCCTACTTATTGGCCACTCAGCATTTTATTAAAACCAATCAGAGTAACATATCTTCACAGTGTACAAAAACATTATTCCATGACACTCTTCTCTTAATTCTTAACCACTTCTCTAAGTCTAAGGACCTACCTTCTAACATCTCCTTCATGGTTAAATATTAACATAGAAACTGAGAGGGAATGAACAGTCAAATCTCATCCTAGTGGATGGATTTCTTCTTACCTTATGTGCTCACAGATTATTTCATAATGGGGATGAGATGAGGTTAGTGAGGGAGAGAGGCTCTCCTTTCTAAAGAACATTAATTTCGTTATAAAGGCCCCATGCTCATCACCTAATCTAAAGCTAGGTGCCTCACACAGCCTTTGTTTCTAAATGATCACCATGGAACCCATAGCTTCCCCATAGAAGAACATTAGCTTGACAGCATTCAGCCAATGATGGCCTAATGGAACCGCTAAGTCTCTCATCATGACTGGCTACACCTCTTACTGAATATTAATTGGTTCTCAGAGGCCTCCCTATGCTACCTTCACACCTCTATTCACAGTTCCCTCAGAAAGTCTTCTATGTGAATCTTATATCTCCTTCACGCCAAATTCTCATATATTTTTTAAACTTTGATCATAACATTTGCCAAGTTGTATATGATATCTCACTTAGCATTCTTCACTACTAAATGCAAATAAAAATAAAAATATGAGTAGCATTTACTTGTGTATCTTCAGGGCCCAAAACAGTGCATGAAATAGAAGAGATGTTGTGATACATAAATAGGAGAGATGGATAGTAAAAGCATCTAAACCTGTAAGATATGTTGCAGAACAAGGAATTATCTACCTCTCAGTTAGAAGAAAAGTTACTTTAAAAATTAGGACATCTAAGATCTATTGATTATGAAAGAAGTTTCATGCCCAAAAGCACACTTTAAATGAGGTTTGAAAATTTCAAATGGTTATCATGAAATAAAGGCCATATCTCTAATTCAAATAAAATACTATCTCATAAACCCTGCCAAATTTTCATATCAGAATGCAAAATATGTATCATCTTGCACAATACATATTTATGTGCATATTGTTTTGCACTGAATTGAGTCTTCAAAAAGTATAGGTTAAGTTCTAACCAGAAGATTCTTACTGTTAGGTCCAATGGAAACTCCCATCTCCCCCAAATTTTGGAAGCTAGACAAAAGCCAGCATTCCTTAGAACTTGTGAAGTCAATTCCCCTCTACCAAAGAAACTATTCTTCCTTATCACTGACAGAAGGGACAAATGGCTGTGGTGCCTACTAGCATACCAAATCACAATCTGGCCTCCAGGTTCCTTCAGGATCACAAGCACCTGTTACACATTCTAAAGCCCATGCCGGCATTCTGGTCTTTCTCTCCCCTAAACTTCTCTAATTCATGGGCTTTCCTCCTGTCTCCTCTTCTCCAGCTCCTGGGCTTCTCAGTTCTCATTACTACCTTGCTATTTCATCTATTCAATCTCATGGTTCCCTCTTACTCCTTGCTCTTAGTGCTGTCTTTGCCTCCCTTTCTCTTTCTCTTCTCTTTGTCTCCTCTGATGGCCACGTCCAGTCTGCTGGCCATGTTTAGTTTCCTGCTTTTGCTCTCTGCCCTAGACTTTTCTAGATGCCTGTGGCTGTTCACTTGCTCATATCCACAATAAAAACCTTCCACTTTGAGTGGTCATGTGAGTTTTGTATACCTGGTGCTGAAACCCTCAGTTTATACACCTGATTCAAAACTCTTAGTTTATACATGTGACTATCATCTTCTTTGGAAAAAAAGGCCTCTGCAGATAAAATTATGTTAAGATGGAATCATAGCTCATTAGGATCAGGTCTTACACATAGGACTACCATCCTTATAAAAAAAAAACAAATGATCACAGAGAAATGATGGAATGGAATGTTATAATTAGGGATGGGGACAATTTTTCCAGAAGTCAGAGTATACAGGGTTAGCCAATAATTTCAGATGAAAAGAGACAGGCATGGAGCATGGAGCAGATTTGCCCTGAAGTCTTTACAAAAAGGATGGTTCTATCCAAAGACTTCAAATCTCAGACCTCCAGAACTCTAAGAAAATAATTCTTGTTTGAAGACACTAATTTTGGGGTAGTTGGCTACATCAGCACTTGGGTGCACAGATACACACTGCTCCACTTTATTTAAATTAGTGACTGTAAGACTCGTCACCTTTAGTTCCAGTTCTCAAAAGCCAAAGGGTAAGGTTTGATAAGGTAGGTGATAAATGAACCACTCAGGTATATCTGAGACTGGCTCATTACAGGAAAATTATGCTACACTTACCAAAACTGCCAGGATGGTTTTCTTTTCCCCTGATTTTAATCAAATGTCAAACTCTTTCTCTCTCTCCTTTATTCTTTTGACCTAATAGACTAGGAAGAAAAAAAAAAAAGCATATGTATTTGGTTCAAAACTAACTTGAAATGGTCAACAATGATTTTAATGATAAAGCAGCGCTAGCTGAGCTGACATTCCATGTCCCAAATTGCAGACCAGAGGGACTAGAGTTAGCCAAATGACTTCCCTTTGAATAGAGAGAATATGGAAATTTTGACAAGACCCTTATCTTGCATGAAAACAAGCAGGTGTTAGAACAATGCAAATGACATGTGCTGCCAAAAGCTGTCCCCTCTGGTTCTGGCAGCTCATTTTGAATGTTTTAGCATGTCCATTGGCTCACAGAGCACCAGCAACACAGCTAGTAGTTAGTGGGGACGCTAAAGATTTTCAAGAGTTGTGTGGTGTGATAAATCCTTTACTTGGAAGGTCCAATGGTGTAGAGGTATGCTCTAAATTTCCCAGGTGGAAATTTTAATCCCCAGTGTTACATACAGTGTTAGGAGATGGGACCTTTAAAAAGTTAAGAGCAGGGCCAGAGCCCTCATACATGTGTCCATATTCTTCAATTGTGAAGTAAATTTCTCAGAGAGAAGACACATATTTTGGGCCAGTCTACAAAAGCTGATTAGAACTTCAAGGATGGTGAAGAAATTGAAATGTTACAGAACAGAGGTCTCATTACAAATTATTATCGTAGGGTATCTCAGTCCCTTGAATAGCCATTTTTCCCTGTATGTGACCTAATGTCTCAGTGACATTCACATGAGACCCATTGAAATGCATTAGCTTACAGATGTCCTAGCTTCCACAAATCCAAAATCTAAGAATGTCATCATAATATTGGTGTCTGAATATAGTGCAAAGTAGGTCAGTCAGTGTTGTCATTCAAACCAGTAGACACATCAGTCTTGATTGATATGTACACAGGATTTGGGTGTAAGGTCAACATGAGCTATGCTTCTCATCTGTATAAAACTGGGTCGAAGTTAACTTCTGTGAACCTCAGCAGCCTCATCTATAACATAAGAATAGTAATTTCCACCTCACAAGGCCTAATGGGAAACTGAACAGAGTGACTGAAAAATCATCATAAATCTTAGCTAATGTAGGCTGCTATTCATATGTATGCCTTTGTCACAGACTACACTGTTTACCCTAGGTACTTGATTCACTGTGAGAACTCAAAGGAATCTGAGAATTTGTGAATCTATCCAGCTCACTGCCATCACTGGTCAGTCCTTCTATAGCCTGAACTATGCATAATATATGCACCAGCTAATTTAAGAAAGGGTTACCTTGACACTTGAAAGCTTATGCTGCTCTTCATTTGGTGTGATGAAATGAGTAATTGTTCAGTTAGTGGAAAATAATGGTCAAATTGGTATCTACTTTAAAATGATGCATATATAATGAAATTTTATTATAACTTAGAATCTATTAATAAAGTCCACACCTAAGCTGTTGATGAAGGCAGAGGAGTAATGTATTATTTTCTTGTGCCCATATTCTTCCCAATTCTATTGAAACACTGGGACTAAATTTCATACATAGGAGAACCCTGAGCTATAACCTAAGTACAGATGTCAAGACTTTGTTGTATGTTTAACAATAATGGTCCAAGGATCAGTATTTACCTCACATAAACAATTCAGATTATCAATGGCTCTGAGTCATAGACTTATCTCCTTTAAAGCAGAGGACCTTTATGAAATGACCTGAATGTATACCTGTTCCATTTCACAGTTCCCTCCATCCCAAAGCTGATGAAGTCTCCTTATCCAAACCAAGTGAAAAGTTGCTTTTTAGCAGCTCAGACTTACTGTCACCAAAGCATTCACAGAATCTACCACTCTTTTTCTACACTTCCAGCAAGTCTGTTTATAAAATGTTTCATTGAAATCTATAATTTCATAGCAAATGGAATGGGCAGTGGCACAACTGGATATTGGCAAACTAGTGCTTGTACTGGTGTGAACAGAAGGACCAGGACAGAAAGCTGGCTGCTGCTTAGGAGCAGGTGGCCATCTTTGAGCAGTAGACAATGTGCTTTGCAGGAGAGTAGGAAGCACCACTGAATTCCCTGGCTGACAGGAGATCAGTACAGTTTCTAATGCAGCAGTCTGTCTGTGAAAGATGTGTTCAATTACTTGCCACAAGACTTAGAGGCCAGCAAATTTAGAATGGAGGAAGCCAATTTTGGTTGAGCAGAGCTCCAGCATTAGGAAGTATAATTGGAGCCAAAAGAGCAAGCTCTAGAGTTCTTTCTGAGCTCCATTGTAGGAAGATATATGTTTCATCTGCTCTTTGAAGACTGGGAGCCTCAGCTTGTGATGAAACTTCTGTCTGTCTCAACCCAGGAGAAAAGATATGCCCCCAAACATGCTGAGAAATATCAGGCTATGTAGATCAGCAGACGGCTGAACTCTTCTCTCCAACTGAAGGTTCAGCAGGCATCCCTGGAAGAAACTCTCAGGGGTGGGGCACTGGACTCATCTCCTGCTCAGAACCACACTAGATTCTCAGACCATTTCTTCAGTCAACATGAGTCAGTACCATCAAGGGCAAGACCAGAAGTTACTGACAGCTATACTCTTAAACAGAGTGCTAAGTGTTGCTAGAGTTAGCCACATTCAAGCTATCCAACAGTATCCTGGGAAGATACTTTTAGAACTATCTCATAAATAAGAACACTGTGTGTTCATGAACATACAGCCAGCAAAAGAGTAGTACTTGGTTCTGAAATCAAATACGTCTTATGATAAAGTTGCTTGCAGTGGGCAGAACAAAACAATCAGGGGGTTTCTTTCTCATGGGAGCATACTGTGATTTTAACAATTGTAATTATTTAAGCAACAACAACCTTGAAGACAAAGGTACAAAAGCTACCACTCCACAACATAGATTGTCATTGATTAGACAACTGTCACTGCCATTATTGGGACTAATAATGTAGAATGACATCACAGTGAGAGATAGAGACATTAAGAAGAGAAGGAATGGGTATGAATGGGTATGTTGACAATGTTAGCTCTACAAGTAAAGCTTCCATTCTATTGCTTCATATTTCAATCCCTGCCTGAGAAAAAAAAATCTACCATGCTGAAACATTATGTATAGGAGAGGCCAAACTTTGAGAATTAAGTATTCAACAGGTCGTATATCTCTCCCATTATGATCAACATATAAATACTTATTCCTCCCACCACAGCAGTAGGTTAAAATGCTTCAGATAATGTTTGGTTCTTTTTACAGAAAATGTATGCATAATTCTTCCTTTCTTCAATATCTTACTGATAGTGGGTGGGATGGTTCTTGTTCATTGTTAACATTCCAGAATTTAGAGTCATTGGGAAGATGTGTTTCTGGGCATGCCTAGGGGAAATTATCTTGATGATATTAATTCATATAGGAAGATTTGTCCACTGGATACAGCATCATTTCCTGGCCAGGATCTGGATTGTCTGACTATAGACAGATAACTGAGCAATATGTATTTATTCATTGTTTGTTTCATCTGACTATAAATGTAATGTGATTGGTTGCTTCACACCCATATTTTGACTTTCTTTCTATGATAGACTGTAATCTAGATCAGTGAGATAAGACAAACCTTTTCTCCCTTAAATTGTCATAGTCAGGATATTTTATCACAACAACAGGAAAAGAAACTAAAACACTGGGAATCAAATTAATGTCTTCACTGTCACAAAGACAAAGCTTTGCTCAAGGCCACAAACCTATTTAGAAATAGTCAGATGAGTTGCTTTCCATGAATATTCACTTGGTTAGAATAAAACAAAATGGCAGAAGAAGGAAAATTGTGACCCAAGCTTAATATGTCATGCTGATATTCTTCAAAATACTACATTAAGTAATAAAGAGATGACCCTAAATTATAGAAATGGAAAGTATAAATTCATTGATTTACTAAACATTTTTGTGTTGAACACCTTTTTCAATCTCTTGCCTGTCATCTGTAAACTACACATTTGGACTGAGGTCAGCATCTCTAAATCAGATCTATAAGTGCTCTATAAGACACCTACTGGAAGTCAAAAGCTTCTTTTACACGTTTTCTTTTTTGTCTAAGGAATAGGCTCTTCCCTTTCATTTTCTTATCAAATTCTTACTTTAAAAGTTAACAACTGGTAGTATAAAGGACCATGATTGAAATCAAAGAATAACTATGAGTTATTACCCATGGAGTGCCAACCTCCTCCCGCCCATGTGGGCTGACCTTCCATATCTGGTTACATTTACAGTGGCAAACCTCCAGGGTATGATGGTGTTGTATTTGCCTTGTGAACTCACAAAGACTATAAATAACAGTTAATGCTCTACTCCTCACTACTTAATTTTGAAGTTGCTCAACAGTTTCAAAGAAAGACAAATATTTAATGATCAGCTACTGTGATGCAAGCCAAGGAGTTCAGCACAGGTCTGTATGCAGAGTGAGACCTCCCATTGGCAAAAGCTTTGAAGTATTTCCTTCCTTTCTATTTATTTTTTTATAATAGCATACTAAGTAATAAATTTTGTTATACCTTTTTCCCATACATACATGCCTTTGTATTTTGTTATGATTCATCCCCATAGGCCTCTATCATCTCCAGTATTCCCCTTTCCTAGACTCCTCCATCCCTCCGAATAGTCCCTCTTTATGCTCTGAGGTCGCATGTGTTCTATTACCTTTTATTTTTCCTCTTTTCGTCTGCTATCATCCTGTTCCCTCTTTTTCTTTCTATCTGGTGTTTTGTAACTACGCATTTAAAGAAGACAATAAGAAAGTTGAGGGATTTTGAGAGATTTTTAACTAGGGATCAATTTTGTTTGTTTTAAAAACAATATTAGCACATCCTGAAACTAACTGGGACCAAGTTGTGGTGTTCTTTTTCTTTTTTTATGAATGCAATAAATAAGTAAAATACTTTTTTCACACAGATGAGAATAGATATCTAGGATCCAAAACTCTTCTAGAAATAAAGAAAATAAATGTTTTCCATCATAAGAACCTTGGGTACAGTGTAAAGACTATCCTGACATCAAAGTGCTTGTACAGATTTGATTCTAGCCTTTGATTCGATTCAACCAGTAAAAAATTCCCTGAAGAATTTGGGCCAATACTGTCAGATAACTACAGAATTTAAAGCTGATATCCATATCCCAACTCTCACTTTCTCTCTCTCTCTCTCTCTCTCTCTCTCTCTCTCTCTCTCTCTCTCTCTCTCTCTCTCCTCTTACACACACACACATACACACACACACAAATACATACAAACACATACATAACCAAATAAATACCCATATAAACATAAAAACCCAAACACACATGCCCAAACACATACAACACATCATCACACACACACTTCTCTCTCTCTTTTTTTTTTTTTGAAGCATTGACTTCCAAGTTTCTTCTATAAAGATGACTTATTTGTCAAAAATAGAAATGCTGAACTATATCGAACATTTCCATCCAGCCACATCACTCACATCCTTCTACAGGGAGTTTTCCTGACTTTCTCTATGTATACCTTCGCCCCAGCACACTAGATATAGCCCAGAACCCTTATTTAAAACCTTGCCTAGTCTGGGCAGCTACCTGGACTGTACCCTACTCTAGAACTTCACCAGAAACCTTCCTGTCTGCTGCCACTTACAGATGCCTAGTTCAGTAAGTCCCCCAGATTTTCTCCATCCACACACCCTCTCCAACCTTCCTGAGGTGCTACAGCTATCACAAATGTCTCATCTGGTCTATTCTGCCTGTGCTGAAACTGATCTTTAAGCTTCTGCCAGGATTCTATCTAACCCCCTCAAGCTATAAGCTGTTGTCGTGCCATATCCAATCTTGCTCCCCAGCTAGATTTATCCCCAAATTCCAGGCTTGAACCAGTAGATACAGTCTGTACACCAGCCCAGCCCCTTCTGTCTGCCTAACTTCATTCAACTCAAGCCATTTTAAAAAACTCATATATATTTCAGGGATGAATCCAAGTTAGCAATATATGCACCAAACTTTGAGGCACCCAATTTTATTTTAAAATCTGCCCCCTAATTTAAAGACACAAATTAGTATCAATTTATTAGCAGTAGGTAATTTTAATATTGCTACTTTCTCCAATAGACAAATTATCTAGGCCAAAAGAAGAGAAACATCAAAATTTGCATCATATATTAAACATACTTAACAGATATCTAAAGAATATTCTACCTAAATAGCAAGGAATATGTATTCTACTCAGCATCACATAGAACTTTTCTGGAAAATAGCACATCATGACAAAAGCACTAGAGACTGTAGGGATGAAGTGAACATACTTCAACATAGTAAAAGCTATATATGAGAAACTCATGACCAACATAATTTAAATAAAGAAAAGCCTGAAGCAATCCTACTGAAATTAGAAATGACAAGAATATCTACTATCCCAGTTTCTTCCCAACATTGTGTTCAACATACCAGCCAAAGAAATAAGACAAAAGAAGGAAATTAAAAGGATACAAATAGAAAAGAAGACAAACTTACCCACTTGCAAATAACATGACACTATATATTAGAAATCCCAAAAATTCTACAAAATATTTAAAAATAATAAACAAATTTAGGAATGTGGCAAAAACAGTTAATTTGAAGAAATCAATAGCTCTTCTATACACCAACAACAAATATATAGACAATGAGATTATGGATACATTTCCATTCATAATAGCCTTTAAAATGTCTAGCAACAAATTTAACTAAGGAAGTAATGGACTTCTACAATAAAAACTTTATACCTCTGAAGAAAAATGAAATAACACTAGAAAATTAAAAGGCATCTATCTTCATGGGTTAGTAGGATTAATAGTATGAAAGTAACTATTGTACCAAAAAATATACTTACAGATTTAATGACATTCCAGTCAAAATCCCCATCTCATTGTTCAGAGAAATAAAAATAAAACATCATAAATTCATATAGAACCACAAAGGACCCCAGATAGACAAAACAATCCTGAACAAAACAGACAGTTCAGGAGAGATTAACATTCTGAATCTCAAGATATATACAGAGCCATAGTAATAAAAACAAAATGGTACTTGCACAAAACCATTTATGTAAAGTAATGGAATTATAGCCCTATCTTTCATTTTAGATAACTTTAGCTATTGAATACTTGCAAAGATGCAAATATATAATCTAGAGAGAAAGAAGTATCTTCAACAAATGGTGCTGGGAAAACAGGATGTTCACAAACAGAAAAATGAAATTAGACCTGTATCTATCACCTTGCATAAAAACTCCAGCTAAATCAAAGAACTAACGGTGAAACATGAAACTGCTATTAAAAAAAGATAGTAAGTGCCCTAGATTATAGAGGTGTAAAAAAAAGGAAAGAAATTTGTCCAAGAATTAATACCAACAGTTGACAAGTGGGACTTGTGAACTAAGAAGTTTCTGCATAGCTAAAGAAACAATCAACCAGGTAAATAAGAGAAGAGAATCTTCTCCAGTTATATATTTAATAGAGGATTAACACACAAATATATAAAGAGCTTTGGAAAACAGACAATATAAACAAAACAAAAACAAAAAACATTCAAAACTGGACCTGCAACCCGAATATAAAGTTCTCAGAAGAAGCAAAATAAATGTCTAATAAATATCTTTAAAAATGGTTATTATCCCTACAAATATTGAAATAAACATAAAAATGATTTACAGATTTTATTTTACAGCAGTTATATTGAAAAGTATCAACAAAGTAACTGAGAGCGTATGCAAGGAGGAAATGGAGTAGAGGAAACTGGTACTCACTTTGGGTAGGACTGGTGCAGCCACAATGAAAATCACTGTGGAAAATACTCAAAAAGCTAAAAGTAAATGCTCCATATGACCTAGCCATTCCATGATTAGATCACTTAATGACATTCCAGTCATTAATGACTAGGCATTCTATGCCACAGATAATTGCTCAGTAGTGTTTATTGTTGTTATGGTCACAATAGCTAGAAAATAAACAATCTAAATATCTTCAACTGATAAATGCCTAAAGAAAATCTGGTACATATACACTATGATATTCTATTGAGCTCTAAAGAAAAATAAAATTATGATCTTTATAGGAAAATGGATAAATAGAACTAGAAATCTCAACCCAGAAAGACAAGCATTGTTGTTTCTCATCTGAATCTCCTATTTTCAAATCTACAGATGTGACTATATAACCTCAAGTAACATTAGAAACTAGGAATATAAAATGGGACCATTGGAGAGTGCAAGTGTATGTGGTGGCAGGGGTGGGAAGTACAAAATAAAGAGTAATAGCAGGTTACAAGTGATCTAATCAGGAAAATGGAAAAAATGTGAGGATATGGGGATACACTAATTAGGGAGAAAGAAAATACATACAGAGTAAAAAAGGAAGGAAGGTAAAATAACAATAAGGATGTTTTAAAAAGTCATAAGAAGTCATAAATCATATTAGTTATCTACTTAAAAGTATAATACAAATAAGTTAGTACGGATATATAATATACATAAATCACTATATATATATTATGCATTTTCAATGAACCTTTTTCCCTCCAAGCAGTTCCTCCAAGAGTCAAAGACCACCAAACCAAAACACCAATACCAGGCATGAAACTCCGTTTTGAACGTTTGGTCACAGCATCACAGACTATCACTATTGTCTCTGGTTGTTCCCAGAGGTGGAAGGTAAGTCCCTGTTACTAAAGACACCATTCATTTCCAACACCGGGTCCAGAAGGACCTGAGCTGGGATAGACTTGAATGCCTTCTTCCTGAGGAACAACTTTCAGAATACAAGAAGGTGCCATGCAAGTTTGCAAAGGAGAGAAGAAACCAATAAAGAGTTCTAGCCAGCTATGATGACAAGGAACCATAACAATGATGAGCATGGCACAATAGCCCAAAGGCTGCAATAGTGACACATGTAACTTGGCAGTAACAAAACTATCTCTCAGTTTTGACTTAAGACCAACTCATCAAAAGGGAGGTCATTTCTGATACTGTGAATCTTGTCAAATAGCAGCGTTAGTAAAGTCACACATCTTGAAGGAGAACCTACATCCACCGTTTTACTCAGCCAGCGTAGTTCTTAAGAACACTCTTAATATTTGTCCTTATGCTCACAGATATGCGTAGTTCTCACCATTCATCAAGGGAACTTCTCTTTTCAATAGAGAAAGCCCTGTGGGATTATGCCTTTGTACATTATAAGTATTTGTCACTCCTATTGGTTTAATAAAATGCTGATTGACCAGAAAACAGACAGGAAGTGTGGGTGGGGCTGCCAGACTAAGAAAACTCTGGGAAGAAGAAAAGGAAAGACAGCTGTGAGGAGAAGCAGAGGATAAGAATGATGCTCTGAGAAAAGATACCAAGCCAGGTGCCTGAGAATGGATAAGAATCATGGTTTAGTTTAAGTGTAAGAGTTAGCAAGTTATAAGCTTGAGCCATAGACCAAACAGCTTATAATTAATATAAGATATTCTGCAATTATTTGGGACTGCTGGTCCAGACCTCAGGGCTAGGCAGGGTCAGAAACTTCTTACTATAAGGAAGAACACTACAGAAAACCACAATGAACAAAATGCATAATTGTGGTCCCAGTGGACACATCTACAAAACATCTCCAGTATCTAGGAATCATGGAATTTGGGGAAGAAGAAGAGAAGGAGGAGGAAGAGGAGGAGGAGGAGGAAAAAGTGTGCTGGATAGTTTTATGTCGATTTGACACAAACTAAAGCATTTGAGACAAGGAAACCCTAATTTAAAATTTTTCTCCATAAGACTGGCCCACAAACAGGCCTATAGGACATTTTCTTAATTAATGATTGATTAATTAATGATTGAGGGTGAGGAGCAGCCCATTGTGGGTACTGCTACCCCTTGGCTGGTGGTTCTGGGTTCCATAAGAAAGCAGTCTGTGAAAGCCATGAAGACTAAGTAAGTTAGCACTATTCCTTCATGGTTGCATGGGCTCCTGCCTCCAGATTCCTGCCCTGTTTCAGTCCCTATGCCAATTTTCTTTAATGATAAATAGTCATATGGAAGTGTAAGCCAAATAAACTTTACTTTTGGGTCATATTGTTTCATTGCAACAATAGAAATGCTAACTAAGACAAAAAGACCCTAAGAGCCAGTGGATCAGAGATTTTGCTATGAGAAAGTGTCTCTAAGTAATGCCAAAAGCTACATACCCATAATGTCTCACCAACATGATTGCCTAAACATGACCTGAAAAATGACATCAACATTATACAAATACAAAAATGCAATAACAATGAAAAACAACCATGCACTTAAAAGAAAGTAAAGAGGGTTATATGGGAGGCTTTGACTTTTTGAGATTATTTAGTTATACTCTGAAAAAATGTTTGGAAATGATCTATTTGTTTTCTTGATACCAGCACGACATTCTGTCAACTCAGCTCATGGTTATTAGAAAAAAAATAAAAATAAAAATAAAAATAAAAAGCACCCCATAGGAATCTTCTGTTTTCAAAATCAGGGAGGTGTGTAATATCTCTACCTCACTTCTAGACTTATAGCCAAGTATCCAAAGAAAGTATTTCTGCTTTCTGCTGCCCTTAAACTCAAAGGAAACATAGTTACTTGGCTGTTAAGAATGTAGTACCCCCTTTCCCCTTGACAGCTCTTGTAATAGTGCCTGGGTTAGAAGCATCATCCTCAGAACGTGAAAATCAAATTCTATATAATCCGCTTACAGGAAAAGCAAATTAAAAGTTATTTTTGTAGGTCTTTGAGCCTCATACATGGTCTCCAGCACAAATGGAATTTGACACTCAATCCCTTCCTACCAGTGACCAAAGGAATTCAAGCTTGCAAAGAGCTTCAAGGGAGCTAAGAAGTTCATTCCAGCAGTGGACTTTGTCCAGTCAACATTTAAGAAACATTTGCTTACATTTTCTAGAAAGAAAGTGTTTCCCATTTTGTTTTGTCTAATAAAACTATCTCAAAACACAGCATACCTCTAAATTCTTGCTCACTCTGTCCTAAAATATGAAAAAAAAACAATCCCAAGCTAAAACACTAAAGCTGTGAGCCACCATGTCTATTATTCTCTGGCTGTCCATACCTAGTCTCAGGGAGAAGAATATGTGTGCATCTACCTCACAAGTACATTATGCAAAAGAACCATGTTGGCTATATTTCTACAAACTAGACTAATCACTAATAAATATTAAGGAATAAGTGGAGTCTCCAAGCCAAGTAGAAATGCCCTTGGAGATGTTTATTCAACATTTACTCACTGATGCTTTAGTTACAGACAGACAAACATTTGTTAGCGATGTGGTCTAATAATCAGAAGTCCAAACTTGAGGATGTGGTCTTGACTCAATGGGTAACAGTATTTTTTACTTAAATATGAATGAGTTCAGATCCCCAGCACCTACATGAGAAGCTGAGCATGGTTGCATGTACCTCACTGCTGGAAGACTGTGGAGGATTGTCAGGGCTTGCTACCTGAAAACACTGAGCTTCATGAATGTAAATGAAAAATCTGGTCTCAAAGAATAAATCAGAGAACTACACAGGGCAAACCTGCATCTTAACTTATTGGAGAGGTGTGCTTAGGCTTAAATGTGGGCAGCTTCCATAGCTGTTCACATGGCTTTTTGACCTTTAACCCAATAGCTAATACTCTTTTCATATCCCATCAATCCTATTTACCACATTCTTAGTGTTCAACAGGACTTAAGACTTTCTGTCAAAACTACCTGGGGTCCTCCTGTCCCACATTTCATCTAGCACATTCCTGATTACATATGATTGCTTATGTTTTGATATTTAAATGCCCCCCAACACACACACACACACACACACACACACACACACATTCATGAGACTTAATGGCCACAGACAGGCTTATTTCTTACAAGCCAGCACAAACACCTACTTTGAAAAAAGTAAAATTTTCAAGTCTCTGCACTGGAAATCAGAAGATTGAAATGTTAGCCTTCAATCTATTTTTACATGATCTTTGCTACATAGCTTTTTAATATAAAATCAATTCCCAAAGCCCATGGGTATATTACTTTCTAGGGCTTCCACATCAAATATTATAACCTGGGTGGCTTCAAAGTATACACACAAACTGACTGTCTCATAGTACCAGAGGTCAGAATTCAAGGTCAGGCAGAGTAGATGCCTTCAGATGGTGAATGGAGAAGGATCTGTCCCAGGAGCTCTCCTAACTGGTAGTCTAAGGCTATCCTTGGCTTAGGATTGGCCACCATCTTCATATGACTAACTCACCTTCCTGCTTTCTGCATCTTGTATACACTTTTCAATTCTATAAGAAATGTGGTTGGCTTTTATTGTAATGCTAGAATGCAAGTCAACCTCATTTTAATTAATTGCATTACGATTTTGTACACTACAAGAATGAAATTTTTTATAAATAAAAATACTGAGGTTTAGCAAATCAGCATATGCAATTTTAAGGGGACACAGTTTAATGCACACTGACACTACCAATTATATTTACTTGCCAAGCTGAAATAAGACAGGATGATATAAAAGGAACTTATAAACTGTAAAGTCCTATACCAACACTAAGGCCTCAAGCAAATGGATTTGTTGGAGAAAGTTTATTGAACATTATGGTACATAGCCACCCTGCTGATTAACCAACAATAATACTGAGTAGAAATAGTCTTCCTACTTCTATAAAATTGCATTTATTTTTCTGCAAATACTTTTTCCTTCTCATTTATCAGTTTGCAGATGCCACTTAATGATTAAATATTTATGTTATGTGGATTCTTTAATAGCTTAATGTCCACAAAATAAAAAGAGACATTATCTCTTACTGCAGGCCAGGTTCTCTTTTTCCAAGCCATTTGAATTTCCATCTCTCCAAGACCAAACTTAGGTAAATGGATTAAAAGCTCAGAAACAACATATATAGTGCTTGAAGGGAAAAATGTGACTAGAAAAGTGGTGTGTGTTTGAAAACTATCTAAAGCTTTTCAATTATAGAAGTCTTTCTTTCTGATGCTCAGGTTGGTAGTGAAGCAACTAAAAAGTCAAACTAGCCGAAATAATAGTCATTATTTTCCCTACAGAGAAAAGAAAAAGGAAAGTTTCAGATTTCATTTGGACGATTACCCTGATGTTAGCACTGAGCTTATTTTCTTCCCAGAGGAAGTTGATGACAATAATCAACAATTGTTTTCACAGAGAATAGCAACAGAACTATTTTAATACCTTGGAAAATTATTTTTTAATTACATGGTATATTTGCTTCCTGTGGTTGCTATAACAAATTGCCATTAGCCTGGTGGTTTAAAACAACAGAAAATTCTTCTCCCACAGTACTGGAGACTTAAAATGCCAATTGTGGCAGGATTATCCTCTCTCCAGAGCCTCTAGATATGAATCCATTTCTTGCCTCTTCCAGCTCCTGTGGTTGACCCAGTACTAGTGGACCCATGTTGTTATCACTAGAGTCTCTATGCTCTCCTCTACACTCCTTTGTCTTTTCCTCTGAATTGTGCTTTGACCCACATCATGTAAGAACACTTTATGGAGCTAGTGTCAGCCACAGTAATCCAGGGTCATTGCAAAGATCCCTTTGCAGCAGGGTGCATATACAGATTCTGGTAACTTGACTTGGACACCTGTGGGTGGGGCTAGTTTTCAGCATTGAACATGACCAGAGGAAATAAGCCTCAAAGCATAGTTTTTTAGGTCATTAGTTTCCAATCTATTAACCAAGTCTTGGAGCACTGTGATAGAATTTTGGGGATAGCAGAGGAAAGTGGGATGTGATTGGGGTTCCCTGGCCTATCCTCTGAAAAATGCTTTCTAGATACTTATATATAAAAAGCTTTTCTAAAAGAATATAGCTATCATGAGGAGTATCTGGGTTATCATATATCAAGGAAGAATCTTAGAACCTGCATATAAGAGTACTCAGCCACAATTGGGCCATATATATCATAGTGTCTCCTCAAGATTTATTTATGAACTATCCCAAAAGAGGGGGTGGAAATATTATAAGAGTTAGAGGTCAGGAGGAACAGAGCACCAACAGCGTCTTCTGAACATAACAAGGCCTCTACATTCGTGGACTCACAGTCATGGCTGCCTGCACAGGTCTGCAGAATAGCAAGCTAGTGAACATTTAGGATGAACTGGGAAGTCCCTCCAAACCCCTAAATAAGGAGCTATGGAGAGTTGGTGGTCCTGAAAGAGGGATAGTCAGTTTTCCTTAAGGGTATGACTCCGAGTAGGATAACCAGACTAACCAGAATCCAGTGGATGACCATATACCCAAAAGTATCTGGACAGGGAAAACTGAAAATGTTGAGTTATTATTTGATAAGGATGCAAGATTAGAGAGATATGAAGATGTAGTTGAATATGAAAGAGATGTTATCAAAATACATTTGAGAGGCCATAGTAACCCAATTTTATCATGAGGAAGAAAGTCATGTTGTATTCTGTGCTGTGTAGGCTATATGAGAGAGAGAGAGAAAGAGAGAGAGAGAGAATATCACAAGACCCAGCAGGAAGCAGGTATCTACAGAGTGTGATTTGAAGGTAATAATGTAGGAGGGAAGCAGTAGAGCCAGTTGCTATGCCTAGAAAGACCACACAAGGGCCAGACACAAAGCTATGTGAAGGGAGCTGAAGAGATGGTCTAACAATTAAGAGCAGTTAGTCTTGTAGAGGACCTAAGTTCAGCCACATTTAACAATCACGATTGCCTCTAACTCTAGTTTCAGGGGAACTGATGCCCTCTTTGACCATTGCACTTACTGTATATACATGATGTACATATATTAAGGCATGTGCACATAACCCATAAAATAAATTATAAAATGAGAGAGAAAAATGTGATATGGACCATTTAATTGGTCATGATACCTAATGGATTTTAAATAATTTGCTTATTAATTTTATTTATGTGTATGTGACTACATGAATTTATATGTGCCATATAAGTACGGGTGCCAACAGGGGATAGGAGGCATTGGATCATCCTAGTACTGACATTGAAGGTGGCTGTTAGCTACCTGAAAAGGGTCTGGGAACCAAATCTAGCTCTTTTGAAAGAGCACTCTTAACTGCTGGTATATCTCTCTAGTCCATTTTTAAAACTATTATAGGTCATTCCTAGTCTTTAAAGATCTGTTTGGGAAATGCTATGTTGAAATTTTGTGGCCAAAGGGTAAGAAGGTCATCAATTGGCTGGCCTAAGAATCTAGATGGCTTTATAACTTTTCTTACTTCTGAGCAAGCAAATATCTTCTTTTTCCAATCCTCCCCTTCATTTATTCCCTCCATCCCATTTAGTATACAACAAACCTTTCAAATAGTATGTGAAGGATTGAAAGGATTAGAGGGAAAAGCTATTCTTACCCCTTACCTCACTTGTCCCAGACTTTTATAGTTACATCTGTTATTTGTGTCTAGCATTTGGCTGAGGCTTGATCACAAACGAAGACATTTCTTAGGAGAATGGAAATTTGATTATGATACACCTGCCACATGATGTCTGTCAACTGTCTGATGAGAGTGCATAAGAGTTTTTAGCAATGAAGGAACAACTGTTGTAATCAGTGGTAAGCTGTTGGGAGACAATAATAGTACACATACACACATATCTGTAAACATGTATACATACATATGTGTATATATACAATGTACACACGTACATGCACACATGCTCCAAGCCATCAAAAGTAGTAACTTCCTTTGAGATCAGGTAAAACTTGGCACTTGAAAACAAAAGGATATGAGTCCTTCAAGCCCTAACATTGACAGTCACTAGTGTTTATCTTCAGGCAAGGATTCTGTTTCTGAACTTCTACTCCTATTATTAGAAAACAATTATAAAAGACACACTGAATCCAGAAAGTGTTGTGAGTCTCAGACTACCCACTGAGATAACATAACATAAAGCACCTACTGTATTCCTGGCTCATAATGGCTGGTCAACAACCCTAAATATCTGTCCTGGTATACTTCATTTAACTCAATTAAAAAGAAAACAGCATTATGTGGAGTTCAAGCATATGTTATGCTATCTGCCTGTACCCAAGTCAACTTACTTTTATATGTATTATATTCCAAACTATTTCACTTTCAGCTCAAGATGTCTCAGATAACTTTGCTTAAAAATATTAAAATGCATTTAAGGTTTTAAAAAGAAGGTTCAATTAAACTTAAAATGTTATATGGATAATATTACATGTGCTGTGCAGATAGAAAACAATTAGAAAGATGGTATATGAATGGTAGAATTTAGGGAAAGATTCAAATAAATGTAATGTGTGACGCAAAGGGTTTCTAGAGCATTCTTCATTCAGGAAGATTGAAATGCTGTGAATGCACTTAGAAATGTAGCTGAACAAAGGCATACTGGATAAGAAAAGTGCCAGCTGCTAGAGGCATGCAAGCAGAGATCAACAAACCTCTCTCTAGGTAATGGGTATGACAGGTAATTTTGTGTCAACTTGACTGGATAATAAAACCACAGGCAACTGGTGCAGACATGATTTCTGGGTGTGTCTATGAGTAGGGTTTCTGGAAGGGATCAACATACTGGCCAGTAAGTAAGGTTGTCCTCACCAAAGATGGGCAGGTGGGCAGCATTCAGACTAGAAGAACAAAAGGGCAGAGGAAGGGGAATTTACAGCTTTCCCTTTGATTCACTAAGCTTCAAATCCAAACCTGGATTCAGACAGCCCCTAGAACCCAGCTCTCATTCTTAGGCCTTCAGGTCCAGCCTTGGTGATACTAGTAGTGGCTTTCCACATTCTGTTGCTGGTGAATGAGAAGTTGGGGAACTTGATGGCCTCTGTGTTCAAGTGAATGAACTCCTGTTACATATCTTCTATGTGTTTCTATCTGTCTTTACATCCATATGTCTTTCATATATTTATCAATCACTTATCTATATCTATCTGTCTTTCTGTCTACTCATCCACCCATTTTCTGTGTCTCTATAAAACTCTGACTGTTAGCTTTGTTTCTCTGGAGAGCACTTACCAGTGTAGTTTCAGATGGCTGATTAGTTCAGGTGCCCACTACAGTCCCTTGAGCCTTATGAGGCTCTGTTCATATCATTAAAAGATTGCTCTTTCAAACACCAACAAATAAGATATTTTTTAAATATACTGAATCATAGACTCCTGGAAAGAGAAAGCATGGAAAACTTGGGGGTCTGTGAGCTTTCTTCTGGCTCCTGCAGTCTCCCTAAATGTCCAAAGCCTTCCTTCATCTATGACTGCATACCGATTTCCATCATAGTTCACAGGTTTTAAACTTCCTATTCACTGGAGGGTTACTTTGAGAATACAATCCAGATCCTCAACCGCAGTGATTTCCTCTGGGTGTGAATGGTTGGAAGGCATAGGGTAATTAAAATCCACACATGCAAGCATGTCTAACTGACTGATGTGAACTCCCCTCTGATTGGGGTCTGATTTGAATAAGAATGCCAAGCAGAGCCAAGAAAGCAAAGGCTACTGGAAGCATTTTCTATTCCAAAAAGAAAATAACAGACCAGGGCTGGCATGCTCTTCCAACTTTCTTCCTGCAACACACACACACACACACACACACACACACACACACACACACTGCATACACATGTTCTTTCTTTCAAACTGCAGACATTTGGTCTGCAGATCCTGATATTCTACAAAGAGTCCTTGTGGAAAAAAACATACCACTTCCTGCTCCCACTCTCTGATTGTTCAACATGAGAATACATTTTATAGACTGTCTGCCTCATCAGGTACCCTCGTGGGATCTTTTTCTGGGAGCATGGAAAGCCCCTCGAAGCCTGATTCCTTACTGAAATTCCTTGGACAGGTAATGATATCTTGAAAAAGTAACTGCTATCTGGGAAAGAAATTTAAAGAGAATAGAAAAGATCTACTTGAACCTCCATGAGAGAACTTTAGATTAGGATTATTACTGTTAATCACAACAGCTCAGGCACCACCCTAAGAAATGCTTTGCTTGCACCTGCCCATCCTCACAACCACTTCTCAAGTAGGAAGCTTGTATTAGTCCCGATTTGCAAGTAACCCACTATAGGTTTAGGCCAATTAAAGACCTACTTCCAATTGTCTTAGACTGCATTTATATTTTAAGCAATACACAATTTTAACCAGATCTCCTAAACCAGTCCTTTCTAAAACTTGAGAAACAAAAAGGAGATGAAAGCAAATTGATTCAATTACTAAGTGACAGAGCAAGAATTATACCCCAGAATTTCTGGGTTGTTTCTGAATCCAAATTCCAGGCTACTCTGAAAAAGGAGGCATAAGAATAACATTCTGGGTGCTTATGGTTTTCAGGAACAGCAAAGGTGATATTAAATGCAGTGGGTAAATACTTCACCTTCACAGTTTCAATGTGGTGGCATGGCCCAACTTAGCAGCTAAGTTACTGAGTCTTTGCTAGATAACACTCTGTCTAAGAAGCAATGTATGTTTTAGTACCACAAAAGGCAATACATAAAATCCTAGCTATGCCATATTGTCTTCAGGGCCGAAGAGAAAAGTCCTCATTGCATTTGATTGATGGAAAAGTTAAGATTGAAAAGGCAAGATCTCTGGTCCAATGTTACACAGCCTGAGCTCCTCACACTGGAAATTCTGATATAGATTTTTCTATTCAGAACAAAATGGAGTAGCCTACCATAGAGTTGTAGGAAATACAAATTTTGGTGTTTTATTGATTTCTTTTAATGTGGTGGGAGAATTGAGAGAGTGAAAGAGGCTTCTGGCCTCTCACTGCAGAATCCTGAGGATGAGTAACAACTTGGCCAGCACCACAGGGTGGCCCATTAGCCCCTATAGTGTTTAGCCCACTCTCCTGAGGTGACTAGTGCTGCTCCCCAGAACAGCATCTCTCAGCAAGTTCCATAATGAGCTGCCTCTCATTTTCTCTGGCTTCCCGTGGGAAAATGTGACCCAGTGACCTGGAATGGACAAAAGGGTCACTTGGAGAAAGGAGTAATTAGCTGCCAGTGATGAGCTGATGCCTTAGTGACCTGGGAAATGAAGGCAAAAGTGCTTCACCCCCCTACACACACCAACCTTACCCTACAGCAGTGAATCAGTGATCTGGGAAGGCTGGGGCCTCACTCACTTTGGAGAAGACAGTCTCAGCTGCTGTTATCCAAGATGCCAAGGCCCACAGGCTATGTTCACAAAGCTACTTATGCGTTCCCAGAGCCTGGCTGGCATGTGAAGAAAGGGAAGCTGCTCCAAGGAACCAGATGGCTTAAAAGGTGAGTGTTTCTTGAGGCTGAGGCAGCTCTAGGTTCCACTGCCTTACTGTTCCATGCCAGGGTTCCAAGTGATAAATGACAACCATTAGTTAGACACCTGGCCATGTTTATGGCCCATGACTTCAGTCTCTGTTAAGATTTTTCTAATAAATCAAACACTTCTGAAACCATATGCTGACAGAGAAGGAAGAACTAGGAGAGAGAGATCTCAACTCCATGGAAGAATTCCAACTCTGAAATCATCTAGTCTTGGGCTTAATTCGCAAGCCATTGGAACTAAATTGCTGACAAGGCTCACAGGGCACCTTTAGCCTTTAAAGGCCTTGATTTCTTTTTATGCGAGTAGGAATGATAATATTTCTTACTTTTATTAGAATTGCTTTGAGAATGCACAATACATGTTACTAATTACCCATTCTATCTAAATTCTTCACTAATGAATAGCAACGGAGACCTCTATATTTACTTCTTGGCTTAGGATGCTTGGCTCCAAAAGTAATGCCTGAGATAAAGTTTGTCAGCTTGTAATTCATTTGTATGTAAGTGAGAAACACAGGTAAGATGTGAAGAAGTTAGGCAGCAAAGGTCTGTAAATTTCTAAGTGCATCACCTGCCCAGTTATGGCAGCGGGCAGTAGGCTTAGTCCTATTAAAATCCTCTAGGACAGCATGTCTAATCTCCCACCAAAGATGTCATGGAGCTGAGTCACTTACCTGCACTAATTTATCCATAACTTGATAAACTAAGGGCTGAGTGGGAAGAGGTGCTGAGCTGTCTTCTACTAATTATCATCCACTATCAGGGGAAAACTGCTCCTAGGGACATTGACTCTTGGCACCTCTACCTTCCCTGTCTGATTGAAATCCCCCAGGCAGAGAGCCATGGTGGCTTGCACAGGACATCAACAGCATACACAGGGAGAATGAGATGAAGTTCATTACCGACATTATACTGACAGTATAGTGAATGTTCCAGGCAAAGGGCAGAGCACCCGTAGTACCTGTTTCTCTGCATCTCTGGGTCTTAGCACATTACCTAACACATGATCAGTGCCTAAGAAACATTGCTTGAATAGATGACTTCAGAACAGAAAGCCAGTCATATAACAGCTTGGCATGAAGCCCAGGGTTACCCCATTTGAACTTCAACTGAGAGAGAACTTACCCCCTTGAGAAATCTACCATCTATTTCAACAGCCCTCCAGAGATGCAACATTGCAGACAATGAATTGCCAAAGTTGAATCCAAGAAATCTTGCTAAGAATGACTTTAATCTTCATTACTTTCAGTGTGAACCATCCTGGAATGATGTTGAATCTGAAAAGCTAGATTTTAAATCAACACAAAGATTTGCTGTCCAGAAGAGAGAGCAAATCTCTTAAGTTCTCAGACTCCAGCTCATTAAAACCCAGCAAGTAGAAACTCCAAAGACTCTACAGGACTCTTCACTCCTGACTCTAACCCTGGAATAGCTTATTATTACCAGACACTGCAGGGACACATCTGCTATAAAAGAGAATTGGTAATCAAAAGGCAGAAACCTGGAGAAATTAGTGGAAGGTCTGACAGAAAATTCCAGGAAAATGTCTGCCATAGTCTATGTCCTGTAGGGATAGGATGGCCCTTTTTCTAAGAATATGTCCTTAAGAGAAGTCATTGATTGTTTCCAGAAATGTCCTACAAGAAACTAAAACTACAATAAAAGAGAATATGGGGATACCTTTCAGACACTCTTTTGGAAACAGGGAGTGCAAATAAAGAAAATGTCTAGATTAATTCCTGGGAATATAATCAAGTAAATGACAATATTACTAGTTAGTGAAACCAAATATCTCCCCTGCTCACTACACAGGAGAAACTATTCTGGGCTTAAATTGGAATGTATTTTTTTCTAGGACCCACATAATCCCAGAAGAGTCAAGATGGGAATTTCCAGGTTCCAGGGAGGGTCTCTACATGGATCATAATATCACAAAGCCTCTATGGGTTTGCAACCAGAAATTTCTTCAGAATAGAACAGTTCTCCCATGAGTCTGTTCTTATTCACCAGAGTCATAGGGGAACTCCACTTATAACAAACAACAAGAAAGATTAGATGGCTCTCTAAAACATACAAATATGAAGAATGTTCCCAACAGCTTAAAGTGTCCTCCTAACTTTTCAGCTCAGCAAAGAAAATACTTGGACTCGGTATCACAAAAGCTTCTGTCAGGCTTAAGAACTAGTCAAGATCTGATAATTCACACAAAATCTTATCACAAGCAGCATATGTGAGAAATCCTTGGACCCTGCAATGGGTTGGTTGCCTACCAGAATTACATGATGAAAATCCTGTTGCTAAAGATACTACATGCTTGTTTACAGGACATGGAGAAATATGATGGGATTATTTCTCCCTGCTGGCTACCTTTACTAGTGAGTGGCACAGGATCCTATACATGTGGCTAGAGAAAGGACTGTTTTATTTTGTTGTGGGCCTGTGGACAACCTACACTATTTCCAACCTGCCAATTAAGATATGCCCACTGCTGTAATAGTGGCACAACTGTTTTCTGGTAACCAATTGCCTTTTTACTGGACTTCAGACCCCCTCCACAAATGAAAATTTATATCTGTTACTATAAATTTGGTCAAAACCCATGGATAGGGAGGTCATAGCCCCCAATGAGGAAAATATTGTTTTTGTTTTACTAAACAGAGATGCTATGATGATCAAACGACCGTCAAATATATATTTTTTATTCCTATAAAATATTTCTGCTGTCAGTTTTGGTGAGAGAGGCTTCATTTGGAAGAGAGCAGTGGTTATTGCAGAGATTCATAACTGGGAAAAGTGCTGAGGAAAGAAAGGGTGAAGCTGAATGCTCAGCACTAAATGAAGCATCTATATCAATTTCTACCAGATTCAAAAACCATCAGGGAAGAGAGAATGTAAGAACTGGAGTAAGGTGTGGGTGCTATGGAGTGATGTCATCTGGGTCATGGCCACTGTACTCCTGAACACTCAGCAACTGCTGTCAAGATTGGACCCCTGAAGATGCCAATATGGGAGGGATTGGGCTCATGAGACTCTGATCACTTCCAAGCAGTTAGTGGTTGGTATGAGAAGGATCATACAGGATTTATAAACACAGCAAATATCTGGCAGCAAAGCTACTGCTAGACATCCATGAACCATTTTTGCTAGAGGACTCACCAGAAGATTAGGTTAAAACATGTTGCTTCTAGCCAGGCAGTGGTGGTGCATACCTTTAATCCTAGTACTCAAGATGCAGAGGCAAGCAGATCTCTTTGAGCCCAGCCTGGTATACAAAGTGAGTTCTAGGACAGCCAGAACTATACAGAGAAACTCTGTCTGGAAAAAAAAGTGTTGCTTTCATACCAGGTGCTCCTCAGCTACTGCCCCCAAATAATACAAATACACATTATTTAATGCCAATATATATTTATGTATATATATTAGTTCTTATTCATTGAGAACATGTTATGTAATTTTTCTGTTATATTTTCTGTATACTTTCCCAACCCACTAAAATGAAGGCTAGGGGCTGGAGAGCTGGCTCAGCGGTTAAGAGCACCGTCTGCTCTTCCAGAGGACCCGGGTTCAATTCCCAGCACCCACATGGCAGCTAACAACTGTCTGTAGTTCCAATTCCAGGCAAACACTAAGGAAAATAAATAAAGGTTTTTAAAAAATAAAAAAAATAAAAAAAAAAATAAAATGAAGGCTAAAGAGAGCAGATAATTTATTAGGATTTTTAAAAGTTATTTTATTATTTAAAATTGTAATAAAATAACATAATTTCCCTCTTTCCTTTCCTCTTTCCAAAAATTTGTCAGATTTGTTTACAGTAGTATTCTGAATGCCTAGAGACTTTTTGATAGTTGGTGTCTGATAAATTCTTGTTGAGTACATGAAAAAAATGAGTAAATAAAACAGTGAGGAAATATACATGGAAGTGTTAACTTTAATTCCATAAAGTAACTAAGTGGAACCTTGAAAAGGACCATTAAATTACCAAGAGGGTTTAGTGAGAGCTAAAGTACTTTTATTTGAGAAGGTCATATAAAGACTCTAAGGTTGGCCTGGAGTGTTCAGTGATTAGGAGCAGGACTTCTCTTACAGAGAACTTGAATCCCATTTCCAACAGCCTATCAGGCAGTTTAAACTTACCTATAGTAGATCCAATGATATCTTCTCGATTTTAAGGGCACTGTGTTGATAAGCATATAATGCTCCTCATCACCTCAACCCCACATATGCATTTAATTTTAAAAGTAATTGAAGTAAATTTTAAAAGGGAGTTAAAGAAGCAGCATTTAAACTGACTCTTTAATGACACATATCCCCTACGCTACTGGAAAACCCAAGTTATATTTAATTTTTTTCTGATACCCAGCGTACTTAGCAGGCTGTAGGAGCATTTCTATTTTTGTTGTTTCATGAGGAGTCTGTCCCAGTGGTACATTCAGAAACAGCATTTCAGCAGGGAGAGACGATGCATTAGGAATGAGATGAAGCCCGGAAATGTATTGAGTGACTGCCCTCTACTTCTGTGCCTAGAAACCCTGAGACTTCATGTAAACCAACAAATATTTGTCTGCTAGAGGATAGGAGACCAGATACACCAAGGTATGTTGCCCCACAAAGCTCCTAGCCAAACCAGCCTACCCACCTTCAGACATATAAACAAAGACAACCTAGACATACTAGACTCAGCATAACCAACCTAGATCAAAAGGCTGGAGCCAACTCACAAGCAATGAAAAATAATAAATACCATCTCTTTCAGTTGACTGCATTTTAGAATAGCTTAAAGGCAGGGAGAGCAAAAATGACAGGATTGGAAGGTACAAGGCAGTTTGGAAAAAGAGAAGGACACATAATCAAGGCTTTATATTAATCTGGAAATTCCTTGCAGGATTTAGAGAGCAATTGCTCTAGTTGTCCCATCAATGATTTGTGAAAATCAAGCCTTTATTTTTCTTTGTCAGAGTCCAACACTAAAAATGACATGGAATATTCCAAGGAACCCTTAGTAATACTAATGATTTGTCATCTAGAGATACTTATAAAGAAAATGCAAGATCTATTGTTTGGTGTCTAAGTCTCTTAAACAAGGGTTAAAAGTCAGACAGGATACGAGGTTAATAAGATAGCCTAACTATCTATTATCAAATGCCAAGATAAAAGGATATAAACAAGAAATCTCAACATTCAGGGCAGCTGAGCTTGGGGGAAAGGATAAAGGAATTGATCTTATCATCTAAATGAAGCCTAGGTCGTCTGTGGCTGGTTGTATAACTAGTCAACCTGGACTCATTCAGCCCTAGTTATAG
Source organism: Sigmodon hispidus (assembly GCA_004025045.1). Classification (NCBI taxonomy): domain Eukaryota; kingdom Metazoa; phylum Chordata; class Mammalia; order Rodentia; family Cricetidae; genus Sigmodon; species Sigmodon hispidus. The sequence continues at coordinate 129,740 of PVIH01001700.1, read as the reverse complement.
CCAGAGTCACTAAAAGATAATGAAGATTTGTGGGATTATTTTGACTCCAAAACTATGGTAAAAGGTTATAAGAGAAAAGAGGTATAAATAGTTGCTTAATAATGCCTAACTCTTCCAAAATATGCTAAAAATTAGAGCCATTGCTACATCCTGCAAACAAATCCAAGGATGAGGGTTTCCTGATAGTACCCATTGAAGACTTTTAGTGACTCCACATTTTAAGATATATCATCAATAACCCAACCAAGGTCATGGCAGCCATGTGACTTACCAAAATTCCAAAGTGGGTCAATGACAAACACAAATTACAAGCCAGGTCTCCTATGTCCTGCTGGTGGATTTATCTGCAAGGCCATCTCACTCAACTGTTTTTAATTTTCCAAAATAAAAAATGTGAAGACAGTCTGTATAACAAAAAAAGAAGTATGCTTATTTTCAACTAAATAAAACTTGAGAATTCTGCTAAGGTCTATGGTAAGAGAAGGTGAGGTAATGGAATCTCATTCTATTCTACTTTATCTTAAAACAGCTGAAATCCACTGTAGTTATGATAAAGGACCCAGAAATAGTTCTCATCTTTCCTCTGCATCCTTCTCTCTTGTATACTCCATTTTCCTACTTCAAAGGGAGCTAGTAAGCAGTATTTCTGATGCTTGGATTAAAAACATGAGTTTCTGTGTCTCCATGGAGGCAATTATTTGCAGATTTGGAAAATTAAGGAGTTACATTACATTTCTTTGGATACATATGCAGATGATAGGCACTGACACAGAATGAAGAGTCATAATGATCCCCTCCATATAAATCCTCATAAAACATGGTCAGTCTTATTTGTCATTCCCAGCTCAGGAAGCATGGCTTCAGGTTTGGGCAGTGTGATGGTTTGTCTTGATTTTCAGCTTAATAAGATTTAGAATCACTATGGAAACAAGTCTCTAAACATACATGTGAAGTTTTCTAGGCTAGGATAACTGTAGTGAGAAGTCCTCATCTAAAATACAGATAGTACCACTCATGGGCTGTGGTCCCAGACCAAATCAAAAGGACAGAGAAAGCCTAAACACTCATCATCTTCTGCCTCCTGACTATGAAATTTAACTGGCCCACTTTTTATAACCACTACCATACCTTTCCTGACATAAAGAGCTGTGTGCCTGGAATTATAAGACAAAACAAACCTTTCTTTCCTTGAATTACTTTGATGGTTATTTTGTTGCTGAAATAAGACAAGTAACTATGACAAAGAGGTATTTGGGGATCATTTCACAATGTGCGGTGAAAATGTCCTACATACAGGCTCTTAAAGGTACACCTTCTTTTATTGGATTTTGTTGTCTGGACTTGCAAAGTTGCTTATTGTAAGTAACTGATTGCCTATGGGGTGTTGAGAAAGTCTAATGGGTTTTTAAAGGCATGACAACCATGACCTAGCTTTAGCAGAATAGATTAACAAAAGTACAAGCTTGAGGGAAAGGACAGGGAGAATCGTAGACAGTATTACATATGATAATAGATTATGGTTATTGAATTCTTAGTAGATACATGTGTCCAGACATCCATCCACACTACTACTTGCCATTGGTTTTGACTTTGTACTAGTCTTCTGAGCGCCTGGAACAATGCAGCAAGCACTGGCTAATGTAGCACTAGAAATTTGTTGCCTTACAACTCTGGAGAATGAAAGACTGAAATAAAGGTGCCAAGGGACCACAATTACTTCTTCTTTCCTAATGTTTGCTGGCAATACTTAGCATTCCATGGCCAATAGAAACATAACTCTTAACACATGGCTGCCTGCCATAGATATTTGTGTCATCGCTGCAACAAAGCATCCTACAAATGTAACCTTAATGAAGAAAAGTCATGTTGGCTCATAGTGTCAGAATACAGTCTATTATACAGCAGGGAAGGTTGGGCACAGTTAGCCTGAGGCAGCTGGCCACATTCATGCATTCAGGAAATAAGAGGAGTTTTTTTTTTTTTTTTTTTTTTTTTTTTTTATTCAGTCCATTTCTTATTTATTCTTTAGTCTGGGACCTCATTTGATGAAATGATGCCACCTCCATTGAGGGCAGTACTTTCTACCTCCATTAACCTTATCTAGAATACCCCTCACAGACATGCTCAGATATCTGTTCCAGTGATGATTCTAAAACTCACCAAGTTAACAATGAAGATTAACTATGACACTATCTTTTTCCCAATGTGCATCTATCTCTGTGCCTAAGGATCTGTCTCACAGCCCAACTTTGCCTACCTCAGATACCCCTTTTAAGTGATCCCAGTCATACTGAGTAGAGTGTAATGACCTTACATAAATTTGATGGCATCTGTATATTACTAAACAAAGCTACACTTTGAGATACCTTGAGTGGTTATGCTAATGATCTCCTTACTGTTCTTTTCAGAATGATTATCAAGTACAGACATTGTCTTAGGGTTTCTATTGCTGCAACAAAACAACACCACCAAAAAGCAAGTTGAAGAGGAAGTATTTAATTGGCTTACACTTCACTACTGCTGTTTATCACTGAAGGTAGTCAGGATAGGAACACAAACAGGTCAGGATCCCAGAAGCAGGCACTGAAGCAGAAGCCATGGAGGGGGACTGCTTACTAGGTTGATTCCCATGGCTTGCTCAGCCCACCTTCTTACAGAACTCAGGACCAGCATGACGTGGATGACACAACCCACCATGGAATAGGCCCTCCCACTTTGATGCATTATGATTGGATCCCAAACTGAGGCTCCTTTCCCTGATGACTCTAGCTTATGTCAAGTTCACACATAAAACCACTCAGAACAGATACCCATAGGGATGCTAGGAGGATTAAACTCTAAAATGCATATGTCTTAGTCAGTGTTCTATTGCTATGAAGAGATAGCATGACCACAGCAACTTTTATAAAGGAAAACATTTGGATTTTCTTCATGGTATGGAACCTGATGGGATGCAGGCATATGTGGTACTGGAGAAGCAGTTAAGAGTTCTCTATCTGGTTCTGCTGGCAGCGGGAAGAAAGAGTCACTAGGACTAGCTTGGGCTTTTGAAATCCCAAAGTTCATGCCAAGTCACACACTTCCTTCAACAAGGCCATACCTACTCCAACAATGCCACACGCTCTAATCCCTCTCACATAATGCCACTCTCCAGTGATCAAGAATTCAAATAAATGAGCCTATGGGGACCATTATCTTTGGAAACACACATCATACGAAAGCTCTGCACAGCACCTGGCACACGCTTCAAGGCAGGTAGTATCAGAAATTCCTGTCACTAAAGTGGGTCAAGATCCTTAAAGCTCCATGTGTTTTGGATTTGCTTCCTAAGAGAAGATGTGGTAGATAGCGCCTTCCCTCAGCTATAAAGGGCATAATGATTCTTCTTCACATCATAAATTGATGTATTTATTGTACTTCACCAAAGAACTGCATCTTTGAATAAGGTTTACTTTTATTTTAATATTGTTACTTATTTAGAGCATGATAAAAATTACTTTGAATTAACGCCTTCTTACAGCAAGGGAATAAATATTAAAGGCTAAACACTGAAGCAATTCAAAGAACTATAGGAAAGGCCCCTTTTTATTATCCCCAAATTAAAGAAACCATGCTGATACAGATAAATTATATTTCTAACACTGGGAGACAGCTTCAAACACTAATAATAATGTGGTTCAGATTCAGGTATATCTGGATTCAATCCTTATCTCTCCCTTTCACAGGCTCTGCGACCACAGGTAAGTTGTCTAATTATTCTGTTTACACTTTGTTCTGTCATCAGTAAAATGACAGTAAAATAATAAAAACCCTTCTAGAACATAAACACACACACACACAAATGGGAGTGTTCTCTAACTCCTGCTACATGATGCCTGTGTCACGTCTAGATTCTGTCAGTAAGTTGCCCTTTGGCAGATTTTGCTTGTCAACATTGAGCCACCAGAATCATGATGTAAAACAAATTGGTTTTGTTTATATAGTAGCCCAACTTTAATATTTCATCATAATAATGTAAAACAGGATAGCATACTACTGATTTATATACTTCAAAATGGTTAAGTAAGAAAAACTTACATTATGTATATTTTCCTGCAAAAAAAATAAATTTAAAATAAATAAATTCAAACTTGAAAACAAGATGAAACAGTCTAAGCCAAGTCCATAATACAGACCCTGGTATGAAGCAATTTGCTATTAGACACATGACATCATGTAAATTCTCCTTCCTCCTGACCACCAATGGCAGCTTAAAGAATGTTATATGCACCTAACTCAGGCCATGAAGATAATCTACTAACTCTTGATTTTTGCAGTGAATCTGATTAAGCTGGTAAACCATGCTGGATCAGAGGATAAGACAACTAGTCCATATGATGCTATTAACTGATTCTGCGACTGCAACTAAGTCACTCAGTTTTTAAACCTACTTTCAAATAAGAGAAATAAAATAGATCATTTGTATGAAGTCCTAGTCTTCATAGATTTTCACCATAACAATAAGTTCTAGAGATAGTATTCAAGACTGAAAGATCATAGTTCAGCATGTCAGCATTTCTCTCTTTGTGCAAGAAATAAGAGGCAACTAGATGTATATTATCATGGATACATTTGATAAGAAGAGAAAGCATATACATTAAGCTGAAGTCAATTAATAACAATTAATAAAAAGTGTCATATTTTTCTATCAAACCTTATTATGCTTTATTTTACAAGGTAAAAAATTCTAGATATCTGTTCTACTAACTTATTTATATAGTTAATATGACTATAATGAAAACTTTAAAATAAATATACTAGGGTGAGGGTATAGCTCAGTGGGACAGTGTCAGCCTGATATGTGTGAGGCTCTGGGCTTAATAATCATCACTGCAAAAATAAGAAAACAAAGAATAAAAGAAAGAAATAATTAACATGGTAAATTTTGTGGTATAACTTTTTCACTATAATTGACATCATAGAATAATACTACACATAGATGTTTCTCTTTAATTTTTCTTCTATATTCCTTACAAACAATGCCAGTGTTTTTCCCATATGTTCAGAACACCAAATCTATTTGTCGAAGATGGCTGGTTTCATGGGAGAATTAACATTTAAAAAAATAAGGTTGAAAGGTGTCAGATGGAGGTGTTATCGTCCTTTCTTCTGAAGTGGTCCAAAGATTCCCATCCATTCTAATAGGATGGCATAAAGACTAACACCAGGCACTACAAAGAAACTGCTTTTTCACAGCACAGTCATTTGAGAATTAATCAACACTAGTAGGTCTTTACTAACTTAAGATTTTCAACTAACCATTTGATGAAAATGATGTATGCATAGGCATCAGGGTGGTATTTCTATTCATTTTCATGAAGAGACATTATAAACATAATAAGACTGAAAAGATATATTCACCAACCCCAGAATTTATCTCAGTAAGATTAACAAAGGTGATTGAATTCCTGAACAGATTTAAACTCCAGGTACAACAAAGCAAGGAAGTATTTTATTCATTCATTCATCCATTCACTCAGCCATAAATGTTTCCTCATAGGCAAGTATATTCTGCAGTTGTTAAGCATGAAACAGACCCTCAAAGAATTCACATATATCCACAGATTGCTGTAAGAAAACGTGAGTAATACAAAGATAGCTGAGTGCATGGTTTACAGCTGTTCCGTGCCAGCTGTTGGGAAGCCAGGAAGTGTCCTGGAAGAATGCCAGAGCAGCTATCTAGACAGTACAGGGGAAAGTGAAGCGCATGCTCAGGAGAACGGCGTGATGTCCTGGGAGCAAAGAGTGGGAGGAGAGAAGAGGAGAGTATTGGACAGTTCTTAGGTGTGAGTATGGGCCTCCTGCACTTGCCTTTCTCTGCTCTGCCTTCCTCTACTTCTATTCCATGCTGGGAATGTCCAAATGGCACTGCCATGGAGGCTTGAATTGTGGAATCAGTAGCTGACTCCTTCTTAGTCCACAATGGAAGAAAGAAAAATCAATGTATATTTTACCTCCTCTATGGAGGCCTGGAGGCCACTAGGTAAAGTCAGAATACACTTTTACTCACAAAAGAATGCAATCATGCCACATAATAAGGGATCTTCCTACTTCTGCCGCTCCCCTCCCCCCGATAAAAAAAATCTGATAAGCTCTTCAGTCAGAAGTTGCATTGATGCACAGGAAAGGCCTGGGGAACATCAGTCCCATCACCTCTCTGGGCCTGAGGTCTGTTAGGATGTACTGGTTTGATTTCCACAGTATCAAGCAGGGCAGGTTCTCATCCCCTAGAGAGGAGTCTTACGGCTCTGAGCTCAAGATCTTCTCTTATTTTTAGGACATTGTATTTTCTGATCATTTTTATGAAAACATTCCCTCCTGATTCCATTTTCCTACAGAATATTAGAAAATTCAGGCTTCATTTTTCTTTATACCAATATCAACATCTCAGCAATTCCCCTACTAGGGAGCTTTTCTCTGTGTGAGTCACGGGGCTGACCTTAATGAAGGGTCTAGATATCAGTCTCCCTTTGCTGTATGAGCTGCTACTAGAGAAACATCAAACAAACATAGATGATGAAAATGCTGACCTGGGGCAGACTTGAATTAATCTATGGTAGGAAAGGTCTCAGAATCCCCACTGTTATTGCTCAGAGTACCACTGCCCTCCTCTAGTATATTCTAGTATATTCATTCTAGTAGAAGACACACCTTAGAAATCCCAAGGCCCCATTGTAAAAATTCAGGCTGGAAGTTACTGCGAGAAGATGGGTATCAAAAACATGGAAAATCAAAAAGCACCTTTCAAAGATTATAAATCAATGTTTTAGAATATGGGTTGTTCTGATAGCTGGAGAGAATCAAGCATTTGTCCTCCTTGCCCAGAGTGCTAACATTTCTCTTGTGAAGCCAGGTTTCTATTTCTGTTTACTAATGAAAGAAGGAAAATATATTGAAGTCTTATATCCTCATAGTCTCCTCCCTATCTTCTCTCCTGAAGGCAGTGCACCATAGGACTCACAAACAAGTGTCTGCATACATAAATTTCAAACTTTTTAATGGCTAAGCTTAGGTTACATAGCTGACACTTGGCAGAGAACCCCAACTGACTGGTACCCATACTGAAGATGGAGTCTTCATATTTTCAGTAAAACTACAACACACTTATCTAACATGTGACATAGAGAAAAGGAGCCATGGTTAATGTTTACAGATAGAAACTCTAGCCAGATATGGTGCATGTTTGAAATCTCAGTACTCAGAATGGCCACGAATTTGGGGCCTTTTTCAGCTACAATGAAAATGTAGCTGGCCAAGTTGGCTTACAGAGTAATAACCCTTCTGAACAAAAAAAATAGGAAACAGAAAAAAAAAAAAACAAAGAAAGGAGAGGATGGGAAGAAAGAGCAGAGCAAGGAAGAATAAAGGAGAGAAGAGGAGCGGGAAGTTTTAAGTTTTCTAAGTTTTAAATTGAAAAACATAAGATAGGCAATTCTTATGAATGGGTGTAACAATTTACCTTTGAAAAAAGCAGGCTATTTTTGTGCTGAGGATCCAATGCAGTGAGTACTTTACCACTGAGACATATCTCCGGCTTCCCAGACTTTTTAAGACAGTTTTGGATCCACTACAAAGTGATCCACTACAAAGTCTAGTGTTTGCATGGACCTTGCATGCTCTTCCATATCATCTCCCTGACTACCCACATTCTGTGCCAGTAGTCTATTATAATCAATGAATATACCTATATACCTGGATACACAGCACGGCTAGCAAATGGAGTCTTGTAGTTTACATTAAGGTTCACTTTTGATGTGAACGAATGTAATAATGACATGTATCTATAATTTATAATTGTCATGCAAAATAGTTGTGCTTGGACTAGTGAGATGGCCCAGCTGGTAAAGGTGCCTGCTGCCAAGCTGCATTTGACTCTGATAAAAGGAAAAAACTGCAAATTGTCCTTTGAGCACTTATCATACTTATGTGACTTCCCTTACATACAATCACAATCAGTAATACAAATACTAACTTTCATTGTATCATTTTCTGTGTATAATAGTGCTGGCCCGCGTGTATTTTTATGTACTGTGTGTATGCCTAGTGCCTGCACAGGCCATGTTGTATCTCTGGAACTGGAGTTTTGAGCCAGCATGTAGGTGATAGAAATTAAATCCAGGTCCTCTGGTAAAGCAGCCAATATTGTTAACCACTGAGCTATCTCTTTAAATCCAAATAATATTATTTTTTTAAAAAATAGCTGCATTGTTATAACAATTATGCACAGTCAGCCTCTTCTTTCTTTCTCCTATGATTCCTGTAAACACCATTGTTCCTTTTTATTTAAAATTAAATTTGTTCATTTATTATTTTATGTTCATGTGAGAGGATGAGTATACATAGGATGGGTACCTAACACACTGCAGGGCATCTCTATTATTAAACTATTCTTCATAATTATTGGATTTTTTATACCTATCAAAATAAATCCAGTTCTTGAAATTTTTATTGTTTCAAAAGTAACCTGTGTATTATATTTCCAAACACTTTTGAAACTTATCCTCTTTTCTTTTCTTTTCTTTTTTTTCCTTTTTGTGGTAACTATAGTAAGAAATTACTGGCCTGGCTTAGCCCCACAGTCTAAATTAATCTCTCTTACCCGTGGCCAGGTCTAGCCCAAGGTTTGGACCCATACACTTGCAGTTGCACAGAAACACACAGAGGCTTACCATATTTGCATGCTGTTTTGTCTATGGCTCAGCCTTATTGCTAGCTAACTCTTGCACCTTATTCCATTTCTATTAATCTATGTCTTGCCATGTGGCTTGTGGCTTACTTTAGTTTCATTACATCTTGCTCCTTGGGCAGCTGGATTGCATCTGCTGTGACTCCATGCTCTTTCTCATGTATGTATGCTTGGATTTCCCACCTGCTTCTAATCTGCTCTGCTATAGGCCAAAAGAGTCCCTTTATTAACCAATGATATTCACAGCATACAGAAAGACATTTCACACCACTGTCAAGGCAGCCAAATGTTATCTCTATCATTTCTAAATTTTTCTAAATTTGCTCATTCTGTTTACTCAGATAATATTGTATCCTTCTATGATATTTAATATACTTACAGATTAAATAGTTATAGTTTTTCTTAATTATAATAAAAGATAAGTTAAATATAAAACTTTAGATTCACAAAGATAAAATAAATGATAAAATACTAAATACAAAGAGACTGAAAACTGTAACTATAGTTCTTGTTTGATAGCTGTTTTGTTACATGTAGTTTTACTATATTAAAATTAAAACCTTTCTTTTTGATTAGACAAAATAGGCTGATATCAGACGTCTTTGTGTATGCTGTGAATACCACTGGAAAATGAGGGAGTTGTTTTGACCTATGATAGAGCAATTTAGAGACAAGAAGGATATAATCCAGGCAAGAGAATGAGGGCCAAGTCAGGAGAGGTGTGATCTAGCCACCCAGGAAGCAATATGTAAGAGAACCTAGGTTAGGGCCACAGGCCATGTGGCAGAAATGGCAGAATGTAGATTTATAGAAATGGGATGAGTTAAGATGTGAGGGCTGGCTGGCAATGGGCCTGAGCCATAGGCCAAGCAGTTTGTGATTAATATTAACCTCTGTATGTTTCTATAGGACTATGGGTCTGTGGGTCCTGACTTTGGCCAGACAGGTCAAAAACTTCTTACTACAGGTAGTGTTGGGGGTTCAAGGCAAGGTTTCTCTGTGTAACAGTTTTGGATGTCCTGTAACTCTCTTTGTAGCCCATGCTGATCTTGAACTTACAAAGGTCTGCCTGTCTTTGCCTTCCAGTTGCTAGGATTAAAGACATACACCACCACTGCCTAGTTGAACCTATTCTCTTAAAATAATTGTAATATCAGGGGCTACAGATGTAACTCAGTTGGTCAAACATGGAAAATTCATTTGTTAAGTCCTAGAACCACATTAGCCAGGCATGATAACATATTCTTATAACCTCACCACTTGGAAGGTGGTGGTATGAAGACAGGGGTTCAAGCTTATCCATGGCTAGCTAGTGAGCTAGTGGCTATGCTGAGCTAAGTAAGACTCTACACTAAAAAAATAAAACTCACAATGTACAATACTCAGTCTTTCAGAGCACCCTCATGACTTTCATAAACTTATAACACCATTTCTGCCAAAAATAAGCCCTTCTGTGATAAACACTGCTAGTTTCTTGAGGTTGAGGTTTGTTTCTTTCATAGCTTGACTGTGTGTGACCCTCAAAAGTTCATACATTGGAAATCTAATCCTCAAGTTTCTCTGTTAATGGCATTGAGGGTGGGTCTTGGGATATGTAAATGATTAAATGGGGGTGTCCCACAATTACACTAGTGGCTTCCTAACAGGGGAAGAGAACCTGGGGTGAACACAATTGCTTTATCACACCTTGTGATGTCCTCCGTCAGGTATAATGTAATGAAAAGCTCTATATGTGATACCAAAGAAATGTCAGCACCTGTCTTTGGACTGTTCAGCCTCCAAAACAGAGGATTCAATATACTTCTATGCCTTATAAATCTCTGGGGGACAATAAATATACTTCCTCACACATCATTGTGGCTATCCTCATTAGACTCACTTCTTTTAAATGCATATTTTTGCCCTGAATTGGGAGCAATCTTCCAGTAGTGCAGAAAAGAAGGAAACAGTGCTATTCCTCTTATGTGGAGTGTATGCATTCCAATTATTGCATTCAGAGGCTGCATCAGCTTTCCTGCATACTACTCTGAGGCTGTATTAAACTGACAGTTAATTAAAACTCACTCCTTGCCCATCTGCTTCCTTTCTTCATCAGATTCTCCCTTTTAAATTTCATCTTGTTATACATGGCCCATGGTATTAATCTGCTGGGATAATTTTGGAAACTATCTACTATCCAAAAAAATGTAGGCTGTGTCACTCTGTTTTATAGCATTTGTGATTTTTGACAAATTGTATTTGATTCAGCAATTCTACCAATATTCATTAAATGCTGATTATAGTGTCCTATTCTGGGTTAGGTTCTTGAGATGATTGCAAACATTAATCCATTTTCTCAGTTAAGAGTCATCAGGAACTGGCAAGTTGAAATTGAGCAGGGTAATGAATGATGGTTAAAAACTGATAGAGTAGTCCTGAAAATACAATCATATTATGATTATAACCAAGTCATCTAAGTGATAGGATTTAGAATCACCATGAAAACAAATACACAGAAATGTATGTAAGGAGATACTTAGATTAAGTTACCTTGAGGTGAGAAACAATACCCAAAAAATAGGTGGAACCATACCATGGATTTGGGTACCAGACTAAATCAAAAGGAAAAAACATTGATATTAAGGGATATTAGTGACCACTGATTGACATTTCGTGTTATCTTGGTGGTAGCTTGTGTGTATTTCCTTTCAGTAAAAATGGCAATTCTACCAAAAGCAATCTACAGACTCAACTTGCTTCCCATCAAAATCCCAACACAATTTTTTACAGATATTGAAAGAACAATACACAATTTCATTTGGAATAACAGGAAAGCCAGGATTGCCAGAACAGTTTTATTCAACAAGATATCCTCAAGACATAACCATCCCTGACTTCAAGTTATACTATAGAGCTACAGTAATAAAAACAGCCTGGTACTGGCATAAAAACAGATTTGAGGATCAACGGAATCAAATTGAAGATCCCGACATTAACCCAAAAACCTATGAACACCTGATCTTTGACAAAGAGGCCCAAAATATTCAATGGAAAAAAGATAGTATCTTTAACAAATGGTGTTGGCATAGCTGGATGGTAGTATGTAGAAAACTTCAAATAGATCCAAATCTGTCACCCTGCAAAAAACTCAAATCCAAGTGGATCAAAGACCTCAACATAAACCCAGCCACACTGAACTTGATAGAAGAGAAAGTGGGAAATGCCCTCCAATGAATTGGCACAGGCGACTACTTCCTAAATATAGCACCAGTAGCATAGACACTAAGAACAACAATCAATAAGTGGGATCTCCTAAAACTGAAAAGCTTCTGTAAAGCCAAGGATACAGTTCATAAGACAAAACAACAGGCTACAGAATGGGAAAAGATTTTCACCAACCCTACAAGTGATAGAGGACTGATCTCTAAGATATATAAAAAATTCAAGAATCTAGAGCCCAAAACCTTGAATAACCCAATCAAAAAATGGTGTTCAGATCTAAAAAGGGAATTCTCAGCAGAAGAATTACGAATGGCTAAAAGGCACCTGAAAAAGTGTCCATCATCTTTAGCCATCAGAGAAATGCAAATCAAAACAACTTTGAGATACCACCTGACACCTGTTAGATTGGCTAAGATAAAAGACACAGAGGACAGCCTATGCTGGGGCACACATCCTGGTAAGGTCCCTCCTCACTTGGCCGCATCATCTCATGGCAGAGGCAATAGTACAAATACATACAGGTAAGCACTGCAAATTGAACCAAGAGCCAGAGGAAGCCTGACAAGGTTTTTGGAGGGTAAGCCCTCTAAGTAGCTTAACGTCCTCCCACTAGGCCACACCTCCATTCCCACTATCTCCTGTTTCACTCTCCTCTAAATGAAGCCTCCGAGACACACGTAAACCATGTCAAACCATAGCAATAGTTAGTTGTACTAGTTTTTCCTAACCACTCATACAGCAAAAATAAATGCTTACGTGTGATTCACAAAAGCATTCCTTTGTTTTCCTTGCAAAAGCATCCCAAGCTTTATGAATACTCTCAGTAAAATCTTTACTATCTTTTTCACAAATGATAAAAATGAAATTAAGTAGAAGACCTAGAGACACCATAAGCCCCGGGTGAGGTGACACTGGTTGCTAAGGACTATGCCCAAAATCCAGCTGTTTTCAAAGAGAGGTGAAGTCAGCAACACTGCTCAAGGCAGACATTTCTTTACCTGCACTGTCTAGGATTTCAGCCTCTAGCCACATATGACTACCGAACACTTGTTCAATGTAACTAGGTACTAAATGTTAAATTTTATGTAACTTTAATTCATTTAAATTAAGCTTAATAGCCATTTAGGGCTTTGACTAATATAATGGATATCATCATGCTAGAAGATATTACTGGTAAAATAGAAAGTGGTGACTTTCCTCTTTTTATAACTAAATAAAAACCTCTGCTCCCAAATAGACTTAATCTCTTTGGAGAAAAGAGATACACTAAAGACATTTCCAAAGGTCACCCTGTAATACAGTCTTCCTGATGCTGTTCTCTCTCCATTTTCTCTTCATTCAAAGCCATATATACACAAGAGCACTTGTTAATGTCTATAAATAATAGATTGCTTTATTTATTACCTGCATTTCTTCATTTTCTTCTAAAAATAAACAGGAAAGCTTTCTCTTTGATGAAAGAAAAAAGTTTTCAAACCACAAAAAGCAAAATTGCCTTGTGACTTTGCACAAACCTCTACTAATAGGCAGCCTCAACCAACTGGCAGCAGCCATTACCCACCACTCCTATTTTTTATGTCACCACTCAGAGTTCCTTTAAAACTACTTTAAGCTGCCTCGGCCCTTTTTAAATTACATCATACCAAGTTGATAGATGGGAAACTGACCAAGAATATATGGCCCATTAGAAAATCCCTACTGGCCTTCTATTACAGGGCATTGCTCAAAACATTCTGTTATTTTGCAAGATAAATCTTTCTTATTGATTTCACTATTCCAACTACTGTAAAGAGCCAAGCTTCAGAGTGGGGTGGCCATAAGCTTGCAATTTGCTATATTCAGAAGATACAGGCTCATCCTTTTCAATGTCAGCATCTCTCCATCCCCTCCTTCTCTCCCTTACTCCTTCCCTCAACTGTACAAATTTTCCCCAGAAATTATTATGCTCAGCTAATGATGACATGCCTGGAGACAGAAGAGTTAACAGAGACAAAGTTCTGCATTTAATAGACAGTGGAATGCTACCAACATGTGTGCAGTAGGGTAAAGATTTATAAATAGAAAGGTTTGGGAAACTGATCAAAATATTTATATGTAAAAGAAAGTAGGCTTGCAACCCAACACACTTTTTTGTTTTCATAGAGGTAAAGGAAATACTTCCAGACACATCTCACAGAGGCATTTGAAAGCTGTTAAAGAGTCTTGGGATGTAGATAAGAGATAGAGCCATTACACCAAAGATTAAAAAAAAAAAGAAACAAAGATCAGACAATTATCAAGAATTAAGGCAAACCTCACCCTGCTATTGAATAAAGATGTTGCTTACTGTGAATAGAGAAATAATAAATCTCCAAGTTACAGGAAACCCAACATTCAAAACTGACTCATGGGCTCTAAAAGTCTTCCTATTATCATCTAGCTAGTCTAAAATCCTTAGATAACAAGGCACTCCAACCTTTACCTTCACTATACTCCACCACTTTTCCACCTTCCTGCCCCCTCACAAACCTTCACATAGTCTGATATCTGGATTGACTAGGTCCTGAAATGCTTGGGTGTTCTTTGTTTTCATGCCTGTGCTTTCTCAAATTCTTAGGAATTTTTCAAAGTCTAATTTAAATCTTATCTTCTGAGGAAAGATTCAGTCTAGCATCCCCACTTCAGAAGCATGTACTTCTCTGATCTCCCTAGACATTCCATGAAAAGAATACATTTTCCTGCAATGAGTCTTTATCATTTTACAATTAGCAAACTTATTAAATATATGTAAGTCATAAGGGCAACATGTTCTATGCTCTTCATTTTACTCATAACACATTTTGACAAACTTTATTTTGTGAAAGCTCATATTTGTTGTACTTCACTAGGTATGTTTTCTTTACCCATGGTTCATGAAAGAAAATAAACACAGGAAAGGTAACTAATTCAACCAAAATTTCTCAGATAGTGAGGCTGAGCAGAGTCTAAAATGAGGACTTTGAGTCCAAAGTGCCCCCCTTTCCATAACAGTAAGTAGAACCCTTGATATAAAGCCCTTTGTGTCCACAACACAACTTTGTTCACAGAGAGGTATTTAGCTATGGGTATACACTGAAAAACTGATTAATTGATGGTTAGTAAGATGAGATCTCTTGTAAAATCAGTACCATTAACTGTTTTAAAAAACTGCATGTATAGTATCATTCATGGTAATTTTTTATTTAAAAAATAAGTTATAAAAAAGAATTACCAGTGATTGTGGTCACTGTTGTTTCAATAACTCGGAGTCACCAAACCTTTCTATCTATTTGTTTTTGTTTTTTTTCTAAGGGTTTTAGTCCAAACTATCCAGTCTTTTCTGGTATAACAGCTCCTCCATAAATGGAGACAGATCAGAACAGACTATTAATACCCAAGCAGATGCAGCAGCCACCCAGATGGAGCATCTCAATGTTAATACAAAAATATTTAAAAGAGCTACAGGATGCCTCATAGAAGATTAGCAATACAAAAGAGTAGCAAGCATCTATTTTTGAAAAGTTATTTCTTTAGTACATTATGTACATTTTTCTGTGTATCAATAATATATTTAAATAGATCTTTACAGCTTATGCAGGAATTCCACCCTCTAAGCAAGAGGTTGTTTGAATCAAAGGTATGTATAGCTTCTAGATTGTGTATGGTTTAACATACTGGATTCTGTTTGTCAAATATGTATTGAACAACACAACAACCCTGCAAGGAACATATCTTAGCATCACTCTGCTGAGCAGAGAGAATGTTCAGAATGGCTTCTACTAAGACTGGCATAATGTGACACTATAATAAGGTTTGTGACAGAGATCACACAACCACAATTTGACATTTCTTTAATACAGAGAAAAGTATGTAGAAGATCACATTTAAAGGGCAATTGAATAAAGTTAGAGCTAAATCACAAAAAAATGAACTTCTTTTTTTATAAAAAGAAACATATTTTTCTGAGTCTCCATCCCTTTAAAATGGCTGGAGAGGTGATTCGGTGGTTAAGAGCACTAGCTGATTTTCTAAAGGACCCAGATTTGATTCCCAGTACTCATATGGCAGTTAACAATCATATCTAAACTCAGCCCATGGGATCTAGTACCCTCTCCGGTCTTCACAGATACCAGGCATGCACATGATATAGACATACATACAGATAAGACACCCATACACATAAGAGAACATAAAAAATCTTTCAAAAATGGCCCAGCAGTATGCTATCACTTTTACTCCACTGTGGCTATGTGGAACTTCAAGACCTAGATAATACTTTTTAGTGTGTTTCTCCTAAAAAGGGAAACTAGGATTCTCAGAGGGCAACTGGCCTCCTCTCCCGAAAAAGGAATAATTCAATGGAGCTTAAAATGCCCAGGTTTAGCTAAAAGAACAAGGAGCTCTAGAAATAAATGAATGACCAGTGTCTTAGTCTACTTTCTGCAGCAATAACATAATAGCACCAATTAGGCAATTTATACAGTGTAGAGGTATTTAGTTCATGGTTCCAGAGTCTGAAGACCAAAGGCTGTTATCAGCATCTGGAGAGGGCCTTCAAGTTGCTCATAGTTCAAAAGCAAGGACACATGTTTAAGACAGAGTGGAAGAAAGAGTGAATTGACTCATTTATGAGGAGCTTATGCTTACTACTAATTCCCAGGCCAGATAAGCAAAGAAATTCATGAGAACTTACTATTTCTTCAAGGCTTTATGTTGCATCTCTGACCCAACGGCTATTGAATTAACCTTTCTTTAAAAAGAAAACATAAACTATGGGTCTGTTCACTGTTCACATTAAGGCAACTTGGGCATCAGAAAAAGAGAAGTACCAATAAGTTGAACAAATAACCTATGAGAGACCATGCTTCTATCCTGACAACAAGTGGGAAAAGCTAAAGCAAAGTGATTTCATAGGTCGTGCTATTACATGAGCAGTGGGCTTAAGTGTTTTCCTACTTAAACATTTATGATGACTAAACAAGAGACCTCGGGTTGTTGCTTCTTCCACTCATTCTTCTATGTATCTGCTCATAAACAGTAGCTATATTTTTCTATCTGAGTAAAGAAGGAAAGACAACAAAATTATGAGCCAGGCAAGTAGTTTCAGAGAAAGAGAAGGATTCATGATGGTAGAAGGTAATAACAAAGTAATATGAAGTCTAGTTAGTAGTCAGACTCCATAGGCAAAAAGAATGAGGCTCAAGAGGAAATTTTGAGATGATTCATAAGTCAGATTCCTGAGAGAGTGAGCTAGGTACTATTAAAGTACTGAAGACTAGCATTTCAGAAAATATCAACTAGATAAAGTATACAAAGAGTAACTGCCAGGAAAGGATGAGTTATAATCATTTACAAGATATTTAATAATATGGTTCTGGAAATACAAGTCTAACAAACAGCATGTATACATATTCTAGTTAGCCTTCTAATGTTATGATAAACACATATCCAGAACGCAGGGAAGAAAGTGGTTATTCTGTCTTACTGCTTATAGTCCAGATAAAGAGACAGTAGGGTAGAAACTCAAGACAAAAATCTGGAAGTAGGAACTGAATCAGATGCTTTGGAAGAAAGCTTCTTGCTGGCTTCTTTGCTCAGCATGCTGTTTGATTTATTACAGTGCCCAGGACCCCCAGACCAGGAAAGAGCTCTTCCACATTAATCATTAATTAAGAAACGTGGATAGCTTCTAGTGGAGGCAATCCCTCAGTAAAGGTTCTTTCAAGTGACACCATATGAATTAGATGTGAAATGTCCCACATAGGTTCTTGGGTCTGAGCATTTGTTTCTTACCTCTTACTTCCATTTATTGGCACTGGTTTGGAAAGTTAAGGAATCTTTAGTAAATACACTCTGGCTAAAGGAAACATGGCTCCCTGGAGGATGACTGCCTCAGTGATATAATTAATCCTGCCACAGCTTTTAAGACTTTCTTGCAGTCACAATAAAAGGTACCCTCAAATCATGACCCCAAATAAACTATTCCTCTTTTAATTGACCTTTTGTCAGCTAGTTGATTGGTACAACAATAAAGGTAATAAATACATAAAATATCCATATCAATTCCAGTGTAACTTACTAATTATATTAAAACGAGTATCATTTTAACCTTCTAAAAGTATTGAAAACCACATTGAGACAAATATATTGAATCAGAATACTGACAACTTTGAAATTTCAGCGAAGTAATAAAATCTAGTAGTCATTAGATTATGGTTCTATCTAATTAATGTATTTATAGAATTTAATTTTTTCAGTTACATTAAAATTTCAATAATTATCTTCATATTCTATGAATTCAATTAGTTGCATTTAGAATGCACTTAAAATATTTATTGTGATATTACAAACTTTGTTGGATGTGTATATTTTTCAAAGAAATTGGCCATTTTAATAAAATATAGATAAAATAATTTGTTCTCTGTTAAACATCCAAAAATGTCCAGTTGAAATAGTCTCAAAGAGTACCAGTACTCTGCCCCAGATTACACTATTAATGATTAGTCAAGAATTTAAACAATGGTTTATATGAACTCAAAGATTGTATTTTTATCTACTGCACCTCAATTCTTTGGAGATATTTCTGGAGTAGTTTTTTTTTTCTTTTCCCTTCTTCCGTATCTTTCTCCTCATTAATTCAATATTTTTTCTTGTTGATATGTGGTCTTGCTATATATTCCAGACAAGCATGGAATGCACAGTCTCCCTTCTCTGGCTTCCAGTGCTGGCACTGCAGGTGTGTGTCACCCACTCACCTGTAGAAGCTTTATTCATACATTCAGAGCATATTTATTTTGCTTAGCAATCATTATTTGGAGAGCACAGATACATCTTTTCAAAAATCAGTCCTATGACCTGGATTCAGTCATTAGAACTATAGATTTGGATCATACTTTTTTCTATATGGTAAATGGGTATATTAATAATATTTCTAACTCAGAGGCTTTTTGTTGAAATTTGATGTGTAGATTCTCTTGAAAATCTTGTTTAATTGGGTTTTCAATGGTAGACATCTTTAGAAATGGAATATGGGCTGCCCTACAATAAGGCAGTCATCTTCATTACACAACTAGTCCATACAATCTTCTCTGGTTTCTACCTTCATTTTGTATACATGTAAGCATGATGTTTCTACTGCACACGGGTATCCTGAAACCACATGCATAACACCCTCAAGTCACCTCATGTGTGTAGAAGCCATTGTCAACTAGGGATTTTAAAAATATAAAATATAAGATAGAGATGTAACCTATTTCAAGGACTATGTTCCTCTATTTCTAGGTCACAAGAAAGGCAGTTCTTTGGATACATAGTGTAACCTGCCATATATAATCCTAACTTTCAGATTTAATTCAATTCAACACTGAACAAAGAAGAAAAATGTAACAGAGGACACTGAATGAAGGTGCCAAGTAAGTCAAATGAAGTCACATGGCTACATATCCACCATCTATCTATACACCTACCAATCTACTACTCACCATGCCATCCAGCTAGCCAGCCACCCAAATACCTATCGACCTACTTAGTCATACATCATCTGTCATATACCTTTCTGTCTGTCCATACACACATTACCCACTTATTCATCCACCCATTCAACTACCCAACCACATATCCACCTACTTATCTATTCATGCATCTACTCATCAACTACTCACTCATCTACTCACCCATCCATCTATTTGCAAAGGTCCTCTGCCAAGTAGATAGATTTCTTTTATATTTTCTTGTTGAGGTTACCCCTGTGGCAGTTTGAATGAAAACTGGCCCCAGTAAGTGCATATATTTGAATAGTTGGTCCACAGGTAAGGTGGAAAGGGTTGAAAGTCATGGCCTTGTTATAAGATATGTGCTACTAGAGAGTGGGTTTCAAAAGACCACAGCATTCCCAGTTAGTGTCCACCTCAGCAGCCTCATATCTGAGTATCAGATGTAAGCTATTAGTTACTGCCCTAGCCCCACGCTAGAACAGATCCTGCCATGTCCCTGCTATGATGGCCAAGGACTCCAGCCCTTTGGAACTGTGCCTCAAAAGAAATGCTTTTTTTTTAAATTTGCCTCAATCATGCTGTTTTGTTACTGCAATAGAAAAGCAACTGAGACTCCTCATAATTTAGCAACTCGTTTTAAACAATCTGTCTGTTCCAACCACTTTGGAATATGAACTGAGCATCTGACAGCAAGCATTATAATTTCCCCTCCCATCAATATCACAGCCTAAATGGATAATCCAACAATTAATTCATTTAAACTGTGGTGAGTGTGAAAAATAAAATAATAAAGAATGCTGTGAAGGCACCCAACCAGAGGCTGCTACCCTAAGGTTCAAAGCAGTTTCCATGGAGACATGGCAGTAATTAGAGCTCACAGGTCACCATCCTTTTCTAAACTCTGGTCAGCTTCATCAGATGTTTATTTTCCAAGGGAACTAACAACTCACATTCTCACCTCTTTAGCAACTGCTTTTGCACAGACCAACTATTTAAATCTCATGTTAGAATGATTTAAAACTGGTGCTATGATTATTCCCATTTGTAGAGAAGGTAGCAAGAAGAATGTACATAGAAACTAAGTGTTTATCAAAGCAGCAAAATAAAGTAAAAAAACCTCAGGTTTGCCTGTCTTGACTTGAAACACCCTTAACCTTAACGTTAAGCTTCAGTTGGTCTTTTGTTGAATAAGTCAACCTAAGTAGCAAATAGCTACATATTAAGTACACAAGCAATGCACACACACACATACACACACAACCACTACCACCACTACTAATACGTCCACCCCCATTATCACCATAACCACCACACCAAGTGTCCCCAGTCTAAAAATAATCAATATTTATTACTCAAATGAGCTGAGTACATTCAGCAAGAACACAAATAGTTCTTCCATAATGCTTTTTAGAATATGTGATGCAGTATTCAGTCTCAGAAAGCAGTTTTCAAGAATTGAGTATCTCCACTTTATGTTGCAAAATAAGGAACACATGGGCACCCTTAATGCTTATTCCACATAGCTTGCCATGTTAGTATTTAAAATAGGTGAACATGTGCTGAGAGATATAAAGAAATGTAACTATATAGACAATTTCTTCTCTGTTTAGCTCAACATTGATCACTTGCTGTAAAGTAAACATTTTGAGTAAAAGAAGTCAATAGAAATTTGCATCTTTCAGAAAAAAATGCACATCAAAACCTCACTATGGGGTTGTAAGGAAAAGCAAATGCAAGTGGAGGCAGAAGCCTATAGGATGACAACCTTGAATAGGAAAAGCCTTTCAGGGTGGGGCATTCTCATCACTTTTCATGACTTTTCTTTGAACAAAAGGAGAACTAAACCTTTCTTAGATAACATGAGAGGTACAAAAATATCTTTTTTCCTGGATTTCCTTCAGCACCAACAACTCATGGGTGTTCCCAACCCCTTGACTTCCACACCCTTTAAACACAGCTACCTGAGAAGGACTGTGATCCTTGAACTCACCAAGGGGAAGAAGGTCCAGGAGACCTCAGGAAGTATAAAACATCCTCCCTTTCTCTTTGTAGACAGGAAAACTTCCCTGACGCTCAAGTTTCCTCTTAGCCTTGGGAAATCTGGGCCTATATACCTGAGATAAAATGTACACAACTTCTGCTAAAGTGTAATGAACATTTGAGAGGTTTCTTTTTTAAGTAGAAACAATACAATAAAACATCTTGTTTAGTTATTTGTTCACTTTTATTGTTCTTCCATATTGTGCAGACAAAAAGAACATTGTTTTCAAGTACTGTTATATTGCACCCATATCAGATACCACAGAACAATATTTCTGAAATATATTTAATTACAAATCAGCCTGAGCATTCAAAAGAATAGGTTGCAGAGTCCTATATGCACAATAATGCCACATTAATGACATAGTAAGTCATTATTATAAACAAGAACAAAACTGTTCTTTGAAATATATAACAAGTACTCGAAGCTCTTCACAAATGCTATGTTGAAGAGGTTCCTCAACTAAAAAGAAGACCATTATGAAAGCCTTGTGAATGCTCATGTCTTTTTACATTCATTCATTTATTCATCCATTCATTCATTCTACAAGTAGTTTCCAAGAGCCTAGTAGAGCAAGGCACTCTGCTAGTTTCTAAGAATACCTAGGGTGAATGGTATAAAATTGTCCTCTCATGGGGCAGATATCCTATTACTGAAAAACATTATGAAAAATACTCAATATAATTTCAAGAAGGGATGCTCTCTCTTAAACAGAAAAAGTTGATGGGATGGAGGAGGATGGTAGACAAGACACATATAAAAAGCTGTAACTGCTACTAAGGAGTAATGAAACCAAGGAAAATAACTGCGTTAGGAGATAGGAGCAAAGGTCGCTAAAGATACCTATTCAAGAACAAAGGTACGTCCATCCAGAGAAATCAGAAAAACTGAGACATGAAGAATCTGATGAGACTAAGCTTTGAAAGACCTATTGCTTTATTTAGAAGTAGGAAAGAGGGTACACACAGGAAGCAGAATGGTCTGAGCTCAAATCCTACATCAGCCTCTACTGTGCTGCAGGCTTCCCTGTTTCTAAATGAAACTAAGATTCAACAAACTGAAATCTATACCAACCTCAGAAACCTCTATAAGGTTTTGTTTTTGGTTTGTTTTTTTTTTAATTCTTGGTGAGATTGCAAACTGGGACAGCCCCTATAGAAATCAATGTGGAGAATTCTCAAAAAGCGAAAGTACATCTGCCATATGACCCAGAATTAACAATCCTTGTCATTTTCGCAAAAGACTTCACATCCTACTCCAGAGATAACTTGTTCAACTATGGTCATTGATGCTCTATTACACACACACACACACACACACACACACACACACACACACACACACACACACAGTGAACTACTATTCATCTGTAAAGAGAAAAATAAAACAATGAACTTTGCATGTAAATGAATAAAAATAGAAAGTTTTGTACTGAGTAAGGTAACACAGACCCAGAAAGACAATCACTGTATTTTTTTCTCTTATATGTGGTTCCTGGTATCAATGTTTTATGTTTTTAACATATAACCTAAAGTATCTTAGTATCCAAGAAAGTATAAAGAAATTAATGAAGACATAGGGTGAGAAGGATCTTTAGAAAGGTGTTAGCAGGAGACAGGTGCTATGAAGGGATGATGGTAAATAAAAGGGGGCTTAGTAGTGAGAAGAAAAGGAGAGGTAATGCAAGAGGAAACAGAAGAATAGAAACAATAATTAGGATGCATGGATGCAGGAAGAAGCCATAGGGAAACATTATAAGCTTATTTAAAAATATTATATATATAGATGTGTCTGTGTTTATGTCTACGTGTGTGTGTGTGTGTGTGTGTGTGTGTGTGTGTGTGTGTGTGTTTTAATGGAGTTATGCCCCATGGACCAAAGATGATCCTTCCAGGAACTATATACTATCTAAGAAAACCTCTGCTCTTTGTCAGAGGAATACAAAAGTGTCCACAAATAACACAGGCTATTGCTGTTGCTCTTGCTCTGGCTTGCCTTCCAGATCTTGAAGGTAAGGTCCTGCTGCTGAAAACACCACACACTTCTGACAAAGGACTAGGAGAAGTCAAGCTGAAAATAATCTTATGGTTTTCTTCCTAAAATCCTGACAACTGAGATACTAACTATGCAAGTTGCCGAGGAAATAGAGCAATCAGCAGTGTTATCCAGCTTAAGGCGTATGAGGTACCATCAAGATGGTATGGTCATGTGCAATGGTACAGTGCTGGCACTTTTATCCTGAGGGTATTCAATAGCTGTCTTATTGTATAAGGACCACACAATAGGAAGGAATTCATACTTTGTACTGCAAACCTATCTAACTACCCATGAATGAAGAAGTCATTACCTGACAGCCTGACAGGAGAATCTACTACTGCCTCTATCCCAATCCAGTAGAATCTCTAACTGTATTCCAAATACTTATCTTTATAGCCACAGGCAAGTAAGTATAGCTCTCACCCCTCATCAAAGATGCTTCTTTTGGCCACAGAGGGAGATTATTACAACGATCCACAACTGGTTAAATTACAAAGGATAATGGATGATGGGATGTTCAAGTCCAACTGATACATGTGCAATATGTCTGTGCCTAAGGCTTAAGGAATATCACAAGATGGGAGGTAGAAAAATTTTATAAGTCACAAGCCCAGGATACTTATTGTTAAGTAGTGTCCTCTAAGCACAATAGGGAAAATGTACCCATAAAATCCCAACAATGTGGATAATGCTATAATAGCAATACTAATTGACATAACAACTTGGATAATGTAAATTCTTTATGGTCTCATCTCTGAATGAGGACTCACAAGTAGTCAGTAGAGAGAGAAAGAATTGGTTTCATTTGAAAAACAAGCTCCTACATAGGATGCCCAATTCCAAGTGATCAGCCCTGGACCTGTGCACATATGAGCAAAGTTATTAAGGGCCACAGTAGATATATGCATATATATGTATACATACATACACATATATATATTATATGTGTGTGCACATGCAAGCATGCAGTCATGTGCATATGTATGCATGTGTGTGTGTGTAGCAATAATAACTGAAGATGAGAATGTGAATTTGGGAGGAGGGACAAGGCAGAAATATGAGGTGTAAGGAAAAGAATTTTCTAAATACAGTACTCATGCAAATATTCTCAAAAAGATATGAATTAAAAAAAATTTCCTGCAAATCAAAACAACTTTGAGATACCACCTTACACCTGTCAGATTGGCTAAGATAAAAGACACAGATGACAGCCTATGCTAGAGAGGTTGCGGAACAAGGTCAACACATCCTCCATTTTTGGTGGGAGTGTAAGCTTGTTCACCCACTCTGGAATGCAGTATGGCGGTTTCTCAGAAAACTGAGAATCAATCTCCCTAAAGATCCAGCAATACCACTACTGGGCATATACCCTAAAGATGCACATTCACACTCCAAAGGCATTAGCTCAACTATGTTCATAGCAGCATTATTTGTAATAGCAAGAACCTGGAAACAACTTAGATGCCCTTCAACTGAAGAATAGATTAACAAACTGTGGTACATCCACATAATGGAGTACTACTCAGCAATAAGAAAAAATGATATCCTAAAATTTTCAGGCAAATGAATGGATTTGGAGAATATCCTCCTGAGTGAGGTATCACAAACCCAGAAAGATAGGCAGGGGATGTACTCACTCCTTAGTAGGCTCTAAACAAAAAAGCAAAAAGCAAAGCATGTCCAAGCTGCAAACCACAACCACTGAACAGCTTGGGATCTGAAACACCTTGGACTGACACCGTGGATTCCTCTACCTCTAGAGGAACACCTGATTCAGTCTTGATGTTGGTATGAGAAAAGTGGATCTGCCTGGAGTGGATGCTGAACTAAGCCATATTGGGACCTTGGGACGTCCTGCCCTTGCTGGGGAGGAGAGAAAGTGACGTGGAAAAGAGAGAGTGACTGAAAGGGGTGGGAGGGGGAAGGGAGCTTGAACAAGGGTATACATGGATAAAAAAATATGACTTTGTTTATAATAAAAAGAAAAAATTAAAAAAAATAAAATAAAAAATAAAAAGAAATTTCCATAAGGGTTAAATTGATCAGACATATAAAATTAGCTCAAAGCTTTGCATAGGGTAAGCAATTCATGAGACATGGTAACACAAGAATATGGTAGCTGATACCTTCAACAAAAAGCTAAGGAGCCTGCCATTTTCTTTATTGTCCTTGCCTTTTCAGGTGAAGTCATCTGGCTTTTGTAAATTGTTTTCCTTGGGCTGGTAAATGGTACCTGTCATGTCATAGCTTGGTCTACTAACTATTTTCATTTTTAAAATACTAGACTATATTTACAGCTATTCAGATAAGGAAGCAGAGAAAAAGCTCTACTGAACACTAATACAACTTATCAAGGACTGGGCACAAATAATTTCCAGTTTTAGTGCTGGGTTTCCTGAGGTGAATCATGAAGATGTGAGAGAAGAGATGCTTAGGGAGAAAGTGGCTGGGTTCATATGAATGTCTGAATGACTGTTTCCTAAAAATAAACATCAAAATAAACTTCAATTTCTTCATGGATTTGTTATCTACCAAATCTGGCAAAGCAGTTTAAATGCTGACAAAATGTATTTCAGTCATTCCTCCTTTGGAAACACAAAAAAAATTAAGCTTTGCATGAAAACAATGCCCAGAAGAAAAGATAAGCACTTTGGTGAGTAACGATTCAGCCAGGAAAGAGTTTATCCCAGACATGTAAACTGAACACAACAGGCATGGATGGAGTTATTAGGATAGATGGAGTTCCTAAGACTCATAGTTTGATCTATGGAGTGACAGGTGTTCTTGGAAAAGAGATCTGGGGTTTGGCTCAGACTGTATCCTCTGTCAAAATAAGAACAAAGGACTGGAAAATCACCACTGTGCTGACATTTCCCATTAACCTCTGGCATGGAATAACATGCTTTTATCTGTCCACAACTGCTGCTCAGCCTGCAACCTGACTCTTATCTTCATTTGCAGGCTACGGAATTACCCTGGCCTCTGAAAATGCACCAAGAGCAAATATTGTTGCATTCAGAAACTAACTGGTACTCACAGAAGAGGTCTAAAGACAAATGTTTTTGTAACTCACGCACAACATAATGCCTGGCATTTTTAAATCACAGAAAGTATTTATGCCATTTTTAAAATCAGTATAAGGTCATTATGAATAGACAACTGAATAATGATGTAAGAAAATGGGAAATAAAGAATTAGGTAAAAATTACTGCTACATGCCTTAGCTAGGAAGCTAATGCTGTTTATGGTAGGAGTAAAAACTCAAAAGAAGCATCCAGAAAAGGGATGAGCAGTGAAACAACTTTTTCCTTAATGATAGACATCTCAAATTCATGTAGATTCTTTTACTTGGTAATGTATTGATGACTATTTTCAATGTGGCTGCATAGTCATCGATCAGACATGGCACAAATTAGGAAAAGCATGTAATACATTTTCATAGAAGAGCACAAACTCTTTCCCATGCAGGAAATATAAACCTAAAACTACTTTATACTTATGAATTTTAATATCATCAATTTCTAACTAAATTTTGACCCAGATGACACTGTCCTACGAGCCATGTAGACTTTAAAGGAAAATGTTATCACAAAGAAGCAGATGTGAAACTTTGAAATGTCAAGAGGATTTGGAGAAAAACTGTATTTCTAAATGGCAACAGGTGGCCTTTGCTTTTCATGTTCATCTTAGGAGAGAAGATCACAAACCAGAACACATTCTTCCTGCCAAGGCGATGATGGATAATCAGGCTGGAGGCAAAAACGAGGCCTCTCATAATGATGTTACAAGTCAAAACATTTGAAAAGGTTACAAAAATTTGTTTTCTATCATGCTCTGTGGTTTTGAATTCTTTTATTACTAAAATAGGGGCTCACTGTGTCATTTCTACTATGGTCTGATTTTAAAATTATCCATTCCAAGGGCGTTTGGTCATAAATATTAGACATAAAATGAACAAAAAAAAGAGATGGTAAAAATTTAATGGCAAAAGAATATTCAAGAGTCAAATAATGTACTGTTCTTCTCTATAGAGGAATTCAACATTGTAAGGAAAATTGAGCCAATCCACATTTCAATAGACACATTGTGATCTGCTTATAAAAGTACACAAAGCCAGACATCTAGCAAGGGGCTCATTGTGAAACCAAGGTCTTTTAGTCCTGTGCATAAGCCATTGTCTTGATGATCTTTAATGGCTGTGTTTTCAATTGTCCAAAGCTACCCTGCTTGAATAAGATAGGTATTATATTCCTGGTGCACTAAAATGATGCTTGATGAACTAGTATCTTTCTCTGCAAAAATAATGGACTTTAAGGTAAAAAATTAAAACCTCCAAAGCACCTAACCTGTATTTCCACAAGAGTCGCATTTTTGCTTGCGTATATTGTCTGTTAGACTATGTTACTTACACTTAGATATAGCACACAAAGAGCTTTCTCTACTTCTGTGTATTAGCTGTGCAAGAAAGTTCTTACATTTTCAGTGTTCACTGGACTCGGTATATCCTACTGTTTCTTTCTAAGAGCACCTAATAGCCCTCTATTATGTCCCTACCAAAAGTATGTACATTGAGAAGGGAAAGAAGGAAAATGAGACAGAGAATATAGTCAGAAAGTGTTTGGAAGAAAGCACATAGGAGGTTGAAAAGATAGTGATTAATTCTACTACAGAGTTCATAAAGTACTTTATAACCTTAGCTAGTTAATCCCTGCAGTAACAGATGGACCTGTATCCAGTGCCTCAGTGTTTTCAATGCCCCTTTATGATTTCTGCACTCCCAAGTGTCACGTTTCACCCGATAATAGCCTTCAGTTGTTCTTTACCTCAACTGAATAAATCCAAGATGAAAGCACAGGGAATTCTAAAGGAAAACCATTACACTCAAGGGACAAGGAGACATGAAACATTTTCTAAATGCTCAAAAAGGAATTATGTAATCAAGTACTCATTTAAAAACTTTTCAAAAAATGTCTTATGATTATATTTCATTTTATAATTAAATCTTTTATATAGTTAATCTATTAAAATGAATTCACAATTTAGACCAAACAATGCCTGCATTTTGTTAACTGTTGTATTCTTACCATGTATAATAAATGGTAGCATCAGTAAGAAATAAATTCTAAGTAATAAAACTGCCAGTTAGAGCCAAAAGATGCTACGACTTTTATTTTCAGGTCTATAAAGATCACTTAAAACTCAAGACTCTAGAAATTCTCTGTAACTATCTTAAATTCAAACGTGAAGAAGTCTGAAGACACTGACCATTGGGCAGGTCAGTCCTGTGTCCTACATACTAGCAAACACTTGAGGGACTCTGCCAACTTCAGTTGATAACTTTGGAAATTCAGAACTTTACACTTCTTTTCTTTATTATATTATAAGGATGTTCTATAAGGAACATTTTATTCCTATCAATAAAACATGTATGCACTGGGGAAAAACCAAAAACGTTAAGAAAAACAATGAATGACGTTTAGTGGCCATTTATTGCAATCCAGTGCCTCCTCTAAGCTCTTTGTCTAAGCATGGTAATGAAACTCTCTATAACTAATGAAAATCTCTATAGTTTTATTATTTTGATGCTCATTTTGTAAAATAATAAATTTTAATTTAATTTTTTTTAGTGGGGTTAGGGTACAAACTTTTGTTCTTTAAAGCACAATTTCAATTAGCGTATAAGCTAGTGAGGTTTCATACATTTGCCCAGTACATCCTTGGCTTGGGTTTAATCCACCCATTCTCCTTCTTTCTCCTAGTTCACTGCATAGGATCACCAGGTAAACCTTCAGTATCCTCCTGCTTTTGCATATCAAATATGTTTTATTCTCTTCTCTTATTATACATCTTTAACTTAGACTACAAGATCTAAAGTCTTCTTTATACAGACTTCATTTTGGTTATCTTTTTCTAGGCCTCTGTTTCCTCATCCTCAGCATTCCACTTCCTTTTTGAACCTTTTTATTCCACTGTATTCTCTATCTCTGCTTTTATTTTCTTATAACATACACTTTAATTTTCCCCTCCCAAAATGTATTATTTCCATGGCCATGTTTGGTGTACTCTAAGCTGCAAAAAATTTTGAACTAGGAACCTTCTGTTAGGTAAAACATGTAGTGTTTATAAAGGCACGTTATTTTCTCTCTCTCTCTCTCTCTCTCTCTCTCTCTCTCTCTCTCTCTCTCTCTCTCTCATCTCATCTTATCTCACTTCATCCAACTAGTCAATAAGTACAGAATCTGATATGAGGACTTGTAGTCCTAATACACAAACTTCCACACATTCCTCAAAGTGGCATCTATCACAACTAAGGGTTTTAAATAAAAGGTATCCCTCTTCTTCTTGGATAGTTGGATACATGGTTCTAGTTTTCAGTGCTATTTGGGGAGGTTTTAGAAGTGTTACTTTGGTGGAGGCATGCTGATGTGGGGGTTTGAAGAGTCTAAACCTTTCAGCTCCTTCCAGCTTTTTCTTTCTGCTTCGTGCTTGCATTTAAAGATGTAAGCAAACACCTTCCTGCTCCCATACCTATGTCTTTTGCTTACTGCCATTCCCTCTCACCACAATGGTCTCTCATCCCTTTGGAACTGTAAGCCCAAATAAACTTCTTCTGTAATTGCCCTGGCCATGATGTTTTATCAAAACAAGAGCAAAGAATTCAAAAAATTCAAGTCTATTATGTTTCCATCAGACTTGACTGAACATTAAGAAGCAACATTAGGTAGAAATTATCAGAGATGCTAGCTTTTAAATTTGGCACAGAGCAAAGGCTTCTGCGGCCAAAAGGCCATTTCTACATTATTCTTCCCATCCTGGCAACTCTTCATAAGTTCTAATAAGTTGAATGATATTTTACTCCAGATAAAACAATATATCTAATACCCATTTCTGAGATCAAAGTAGAATTTAGTACTTTTGAGTAAAGTCAAAGTGGTGTTCAAAAGACTGATGGGAAGATAGATCTATTTCACTGACATTCATCTCAGGAGGATTAAAGCATCAATAAAAATCAAATAAGAGGAAACTATCTAACATCATCTTTCTCCATCCCCACCCTCTCTCTCAGTCTGGCTTTCTCTTAGTTCACTTTGTGGTACTTTAACATAACACCACAGATATGATTTTTGATGAACAGAAATTTATTTGCTTTTTATTTCTTTAAACTTACTTTTATTTTAAGTCCAGGAACATGCATCTAGAAAGGGCTTCTTTGCTATTTCAACCTACGGTGGGAAATGAAACAAATGCCAAGAAAGAAAGTAAAGATCAAACTTGCAGCCTCTCTGCCTTACTACAAGCATGTGATGGGTTGGATGAGAAATGTGTTTTATAGGCTCATGCATTTGAACACATTTGGTCCTCAGTTGGTGATGCACTTGGAGAGGTTATGGAACCTTTAGAGGTACAGTCTGACTGGAGGAAGCACATCAAGGGAGTGGCTTTGGGGGGTGGTTAATTACCTCAACAACTTCATCTCTTTTTTGCTTCCTGTGTTTGAATGGAAAATGTGATCAATGAGCATTCTGCTCCTGCCTTTCCACTCTGTGATAAATGTTCAATTCCTGTGAAGCCATAAGCCAAAATAAATCCTTCCTTATGTTATTTTCAGATATTAAATTTTATCATGAGAACAGGAAAGTCTCCAGTACACAGCAATTGAAAGTTGAATAGTCGTGATTAGATGACATCTAACACTGTCCTATACAAAATTAAGTTTCCAACACACATCTTTTGGATGGACTCTATCAGGCCACATCATGTTTCATTCACAGACTACTTTCAAGTATCTGAAATCCATAAATCCTACCAATCTCCTGCAGATTTTATGTATCACCCACATTTCCATGGAAATCACAAAAAAAGCTTGAAGAGTTATAAAAGCATATCTATGAGTTTGTAGTAAACTCTTCCATGGGTTTCTTGCTGATATTCGTTAGATTGTTTATTATCATAGAGTTACGAAATCAGAAGGAAGAAAGAGAAGGCAACTGGTAAAACCCAACTCTTTTAAAAAGGAATAAACCCAAAGAGAGTTTAGACTACTTGTCTTAGATCACCGAGGTAGTAAAGGAATAAGAAATGGTGGTATCTAAAGGTGTCCATTTCTGAGATTGCACTTTCAACTTAATAGGATTTTTCAGCTCAAGGAAGTATACAGAAGTACCTAGCTACTCCCATAGTCAACTTGCTTGCTATTTATTACTACAGACTGAAAATATAAGGGACTATTAAGAATTATAAGGTTACCAATAATATATAAGAATTTTAAAAGAGATTTTCCAAAGAACTGGAGTCGAATAGATATATAATTAACAAATTTCACTCAGAAACAAGAGGACAGTATGCAATGTGTTAAGCTTATTCAAAGCACAAAAGTCAAGAATAAAAAAAAGTAAACATTTAGGAACAGATTGTTCTTTTTTTTCTTTAGATAACTGTTTACAGAAGAGTACTCATTTAATTATTTTCTTAATAATTTCATTATTGGCAATATATCTATTGTTTTCAAGGAGGGTCTTACATGTGATGCCACACTTTTAATTAAACCCCTCTTCCATTTTAATTCTAACCTCAAAAATATAGAAAAGAATACAAAGTTGTAGATAGAGAGTTTGCACCAAGTCTGAATGTATACAAACATTTCTCTTTCAGCATTATTGTACTTAGACTCTCAGCTACTGGAATAGAAGAAGGGCTGAGACATAATTTACTATAATGTTAGGAAAAAAAAAACCCTGAGTATCTAATTGCATGCTTCTAGGGGATCAGCAATTATTTGAACAAGCCTTTGCAAATAAGTACTCCTTAATAAATCAATATTAAATTGGAGGAAAATGTGTAAGACAGTGCCACAAAGTTTTATCTGTGGTGGAATGCTCTTGACCGTTTTGATCAATACATCATGTTAAAATGCATAATATGCCTTTGGGGTATGGGAGGTCTTTAGAACATACACAACCAAGAAAGTAAGCAATACAGTGGCCAAACAAGAGAAGTTCAAAAATATATCCATAGGAGGAATTGTGGGATAAAACTAATCAGGAAAGATTTAAGAAGTGTGAACATGAAGGCTGAAGAGGTGGGTCAGAGGTTAAGAGAAGTAGCTACTCTTACAGAGGACTTTGTTCAACTCCAAGAACACATAATGTGACTCACAGTCATCTTTAACTCCAGTTCCAGGGGACACAATGCCCATGTCTAGCTTCCATGGGCTTTAGATACCCATCTACTGTATACATGCAGGCAAAACCCTCATTCACATAGTTTTTTTAAAGAAATTTAAAGACATGCTAAAGTGATTTCTATACCCAACCTTAAGCAATAAATAAATCAGAGAATACCAGGATGAAGACAATTCTTTTTTAAAAAAACAAATGTCAATGACTTTTTTATTTTTATACTATTCAAGTTCCAGAACTAGACATAGAATATCTGTGATGCCAAATAGATGAGGCTGGAATTAGATGTAAGTGGAATTAGATTATGAGCTATAGATCTGCCTTGAAAGAAACAAATTTGGAATCAACCATGTGGATGGCTGCTGTCTCCCAAAAGTAGGGGGGTGGGCAAAGCAAAGAAAAACAAGTAAAAGGCAATGGGGATGCAGGCACAAAGGCGTTAGTGCATGCTCATGGGTTTAGAGTCAGAACAAAGCCCAACTCCTCAGTGACTAAAATGGCCATGAGCAGCTGCAGAGAGGATGATGATGATGAGTGTGGGCCTGTTCCAAATACAACATTATTTATAGACACTAATATTTGATTTTCGTATAATTTCCACCTGTCAAAGAATGTCATTTTTCCTTTGATTTTCTTCAAAGCAGTTAAAAACTGAAAAGTCCCTGTGCCTCATCCCACCCCTACTCCATCAGGCAGACAGCTGCTTCTTTTCATGTACCACTAAACATGTCTCTGTCCGTGAAATATGATAGCATGATGGTAAAGGTCAGGACTGGATCGTTTTGAGTTTCTAATTATCAGAGCTGTTTCAGCTTTGTTAAAATGGATATCAATAATTTCTTGATCTCAAATATATAGTCTATGTGTTGCAGTGTGCTTCTTCTATTCAATAGATGGTTCCATGGCACAATGTAGGCTGACAGTAGGATGCTTTTATTAATAGGGAAGTATCTTAGTTAGGGTTACCATTGTTGTGATGAAATGCCATGATCAAAGCAAGTTGGGGAGGAAAGGGTTTATTTGGCTTCCACTTTCATATCATTGTTCATCATTTAAGGAAGTCAGGACAGGAACTCAAACAAGGCAGGAATGTAGGGGCAAGAGCTAATGTGAAAGCCGTGGATAGGTGCTGCTTTCTGGCTTGCTCCTTTTCATTATAGAGTTGCATAAAAGTGACCACTAGTGAACAGATGGCAGACTCAATACTAGATTGTCTTGAAATTCCCTCTGTGAATTCCATTTAGTCCAAAATTGTTCAATTTAGTTTCAGGAAGACTTTTTTGAACAAAGGCAGAAAGCAGCCACATTCTTTGCCAAAATCTCACAAGTGGTCTCTGGCCACATACTAATAATATTTTTCTCTAAAGACTCTTGAAAGAGGCTATAATAATCTGATCTTTTTAGTAAGACCTCAGTTAAAGTGTTCAACATTCCTAATTCGATGTCCCAAAGTCCATATTCTGCTACAGGCAGCATGGTCAGGCCTGTCACAGCAATACCAAATCTGTATCCCAGACTGACCTCAAACTCATGATCATCCTGCCTCTGCTTCCTTCTGCAAATCCTATTGGTGTGAAATTGCCTTGAGTTTCAGAAACTTTAAATTTGAATGTTTAAAAGGTGTTGAGGCTGATCATATATATATATGTGTGTGTGTGTGTGTGTGTGTGTGTGTGTGTGTGTGTGTGTGTGTGTGTGTATGGAAGTTTTGATGTTGAAAAATATATTTTTGCATTATGATATTACTGCAATCCTATGGAGGATGAAGGCCAGGAAGTAGAATTTGGTGGTTTGAGTAAGAATGGCCCCCTTTGGCTCATGGATTTAAATGTTTAGCCACCAGTGAGTAACAATGGATGAAAGGATTGGGAAATATGGTCATGTAATGTATCACTGAGGTTGGGCTGTGAGGTTTTAGAAGCTCATGGCAAGCCTAGAGTCCTCTCCTCCTGCTGTCTGAAGATTCAGATGTAGAATTAACATCTACCATGTCTACCTATGTACCACCTTGCTCCCTGTCATAAGGATAATGTTCCAAACCACTGAAAACTATTAAAAAAAAAGCCCTAATTAAATACTTTCTTTTGTAAGACTTGCTGTAGTCATGGTGCTTCTTCTCAGCAATAGAACACTAAAATAGATGATGATGTGTATCATCTTTCATGAGCAAAACCCTGCCAGCATGGAATAGGATGATATCAGCAAGGAGTATTCTGTGAAATTAACTGGTTTCTTCATTATCATGGAGAAGGCTAAGGCCTACTTAAAGGGTAGAGCCCAGAGTCATCATCTCTGATGAATCTGCTGATAGCCTCATATTTTTGATGGGCATAAACTATGAAAAGTACAACTCAATTAAGTTTATGAGCAGTGACTCCTATACTACCTGAGTTTTGCCCTGTTGTTCAAGACCATTTATGATATTATGGAGGAACTTGTGTTCATGTTTTATACCACCATTACCACTCAGAAGATTATGTATAGCCCTTCTGAGAAACTGTAGCTTGATGATCATGAGGCTGAACATTGTTACTGTGTCCAAGATTGTAAACAAAGTTATCCTGAAGCTGAACAGAAAGCTCATTGGCATGGCATTTAGTATTCTCAACTCAAGAGTGTCCATGACAGGCAGATCTGATCTGCTTCATAGAAAAAGCTACTAAATATGACAGCATCAACAAGGTGGTAAAGCAGATATCAGCAGACATTTTAAAGAGCATCATTGGCTACACTGAGGACCTTTGGAATTAACAATGATATCTATTGAACCACCCTGTATCCTGGGCTTGACGTTTCCTTCAGTGATCACGTTACCAAATTCCCTTAACTTCACCAAGAGGCTCATGATTACATGGTCTCCAGGAAGGAAGAGTCCCTGTATCTTCTACTCCAGAAAGAACGCAAAAGGAAAAAAAGGAGACCCTAGAGTGCTGGGGTGTCCATACCCCAACTCAACACCCAAACATTCTAAGTTCTACTCCTTACAGCTCCCAATCTAGACCTTATGAAATGGGAGCCAGGGGCAGGGGCAGCCATAGGGAGCTCTTTGTCTAAAAACCATCAATGAAGTTTGATGAATTGTCAAAAAAATGAAAATGTGAAAAGCACTCAACAAGCAGTACAAAAATAGGCAGCAGGTGATAGTTTACCCATCCAAGTGGTAGACCATGGGTGAAGGAATGACTATTCAATGTTTAGGAAACATAAGTAACAGAAAATAAATTTCAAAGAAGAGAAAATTCTATGATAATTCTCTCACAATTCATCCATTTTAGAATAAATCTAAAATAAACCTCTAAAGACTAATTTTTTGAGACAGGGTCTTATTATGTAGCCCTGGCCTGCAACTCACTGTGAAGACCAAACTGGACGTGAACTCACAGAGATCTGCTGGTCTCCCACATGCTGTGATAAAACTATTTTTTAAATTAACACTGAAAAAATTTCAGTAATTTTGCTGTAGTAATGTAAGCCAAGAACTAACGAATAAAATTTAGACTTGTTCCCATTACAATGAAAGAAATTTCATCATCTGATAGTCAAATAATTTCCTTGAAAATGAGGTCACTAGGGATATAAGAAATAACAAGACTGGGTATCCTGCTACATTATTTCAGACTTTGATACAAGACTTATTAACATATAAAAAGTAGGGACAAGAAGTTATTTGTTTTGAGTCAGGGTATAACTAACTAGTTCCAGCTGTCCTAGAACTCACTGTATAGACCAAGTGGGTTCCAAACACAAAGAGATCTGTCTGCCTCTGCCTCCTGAGTGCTGAGATTAAAGTCATGCACCACCATGCCCAGGCTCAGAGAAAAATAATTTAAATACAAATTAAATTTTCTTCCAGAACAAGTTGATTTATGAGGTTAATTTTTCAGCTTCAACTCTAATTCCTTTGGCTTTCAATTTCAATCTTGTTATATTTTGAGTGGAATGACACAGGGGCAGAAATGGCAGTGAACTCTTTGTTGAATGGTAACTGATAGTAAAGCTCATGGGCTTCTTTATGAGATATGTCCTTTAAACATACACACACACACACACACAAATACACATTAGACACTGGG
This sequence comes from Sigmodon hispidus, assembly GCA_004025045.1. Classification (NCBI taxonomy): domain Eukaryota; kingdom Metazoa; phylum Chordata; class Mammalia; order Rodentia; family Cricetidae; genus Sigmodon; species Sigmodon hispidus. The sequence goes on along the minus strand of PVIH01001700.1, from coordinate 92,994 downwards.
GGGGAGGACAAGGAAAGAAGAGAGGAAGAAAGGGAAGAAAGGAAGGACAAACAGACAGAAGAACAGAAAGAGAGAAAAACTCCTGAGTTCAGTATCAGAACCACTGCTGAGTTGATCTTTCTATGAACTGTGTACAGCAATTAGTGCTAGAATGCCATTTCTAACACATACTGCCTTTATGTCAAATATTGTTTTTGTAAACATGACATGTAGTTTACTAATTTCTAGCAGAAAAATGTTAATGCCAATTCCAGGGCAACAGTGAGCCTTCTGGTTGTGCATTACATGGCATAGTTTTCCACCATCCTTTTTTACATTAAAAGATAATGAATCTCATTGCCACTGCTGGTTCTTAAAAGCATAGTACCATCTCATCATGTGACAACATGAAGACATAGCTCATAAATAGTAAATGCAACTTGGATTTTCTTATATTTAAAAACAAGAGTGGATGAGTGCTTCCATGCTCCCCTTGGGACTCAAAGTTCTTTATGAAAAAAAAGTTTGGATTTCAGATGGAAAACTTAAGGTTGAAGAAGACAGTGTCTCAGCATTCAAAATGCTCATGACCCATTAGTGAGAAAGACAAATCATAAAATAATAAAAGGTAATATTTATGGGGCATTTGTTTTCTCCCTGGGTATAAGCTAAATGTTTAATGTGCACTCACGCATTGATCCTCATATTAAATGCTCAGCAGAGATGCTATTTTAAATCTCCATTTTACAAATGAAGAAATGAGGGCAATACACATTGAGCTAGCTCAGAGCAACAATACCAGAAGGAAGCTGGAGATAAAATCCAGAGTCTGTCTTCAGAATCCACATCCTTATCTGTAAAACTGTATTGTGTTCCCAGTGAAATATAAAATAAGTAAGCACAAATGTTGCAAAGCCCAAAAGAAAGTTATGCATTTCAGGGCTGCAGATTATTATGTAGCACTACCTCATGGGCAAGCAGTACCTGAACCAATACCTAGAACAGTGAGTCCATAGCAAATTCAGCAATTAAAAGGACAAGGAGAATAATCTTTTCTCTTGGGATTTATATGTAATCATGAGATAAATACAGTCTGAATATACAATGGTGGTAGTTCCACAAGATTATAATATAGTTGAAGAACTACTGTTACCTAAAAATGTCATAGCTAACATTATACTGCAATGCATTATTCAGTTGTTTTTGTGGATGTACATACAAATAAATCTACAAGAATACACAGTTATGCACAGTATGTGAGAGTTAATAAGAACATGATTTATGTATTGTTTTAAAGTTTTATTTTGTATTTTTATTGATGTGTATGTCTATGTGTGCATGACACATGTGTATGGATACTCATGGAAACCATGAGGGCATCAGATTCCCTGGAGTTTCAGGGTGTGAACCACCTGTTCTGGGTGTTAGAAACTGAACTTCTATCTTCTACAAGAGCAGTGAGTGTTCTTTAACCACTGACCCATCTCCTTAGCCTCTGTGTATATGTTAATAATAAGCATGTGATTGTCATTCATATTTACTATCATTTATAGGGCTCTTCAATTTTTGAAAGCATTTTACATGATATTTCATGCTACAGTGGCATGATCATACAACTTATGTCTAACACTCATCACATCATTATCTCTAGTGCTATATTTATTTACCTATTTATTTACTGTGTGTGTAAGCATATGTGTACTGAAGATGTGTGGTGTATATGTGTATAATGTACATGCAGATGTAATATGTGTGTAATGCATACACCCATGCTTGAGTTATAAGCTCAGGGAAGATATCAAGAGTTCTCTGCTCTATAACTTAGTATGAAGTTTCTGGCCTGGCTTAGCCCCAAAGTCTGGATCTGCCCACAGCTGCTTAGTTCTCCCTAGCCCTGATGTCTGGACCAGCAATCTCAAGTCCCCCCAAAAACATACAGAAGCTTATATTAGTTATAAGATGCTTGGCTTATGGCTGAGGCTCACTATCCTAGCTCCTTCAACTTAACCCATTTCTATAAATCCATGTCTTGCCATGTGGCTTGTGGCTTCCTTGTACTTTTACATTTTGATTTTTTTTGATGGCAGCTTGCAGCATCTCTCCCTAACTCCACCCTCCTTTCCCTTTATCTATGTTTGGATTTCCCTCCTGCTTCCAAGATACCTTGCCATAGGCCAAAACAATTCTTTTATTATCCAAATGATAATTCACAGCATACAGAAAGCCATCCCACATCATATAGCTCTCCAACTTATTCCCTTGAGTATCTCATTGAACTTGGAGCTAGGCTAGCAGCCAGCAAGCCCCAACATCCTCCTGTCCCTATCCTCACAACACTAGAGTTACAGGCACATGTGAGGTCACGCAGATTCTATGGACACAACCGCTGGTCTGTATATTGGCTCAGCAAATGGCCTTTCTCACTGAGACATAAATCACCTTTTATCTTTGACTTAATCTTGTGTAGTTTTGTTAAACATGGTTCTAAGATCAATTGACTATATCACACACAAACACACACACTTATCTATCTATACACAGACACACATACACACACAACACTTGGGCACTTAGCAAATTTAGATTTATTGTTTGTGTGAAGATTCTGGACCTCCATCCTAAGTCAGTAAGGAAGAATCTCTGAGGATGAGAATAGAAGGATGTACATTTGGAAGAAGCAGCCAAATTGTAAGAATTGGGAATTGCTGAAGTCCATGACCTTTAGAGTTCTTTTTAAACCTGACATTTCAACTCAACCATATTGAATTTCTGTCTTAGGGTTACTACTGCTGTGAGGAAACACAATGACCACAAACAAATTGGGGGGGGAAGGCTTTATTTTGCTTATACTTCCACAGTTCATCATCCAAGAATCAGTCCAGGAACTCAAACACACCAAGAAGAAGCTATGAAAAAATGCTGCTTACTGGCTTGCTCCTCATGGCTTACTCAGCCTGCTTTCTTACAGGTTCCAAGCCCACCAGCCCCAGGATAGCATCACCCACAATGGGCAGGACCCTCCCACCATCAGTCAGTAATTAAGAAAAAGCCCTACTGGCTTGTCTGTAGCACAGTCTTATGGGGGCATTTTCTCAACTAAACTTTCCTTCTCTCTGATGACTTTAGCTTGTAGCAAATTGACACAAAAACTAACCAGCAGAATATCCATAAGGTTAAAGCAAGGGAAGAAAAGAGAAGTAAAAAACACTGCAGTCCAGTCTGTCAGACACCGGGCCAAGGAATCATTTTGATGATGTCTAAAAAGAAGCTTTTAAGTGTTATTTTTAAGTAATTTCAAAGCAATAATGTCTTATTCTACCTGATGATAAATTTCAACTGATAGGTCTGAAAATCTCACCTCACCTCCAGCATATGTCCTCATTTTAGCTTGTGTGCAAGCTGAGAGCTTATGAATGATGTATCTTGATCGTTTATGTTATATTTAGTTCTTAGTAATAACATATAGCATTTATGTGAGGTAGACCAAAAATAAACAAAGAATAAATATTTCCTAGGCTCCAACATCTAATACAGTGGGTCAAATGATCCCTTCACAGGGGTCACCTAAGACCATCAGAAAATACAGATCTTAACATTACTATAATTTTATGGTTAGGAGTTGCCACAACAGGAGGAACTGTATTAAAGGGTCACAGCATTTGGAAGGTTGAGAATCACTAATCTAATGCAAAATTTGGCCTTAAAACATGTGTGTTCTTATGTATGTACATGCATGGGGTGTATGCATGCTTATATGTGCATGTGCAGGTACAAATGGCAGGGCCACCTCAGACACTGTTTATCATGGCATGTCCTCCTCATTTTTTGAGACAGTAGTTTTTCACTGGGACCTGGGATTTAGCAGTTTGTTTGGTCTGGCTGGCCAGTGAGTCTCAGAAATCCTCCTGGCTCTGCCACCCCAGTGCTGAGATTACAAGCACATGCTACTAAGCCTGGAGAGTGCTAGCGATCAAACTCAGATCCTCACATTTGCATTATGAGTTCTGTCAATTTGAGATAACTCCACTGCTCCACAAATTATCTCTTTCATGGCTTGATTCCTTGAATTTTGTGATAGAAAATCTAAAAAAAAAAAAAAATGGACAGAAAGTATTTTAAGAAACAATCATGGATAAAAACACACACACAAAATGAAGGCCAAAATTTACTAGTAAAAAGAAGGTGATATAAGTAAAACATTCAGGCATTCAGAATGAGAATTTGTTTAAGCTATAAAAAAGAAATATAAAACAATATTTTAGGGTCAGGTGCTGGTCGGGGTGGGGGTGGGGGTGGGGGCTGTGATAGAGCATTAAGGAAAGGGAATTGTATTCATGAAGTTTAAAGAGAGTTTCAAGTTGCTCTGACCTGACATTGTGAAAGAGATTCCAATAAAGATTTGATTGTTTAAATTGCATTTGATTTATGGTTTCTATGTTCTTCTAAAGTAACAACAGGCAAGCGCCAATACATGCAGAGGACCAGTGGTAGGAAACGGGGTCCCACACAGTTGCACTTGTTCATTTTGATAAAATCACATTTAAAAGGCCTGCCTAAAAATACCGTTTAATCTTGTGCCTATAATAACTCCTCATTAAAATGTTAAGGTAGAACTCCAGAATTCGAGATCACAGACCCATGTAGGACATTCCCATGAGACAAAGAATAATTTCTACTTAGTTATGTCAGTTAATTTGCTTAAAGCATGGCTATCAAGTGTACTTTTATTGTATTTTAAATTTAATTGAAATTTAGATTTTTGTACCATCTCTTTGCCTCTTAAGTGTTAACTCCAAACTTCAATGAATTTGCTAAAACTATCTGGGCTCATAATGACTATGTTGCTGTTAGAAATTAATATGAATTTTATAAAAAGATATTTCTCTGAGATTTAAACAGTTAGTTACAAGTGTATTTCGTAGCTGCAGTATATTCAGTGTGAAAATAAGACAGCTAGGTTGAAATCCTGAATTTTTACATTAATTGCAAAATTTTGTGCAAGTTTCTTATTTACTCTCAATATTAGTTCCTAAAAGATGCAGTAGGATACACTAGCTACAGCATGAGACTGTTGGGTTAATAATAACTTCATTTTAGTCAAGTCTTTAGCTCACAACAAACACACCAGTAAATTCCCGAACACATACACACATATTCTGAAAACATGTTTTTCATAAACAGATTAAAAGGTCACAAAAGTATCAGTTTCCACTGAAGGAGGGGGTCAGTATTGATGCAAGGATGAAATTGTCAAATGTAGAATAACCATCCACAAATAATAATGAAATATAAGCTACTCATCTATTTATTAATAATGATATTTTAGAAAATCACAAATTTCATAAAAATCAAGAGATCAAAATTTATCACCAGATAAGATTTGAATGGTATTTCTCCCTCTTCATTGCCCCCCACCCATCCTCACAACACAAACTCCAAGTTCAAGTTCTTTTCCTGCATGAATGTATAACCACCTAAGTGAATGTCTATGACAAGTGATGGTTAGAATCTAGAGCAATGACTGCAGTTCAGATCACTGCTGCTCATCCTCATCCAGGGGACAGGGCATCTGGTTCCCAGTACCTACATGGGAGCAACTCCCATTTCAGAAAATCTGACACTCTCTCTTGGCCTCTGTGGTTGCTGCATATATGTGGTACACAGACATGCATGTGGACAAAACACACATATCTATAAAATAAAAAATATTTTAAAACATTGATTTTATATTATATAAGGAATATATTAATTAGCAATATAATTAATTATGTAATCAGTTTCATTCTAGGCAAGGCAAATTGAAACAAATTTACCAGTCATGTATTTACTTCATAACTAGCTTTAATTACTTAATTTCTTTTACAAAAAAAGGGGAGGGGTGAAAATATATTCCCTTTAACATTTCAGCTTCTTTCTAAGTAATAGAGTGGTAACCATGACCATATTTGGTATTATAAATTTAATGTGTGCAAGTAACAACTAACCAGAACATAACCCATGACTTCTTTTCATGATGGAAGTAGTTCATGTACATGATATAGGTATGGTATTTCTTTGTTTGGAATGATTCCTAACCAGCCATTTAGTTGTGTATGTGTGTGTAGTGAGGGGAGGTTAAACAGTATCCTGTGTTGCTAAATTATGATGAGTAATAGATTAAGAATTTTTAACTAAATACTTTGAACAAGATGAATTTATCAGGACATAGTCCCATCATAAGCTGAGGAACATTTCTATGTTAATATACATCCCATACAATCTGGGTGTCTAGCTACTTTTGGTAAAACCAGACCTACATTCTAAACCATGACCATCAAGGAAAAGGGAAAAGCAGCTGTCCACTTTAAGCATGGCAGGAACATCTTATTCATTTTCGTCTCAATTCTCCTATACCACTTTCCTCTCTTCTGCCAAGCCCCTGCAGACATGAGGCTGGGGACTGCTTTGCTAAAGTCCTTGAAGTTTCCATGAGCCAAAGCAGAGTGGTGGTCCTCCAGCAGGGCTCTGCTTTGATAGGATTTATGCCTGCCTCGCTGTGTTACTTATTTTTGTATCCCTCACAGCACAGCGCCTTTCACAGACTAGGTGTCTTACATTTTAGTTGAAGAAATGAATAATTTAGTTTGAAGACAGCTTGTGTATGGCTAAAAACCTTTCCCATCTTCACCCACAGTACTTCTAATGAAAGCTGGGGTCTCATTAGTTCTTTGGGAAGTTATAAACATTCAATTACCTGCCCTCATTCCTCTGTAACCTCCAGGAGAAAAGGGGAATCATCTTTTACATTTCATAATCACAAACTCAGAGGCACCTTTAAGCCTGAGAAGGGAGTGTTCATTATGCAGTTTTAGCAGAACTTCCCACCCTGATATAGAGCCAGTTTTGACCTTTTGATAATAAAGTAGCTTACAGAATATGCTATGTATTTAGCCATGGGAGCACCTGACCCAGCAGCTTCAAGAGACAAGAGAAGAGACTGGAGTGGAGACCACTCCATCATACACCATGTGTTGATTAGGAGGAGGAGTTGGGAATATAGCACAATTTGTTTGCTAGCATGCCCGAGGCCCTGAGTTCAAGCTCCAGCAGGGCAGAAACTGATTCACATCTGTAACCTCAGTAGTCAGGAGGATGAGAAATTTAAATATATTCTCTCCTACATGGCAAGTTCAAGGCTAGCCTGGGATACATGAGACACTGTCTCAACTAAACAAACAAGAACAATAAGATACCAGATGAACTTTGGCCTTAGGCCAGTCACAGAAACCACAAGAAATAGGAGACAGAGAGAAGCAGGAAAGGAGAAGAGAAGCATTAGTGTGGAAAGAGTAGAGGATGTAAAGGGTTGAGGTTCTTTTCCAAGTGTTACTTTAAAGAAAGCTTTTGAGAGTTCCCAAATGAGCAGACTGACTAACTGTATATTTTTTGTATGTTTTTATTTATTTTTTAATAAAGTTTCATTTTTTATCCAAGTATCCCCTTGTTCAAATTCCTTTCCCTCTCCTGCCCTCCCAGTCACTCTCTTCTCCCCATCTCCTTACTAACTGTATATTAACAGAAAACCTTATATTGCAAAGTTTACCTCTAGCTAAGTGCATTGCATGTGGCTGACTTGTTGCTGTCTATGAACTTACAGACTCACACTGTTAGTTTTGACATTTCAACTGTGCTTTCTCAAGCTTAGAGGCACTGAAGGATTCTGTCTTCATTAGCATGGCAAGGAATGCCTCTGTCTGGTTCTGCCACCTCCTGCCATTGACTTTGCACAAGACAAAGAATCACACAGATAAAGGGATTTAATTGTAATGATTAGGCAGGGAGGGGACTTCAAAAAGATATGATCTGAGCTGGTTTCTTTTATCTATATAAAATTAACATTCATGATAGTAGATGGATAGTTTAAAATGACAAAAAAAAAAAAAAATTCCCCAGGGCCCTTCTGCATACCAAGCTCAGAAATTTGTACTCTTAGAATTTGACTATGCTGAGGTCTAAAAGCTTTTAGGAGACACCCAAAAAGTAACAATCATGTTTACACTTGAGGATCTAGCAATTGGTTATTAATTTTTGGACATTCTCTGAACACAAATAGCATGTTCAGAACTAGATGGCAAAATGATGGAAAATATGTAGAAAGCTTCTCACTTTTAAGGCGTCTATCACTGAAAGATGTGAAGTTCAGAGAGGTTCATGATTTCTCAAGGAAATCAAAGTGGGGAGAACTAGACCCAGAGTCTAAGTGCTAGCCTAAGCAAGCTCCATAGCTCTGCACATCACCATAATATCCTACTCACTACCACAATGAAAAGCTTTCAATTGGGAATACCTTTAACTTAAGAAATTATTGTTGTAGAAGGTTTCCCGGCCCGTTTGGGGCCGGAGGTTGGGATCTGGCTCGCAGCTGCTTTTGTCCCCCAAAGAAATGGATTAGACACTTATATTAATTTCGTACTGTTTTGGCTCATGTCTCAAGCACATTACTAGCTAGCTCTTTCATCTTAATTCAACCCATTTCTAGTAATCTACCTGCCACGTGGCCCGGCCTATGGCACACCTGGATTTCTCATGTCTCTTCTTTGAGGGTCGGATGGCGACTGACTAACTCCACCCTCTTTCTGCCTGTTTATCCTCTGATTCTCCACCCACTTCTATGGTGCTCCTTTATTTACAGCACACAGAGAACATTCTATCACAAATTATTATTGTTATTATTGTATACATGCATGTATGATCTGTGCATCAGAGTCTACACACCACAACTTTGTTGGAGTCGGTTTTCTCTTTCTACTTTTCCATGACTTTCAGGAACTGAACAGAGATCACTAGATTTGTTTGGCAAATGCTTTTGCCCATTGAATCATCTTGCTGGCCCTAAGTGTCTATAATTATCGTTTATTGTTGGTAGGGTTAGATATAAATTCTATAGCTTTAAACCATATATAAAATATATTTTAATTATACATATTATATATTTTTAAAAGTTTAACAAATACACACACACATACTTGGGATTAAATTCAGGGCATCATGTATGCTAGGCAATGTTAGGTAAATGCTCTATGGTTGACTATATTCTTAGCCCCAAAGTCTTCCATTTTGAATTTATGTAAGACATTTCCCAAAGCAGAGAACAGAAACTATCATGGCTACTTCTTATTGTTAAATGGAGACAACCTAGAGTCATCTGGGAAGAGGAAACATAAGCTTAAAAATTGCCTCAATCATAATGTCCACTGTCTTCATTGCTGATTGTTGAAGGGCACAGTCCACTTTGGGTGTTGCCATTCCTAAGCAGATCAGTGCTATATAAGAAAGCTAGCTGCGTATGTGTCAGTAAGCAGCCCTTCTCCATAGTTTCTGCTTCTGTTCCTGCCAAAATTTCCCTCTGATGGATTATAACCTGTGAGTCTAAACCAAGTAAACCCTTTTCTTTCCCAAATTTCTTTTGGTCAAAATGTTTTATCACAGCAACAGAAAAGCAAACTAGAACAGTGCCCAACAGGGGATTGAGAAACTGTTAGTACTTCCACGCCTTCTAGTTAAGTCACAAACTTCCTGACTTTAATAACAAAATATTGTATTCTGGGGAATCACTCAGACTTGGTTTTAAAGAAACAAAAGTTTTATGTCTCAGATGACATGTCAGTCTCAAGAAAACCAAGACAATCAACTACATACACAGTGTGTAGTTTTCCATATTTGTGAATGGAGTCAATCTTGATGTCTACGTCCTAAATATTGTTCCCTATTGGTCTAGCTAGACTGAGAGCTAAAAGCAGTCCTTAGAACACTTAGAACATGATACAAATTCAACAAAGCTTTATCATTTTGATGCCTATGATATTCTAGCTTTCCATTTCACATGCTGTAAGTTTTACATGTCATTGATGCTCATCAACATTTAATGAATCAAATATAGTAGACAAAAGCCACCCATAAAAAACAGCAGGGTTAATGTTTTTAAGTTAAGAAAGACATACATGTCTTCTCTAGGACAGGATGGAAGTGTATTTTTCCTCTCCTTGGCAGTAGCATTCCAAAACTCCAGCTCAGCTGACAATGTCATTTGGGCCCCAAAGGACCAAAATCAAAGGAGACTTCTTCTAGAATTTGGACTCCATGATGTTCCCCAAAAGCCCACATTATAAAAGGCTTGATTCTTAGATAAGTGACTGGGAGGTGGAGGAGCTTGTAAGAGGTATAACCTACTAGGATCATCAGGCCACTCAAAGCATGTCTTTGAAGGCAACAGTGAAAACCATGACCCACCCTCTTCCTTTTATTTCCTGGCAATGAGATGACTGGTTTTGTTCTGCCATGCAGAATGAAGGACTCTGTTGTCACAGGCCTATATGCAACAATTAGTTACAAATGGTTGTAAAGTATCATGTTGGTGCTAGGATTTAAACCCAGGTTCTCTGCAAGAGCAGCCAGTGCTCTTAACCATTGAGCCACCTTTCCAGACCCAATAATATTATTTTTTAATTTATAAGATGGAGGTTTGGAGAGTTGTTGATAGCTAAGAGCACTGGCTGATCTTCCAGATAGTTCAGGTTTGATTCACATACCACATGATGGCTTTCAGCCATATTTAGCTCTAATACTAGGAAATCTAAACTCTCTTCTGACCTTCATGGGCACCAGGCACACAGATGGTACATAGACATACTTTCAGGCAAGATACCTGTACACATAAAATAATAAATTAATTAAAAGATAAATTTAGAAAAATGAAACTCCGCAGCTTTCTGATGCTTTTGGCACGTTTATGATAACTTCAATTATTATTTTTGATAATTGAGAGACATTAAAGAATGAGTATTATATAAACATATTTGTATAACTCATGGTAGCTTATATATTTGCCTGCTTTTTCTTTTGATCTTGGAGCTTTGTGTTTGGGGCTTAAAAATTTGAATCTCTGCCAAACTCAGTGAGTATGCTGGACTCAAAGCACTTCCCTTGAAGGGCCAAAATACAAGTTTATGAAAAGATAGCCATACAACATCTTTGTCAAGTGTTTCCTCCCTTCCCTTTCCTGTAATTTGAGTTGAATTTTCTGCATTGATATATGGAAACAAGGATTTCATTTAAAATGTAAATGCTAATAAAGGTGCGTTTTTGGAGACGATATTCTCAAATCCTGGTTATTATAAGGAATAGATTGGAATTAGCAAAAACCCACAGGGAAATACTTGTTTAAACACCTCAATTTTTAACCTTGGAAATGCTTAGAATCAAAAAATGTTAACATCAAAGAAAACTTCAAAATTAATCTAGTTTGATGAATTTATGATTTGATCTGTAAAGCCTATTCAGTGAGTGATCAAGACACCACCAACACTGAAAGAGCCCAGCGTAAGGGCTGCTACTCTGGATGCCTTCAGTGAGGACAGAGAATGGAGACTGTGAGTTTGCCCCACCAACACCCACCCTGAGTGCTGCCTAGATATCTTTGTACCTAGTCCTAATGCTTATAGCTGGATTCCTCCTGACCACTGAGGCTAGGTGTGGTCAATCAACACAAAAGGACAGATGAACTCACTGCACAAATTCTAGTTAGTATATAATAAAAACCCAGAGCCAGATATTGGACAAAAGCTGAAATATCAGAGAGAGGAAACAGACCACAATCAATTCTCACCCAGACCACTTCTCAGGCCAAACAGGGTAAATGCTATCTTTAAGAGTCCTCAGCCTAGCTGGTTGTTCCTACAGAATTCATGAATGTCTGCCTCCTCCTGTCTTAGATATCTTCCCCACCCAACTATTTCACTTCTGGGTTCAACTCTGCATCGTAATCCTAGAGTTCAGATTAAAGGTGTGAACTACTACGGCTTGGTTGTTATGCCTTGAACTCACAGAAATATAGAAAGATCTCTGTCTCCTGAGTGATGGGATTAAAGGTGTAGGTCACCACTTTCTCGCCTTCATGGCTTGACTGTGGGTGATTCTGTTCTCTAATATGCCAGGCTGATTTTATTAAATATAAAATATACTACCACATGAGCTATAGACAAAGACTATGGCTGTGAGTACAAGATCTAGGAAGGACAATGGCAGCATCTTTTCTGTGACTTGTACACAATTTCTGCCTACCATAAAATAGTGTGGTAGGTACCATGTGATGGTCAACAAATGTATCTGGTATGGTGGTTGTTTCTCTAGCTGCTAATCCAATATGAGTGTTGCTTAAATGTCTTGGTATGGTATTTCCTTGCAAGTTAATTTAACCAAAGAATTGGGGGGAAGGGATTAAAGTATAAACTTCACAGATTATAGTCTATGCCTTACTTTACATACCAAGAATTTGGGTCAGATAAATGAAGCTATTAACAGTAAAGATGAGTCTAGAGTTCAGTTCTTATAGGTTCTACAGATGACATTCCAAAAAGTGGCCTTGGCCCAGCATGTCCCATTCAAAAGCTTATTCCTCAGGGCCATCCTTGCAGGCCCTTCAAAGGCACCAGTGTTTCAAACTGAAACTTCAGTTCTCTGAATTAGAAATTTTACCAAATCCCTTGCTGCCATTTCTTAACCATTTTACTTTACTATCTCTCAACACAGAATATACTTCTAGGTGTACAACCTGGCAAAATTATTTCTTAGTTTATGTTAGCTACTCTTACATAACTGAAACATAAACCAGAATAGAAGACAAGCAAATGAAAACAAAAGAAAAATATGTTTCTAAAATTCTAACTAAAACTTTAAAAAAGCAAAGAAAATCTTTTGTTTTACTAAGATCTGTAATATGAAGGTAAAAGGTGATGAAAATTAAAAAGTTAGTGTTAAATTGGTAATCCAAAACAATTAATTTCTATGGCTCAATAATAAAAATGAGATTTCCAATAAAGAGTGTCTGTGATAACATAGGTTTAAAAAATGACAAAGCTCTTATTTCTCACCAAGATTTATGGAATTATCCACTCACCATGCATCCAATCTTGGAAGATGTTTTAATGACACAAAGAAAATGCTTATGACACAGTGAGATTCAATTACATAACTACAACCAAAATGGGATTAATGCAAATCAACCATTCAAACAGTGTCTGCTGGCTACCAATTACATGCTAAGTGTAAGCCTAGGATCTGACCATATGGTCCCTGCTTCCAAAGTATATGGTCTGGCTTTCTTAAAAATGTAGGCATTCTCAAAAGACCAGCAGAGTTGCTTTCCTAAGGCTTGGTTTCTTTATTTAAATAATAAGAAATTTAGAAAAGACCATAGCCAAGGTCTCTAAGGCAATTATGTTCTCTGTATGAAATGGGATCTTTCATTTAGTAGAGAATAAGATACCATGTGGCATAACTACAAGCTTTTGACTCAACTAAACCTGTATCATCACCATAAACATACTAATTCTAGTCTTACTTAAGGTGCTTGCTATCTTCATTTACCCAAGGCTGGGGGGTTTCTTGAGAGGTAGGACCCTTAAATCTAATATGAAAACAGTTCTGAGCAAATTAAGATGTTCAGACTCCTTAGTTTCTTGTCAAATAATTAGACTTAAATGCTAAAACTAACTTTAATTATACAAACTTCAATTAGTGACTTTTGTATTAGAATGAATTCACAGAGAGTTTTAAAAAACAAAACAAAACAAAAAAACAAGGATTGTGTTTTATGTACTAAAACTCATTCAGTTGTCCAAAACTTTTAGACAAACAACACAGCTGGCATGAAAGTTGATGATCACAAGAATTACATACTATGAAGTTTCACATGCATTGTGTGTACTTGTCTAGAGACTGGAAGGGATAACATCCTGTCAATATTTTAGGGAAAAGGGTAGAGAGAGGGGGACTTTTCAAAGTCTAAAAACTGTGGTTTAAAATGGCATATTCCTATTTTGTTTTCAAAATGCAGTGTTCTTCAAAAGGATATTCAAATATGACCACCCTCTACAGTTCCATATCTCTTTTCTCAGTATTTGCCACATACATCAATATAATTAGGCTAACACCAAACACATTGTTCTTTCAAAGTCAAGGAAAGAAAATTCCAGATGGACTAAAGAGCACTCTGGGGAGGTTGATAAGTGTTTCAGCATAGTCAACTCCAATGCAAGAACAAGTCCTTGCATTAACATGAAGACCCAGTTCTCATGGGAATGTTCCTCCCTAGTTCTCCATAATTCCATTCCTCTTCAAAGACACCAGTCTTTATCAATGCCCTCCTTGCAGGAATACCAAGATCAAATTCTATTTTAACCAACAAAGAAATTCTGGCCTCAAAAACAGAGTCACTAATGGTTCATTTATAGATATTTTGGAAGATTTAAGTAAGAAACAAATTTAATTGTGGTGTTGGCTTTTACTGAATCCGCTTCACTCATCTCTAGGACCAAAGGCTTTTGAGTGGCAGTGCTTACAATATTTGTCATCCTTTGCAAAGTTACCAAATGACAGTTTGTAAAATATGGAGCAGTTAACAATTTAAAGAAAGCATCAGATAGCCAATTATTGAGTCATATCTCCAACTTTCATCATCATCATGCCTCATCTGTCTCCTCAATAATTTTCCCACCACACAGCAGTGACCATCCCCCAGCTGCAAGCCTCATCCCCCATCGCTGACATGCTCTTCTTAACGTTCCCCTGACTGAAGTCAAATGAATGAATCTTTCAAGTAAAGGTAAGCTGGGCTTCCTTTCTTATGCTTGCTTTTGGGAATAGGGAAATTCACTTAAATAAATGATATGTCGACTTAAAAAGAAATGAATTGAATAATGGGGAGACCATTTTTCTTGCTGCTCTGCCAGTGCCTTTGAGGAGAAAGTTGTAAAATCACAATACCCTCTGTCTGATCTGATGTGTTTTTTTATCTGCAAAACTTTGATACATAGTGCCTACTGGTTATGTCTGTCAGTGCTTACTATCCACCATGTGGTGCTCCAAGCATTTTATTTGCTTACTTTCATTTAACCAGCACAGTCCCTTGAGGTGGTTACTGTGATTAATCCCACTTTAGAGCCAAGGAAACTAAGGCTTAAAGAGGTAAAGTGACTTTCCCACAGGGACATGGATCTTAATTGTATCTATGGGCTTTAAAACAGTGTTGGCCTGATTTCAAAAATTATACCTTGGTGCCTGATTCATACCACCATTAAAATCTGCATGCACTTACAGATCTTTGGAGTAACCCCCTCACCAGCAGCCATTATATCAGCTATCTTCCCCAAGATCCACAGCACAGAGTATAGCAGCATCTCTCCCCCACTCCCAAGAAAATACAGACTTCCTAAGTAGAACTAAAGACCACATCGGTTTCTATTTCCACCAATAACCATCTTCTTTTAAACTCTATCTTACATGCAGTCTACACGAAAAAACTAAGATAAGAAAGCAGATAGTCTAGACTTAGTATGTGTTCCCCCTCTGTCTAGCAATCTCTGCTGTTCACTCGTTATTCTGCACTCTCTCCCTAGAATGACTACGGTACACCCTGTGGCATGCCAGTGGTTACAACATAGTTAATAGCTTCAGGGGAATAAAAAGTGTAGGCAAACACTTCTCAGATATCTATGCAGGATACCAGGGGAGAAGGGAAGCTCAAAAATGTAAGATTATTGTTACTAAATCTCTCCTCTAGCATTAACAACTTCAAAAGTAAATTTTGTGATAATGTATTCTTCCAAATTCCCCAGAATCTCTTGGCTTGAATATCCTGAGGAAATACAATCACGTTCTCTTTCTCAAAGTTGCTCAACTTTGACGACTAAAGATGTTCTCTTGCTTAAAGCTGATTCTCCCAATAATGTGTATTAAGGGCTTCTGAACCTCACTTTGAGGTGCAACTTTGAAGTTGAGACTGCAATTCAGGTTGAGTTTCCAAATTCCTGCTTTTCCACCTCTTGCTCTCACACACTTCCCACCCTACAGTCTGTATTTCAATCCCTTGATAATACAAACACAACTTTCATACCTAACTAAACGGAAAAAAATGTTCTGCCCAAAGCTCGACCCCCAGGGGAGATGGAGATGTCGGTAATGTAACAGCAAGGTTTATTGTCAGCACATTACAAGCCAGATAGGGAGCTTAGTCCACACACCTGATGTAGCAAGGCAAGGAAGAGCTGTGCACCCTAATTACACAAGCTTTTTAAAGGTAAAAACACAAGGTAGGGTTACTTGAGGACAAGGGTGCAAGTGTGCTGCTGATTAGCTAGAATTTAGGGGCTTTCCAAAGCTTTTTTCTGGATGTGGTGGTCGTTTTACTGATTTAGGTTTGGATCATCCAGATGTCCTTATATAATGCTTAGCTTATTCTTTCTTGGAACTGAGAAAGCCCCTGCCAGGAATGTGAAACTGAACTTTATTTTACCTTTATAATACAAAATGGAGGCGCTTCTCTGGTTCTTCAAAAACTCTAGTTTCAAAGTTTCAGAATCCTTTCCAGAACGCCTCCAGAATTTGATGGTAGCTTTGTCTTTCAGGTAAGAGTCCCAATACCGCAAGCACTTGAACCAGTCCCACCGAGGGTTTGTACATAACGCATATATACTGAAATACTCATTGAATTTTGTCTGCTTATTGCCTGAACCCAAGTTCTACCTTGCTAAGAGATGCATTGCCGTTGTGCCAAAGGCTTTCTTACAAGCCCCCACCCACCCACCCAGGCAAAATTTCGTCCTCATTTTTTTTTTTCCTTTCTTTCTTTCTTTTTTTTTTTTTTTTTTTTTTTTAAGAAAAAAAAATAAATAAAAGAAGCAGCTCGCTGATCCCTGCAGCGACAGTAGAGGCGCAGCGGTCTGGCAGGCCGGGGTTGCCGGGCTGAGCTGCCCCTTTGTTGGGCGGGCTACAGATGGTGTCCCGGCAAAGGGTTGCAAGTAGAAGGGCGATGGGGGCTGGAGGCAGGGGTTGGGGGTTGGGGGCGGAGGCCCGGTAGAGGGTCGGGAGGGAGGGGAGGAGACGGCTGAGCAGCCAATCAGCGTGCAGCCCATCAGCTGACCGCTTTTGCTTACACCAGGTGCACGCCGGCTGCGGGGAGCACAAAGCGGGGCGCACGGAGGGCGCGGGGAGCAAGCCGCGGAACGAGGCGAGGCCCGTGCGCCCCTGTTTGCAGCGCTTGCCGGCCAGGTACCGGCGCCCACCGCGTCCTCCCAGGCAGTGGCATCCGTGCCACTTCATCCGGAGGCGCCTAGAGAGCCTTCCTTGAGACCTGATCTTTCGCTGCCCCGCCCTCTGAACCCCATTTCTTCTACCCTTCTTCCCAATCCTGCCTGTCTCTACCCCGTCCCCCCAAGAACCGGATTTAGCCCAGCCCCACGCAGCAGCTGTTGCTCCTGCGGCTGTCTCGCCTTGCGTCTTGGTGCTCTGCCGGGGGTCCCCCGAGGAGCTAGTGCGCGCGCTGCGGGCTGGGAGGAGGCACTGCTCCGCTAGTCCTCATCTTCCAGCTGCTGTTGCTGCTGCTGCTGCTGCTGCCGCTGCCACAGCAGCCTTCTCCGTGCGCACCCCAACACCCTCACCAGCCCGGCCTTAGGGTAAGTGCCCTGAGCAACTGGGCCGCAGCAGGAGATTTGGGAGGCAGTGAGGGAGGAGTGGAGGCAAACTTGGCAGCTTGGAGGATCCTATAGCGTTTGAGAAACCTCTGGATAAGATCGCGGTCTAAGGGGAACAAGGGGGCGCGGTTTCTGGAGCTGGGGCTTGGGGGCTAGACGAAGTCGAGAAAGGAGAATCTAGTTATCACCCTCATGCCTTAAAATGAAACGGGGGGAGCAATAGTTGAGACGGAAGGTCAGACAAAAATGAGCAAAAGGCAGTGGCTGGAGCTGAGCCCCCAGGATTTCAAGAACCCATCAAGGGATGGTGTCCTGGGAGGGAAAGCCCTGGGGATATGAACAGGGGAAGAAGCTGGGGCCTGGAAGGAAAGAGCACAGACAGAAGACCCAAGGAGTTGAAATGGGGTCAAGAGGAAAGAAAGGAATGTGGTAGGTTGTGGGAGAGGAAGAGGTCTTGGTAATGGCCTCTATGTTAAGAATAAGGAGCAAGAAGCATAATTAACAAAACACTGAGAGTAGTGAAGTGAGAGCATTAGGGAGAACAGACTCAACTATTAAGTGTCCAAGAAGGAGAAAACTGTACATTTCGAGACTGGAAAGGGTAGTCCCTTAAGGTGGCTTGTCATGGACGAGCAAATTTCTAAGTAGACTTGGTCTCTTCCAGGCGTTCTACCGGGGTTAGTAGCTAGGAAAGTTTGCCAGCGAGTGTCCTTTGTGCTACATGGAGAGTGTGGGCTGCTGCGGACTGGTTTGGTGCTTCCTAGGTTCAGGCTGCCAGCAGTCACCGCTACCTGAGGGGGAAGTCCTTGGCTGGTTGGGTTTCCCCAGAAAAGCCAAGCAGCCAAGAGGCACCTCGTGCACTGGGCAGGTTGGAAAGTTCGTCCTGGGACTGTGGCCAGACAGCAGGCATGGGTGTGCAGGTTGGAAGATTCTGTAGTACTTGCTCCAGAGGGAGGTTGCCTGCGGTATTCACGCAATAGCTTCAATAGCTGTCCAGAGTGATCAGAGTGTCAAAACCTTTGAGTGCCTGAACCATGGAGCCAAAGCTCTTAAATCCCATCCTGTCATTAGCATGTTCATTCCCAGATCCAGATAATAAAACAAAAATGGAATTCAGATTCGCGGAGGGAACAAGTACTGCTGACTTGGACTTTTTCCTGTAGGATCTTCTGAGAAAATATGTTATCTAGTTTTGTAGTTCAATTTACCGCGACCATCTAGGCAATTTATATTATTCCTGTATTGTCATGACTTCATTTTTAAAAGCTGGAACTTCAGAAGTGGAAACTTCAGGACGATTTATACTTTGACCTGTATAAAGCTAAAGTCGAAGTGGTATTACTGGCTCCGGGGCCATGTGTGTCATGAAGTCTCTAATTTGCATGCAAATGTGAGCGGATCCTGGCAGATGTCTGGCCTCATCCATTCACATGAAGGAATTTGAAAAGACAAGGAGTCTTCAGTTAACAATAGACCTTAAGAACTTGGAATAAAGGCCCAGTGTGGGTGTCTCTTTTTGGGGATTCCATGGCTTGCTGACACCTTTATTCAGGAGCCAAATTCTTAGTGTAGCATAAAAGGCTCACATCCAGTCACTCTTACCTAGGTGTATCTATGCCTGCTGCCTATAAGGAGTGTTTCTCCGTGGGCAGTAACTTTAATCCACTCCTGGTGGCTTGAAATGATTTCTTCACTGACTCCTCAACTCTTAGATTTCTTGCCTTCTTCTTTGAATAATTTTTTTATTTGGGTCAACATTTGCTCCCTGTTCTAAGAGATACATAATACAGGAAAATGTACTTGTCACTGACCAACTGGAAGGTCTCACTAGACTGGTCACTGTCCATTTAATTTCATTTGAGTTCCTTAGGTGACAAACTTAAAGAACTGTAGATGATGAGAGCATCCCATTCCAGCAAAGGGAGTAGGTGTGTGTGTGTGTCTGTGTGTGTGTGTGTGTCCCCTGAACAGTGAACAGGGGAAGTAATTAGATGGACTCCCAAAGCAAGGACCTTTCTGTCTTGTATTATATTAGCTGCTCAGCCATGCTATTCACCTCCTGACTTTGGGAACAAAAGCTGGGCCGCATGAGCCACATGTAAGACTTGCAGTTCTAACCCTGACAAGCCAGCACTGGGAGCTCTTTTGTCAGTCCTACACACTGTTGAAGCAGGATTTGATAATGCTGTATTCTACACACTCACCAAAAGAGACTTTAAAATACAACAGAAAGACAACACTGCTTTCAGGGGCTTGATTGGGAAGGGGGGTGGACAACAGATGTTAGCATTCTGTTTCACATGTTTTCTGAAATTGTTTTATAATGATTCTTATATTCTGGTCCAGTGCCCTTTGTATATAAGGCAGTCTATGCCCAATTAGTAAAAACTGAATCAAGTCCAATCTGAATTAAGTATTATAGCTAAGTTTGCATTTTCTGTCTTGAAGCTGTGCAGAAGTCAGAAAGCAACATTGGTGTACTGAACTCTTGTGTGACTCTCAAACCTAGGTTTCTGTCTCCCTGATGGAACTGAGGGATGACTATGAAATAAAAAACAGCATTTCCAAATGAAGCACTTTGATGTAAAATTATTAGAGGGTAGTTTTGAAATCAAGGTAGTTGCATGACATCTATGAACTGTCAGCTGTTAGGCTCCCTAGGGGAGGTCTTCACTGGACAAGTCTGATGTAGGAAGGACTGAGTATGCATTCTAGCAAGTAATAAGGCACTTAATTATCAGAAAAGACTATTCTGTTAATAAAGGAAATTCAAATCAGATTTAACCGTAGATGATAATTCTGGCAAAATAGCCATAGGTAGCTCCTGTTAGAGACTGAAATTGTGAGATTAACAGGTAAGATAAACATGAGACAGCTGACCTTTGACCTCTGTGTAGAATCTGATAGTGCTGGGCTTCTGATCTTAACTGCTCTATTTATTACAAATAATCTCTCAGTGACATACCCGGGGAGCATAAGTACTTAAAAATCAACTTCTAAGAAATAAATCTACTATTACATTTATAGTTCTATGCCCCCACCTGGCTGACTATAAATAATAATTAATTATCTTATTGCAGGCTTTTATGCCACCTTAAAATTTTTATACCACCTTAAATAAGCCATACGTTGTATATAAAATATGGTATGTTATCATATTTAGGCATAGGTACAACTTTTACTAGACATTCACAGTGCTTTCTAAAAAATTCTTTCTCAGCTGCAAATAGTTATTCACTGATTCATTTGAGCACTAATATAAGGCTGCTCAAATATTGTCTTTAATTTTTTATGATTATTATGCTGAACATCTATTTTGGGTTAAGCCAATCTGAAGATAAAGAAGTTTCCATTTTAGAATCATATTATGGTTTCTGAGAACAATGGAAATATCTTTAACTCATGAATAGAGCTTTGATTAATATTTTATCCAGAATGAAATTAAAATTATATAGATGAAGTCAGAAAAACATGTAGTCTCTCTTGTTTTGTCTCAAAGAACAGAATAAAGACAAAGGCTAAACTCGGTAAAATACAATATTTTAGAGAGTACAGGAGACCGATTTGTCCTTAAAATTTTAGATGGAGTTGACTTTCTACCTTGTTCTCTATCTCTTTTAACATATCACTGTTCTGGGTATACTTTAGAGTTCAGTTTCCATATATCAAAGAACTGATTTTATAAATGGCTTATTGATCTTGCATGATTTTACCAGTTATTTGCTTGGCATCTAGACTATTACCAATTATACCTAAATGATCTGGTATGTCTTCTTTCGTCTGCTAACTTAATTATTTCTCAGTTGTAACACAGCATGGCTGGGCCAATAGTGATGCAAAGACTAACTACTATAATCAGTTAGATTGTCAAAAAAACATTGTAAGACTTTGCTTCCAGTCCCACAACTACCATAAACATTTAACTTGGATGGAATCATTGTATCTACTAAACTGAAAAATTGACCCCAAGATGCAGAGAAAATAGGTATAGGCTTGCAGTACACATCAAAGGCGCTCACTGTCTGCCCTGATTTCAGAGCACCTGTTAAAAAGACCAGTACATTAGGTTAAGACACTTAGTTGAAAGCTGTGGAGTAGAGAGCACCTGCTTTTATAGTGACTTCTTACCTTCCATTTACACTCTTCACAGCTCAGACATTGTGATGTTATTTGAAAGCTCTGATTACTGTAAATCAGTTGTAATCTTCTGACCCAGGCTGTCTTAGTTCACATCTATTATACTATGGGCAGACATGGACTCCACAGCTGTCACCTCATTTGTGTATGAAACAAAGACATTGGTGGCATTTTTGGGGGGTTACCATAGTTACATTAACAATGTATGGGTGACATAACATCTTCCTATGTGAAAAGTTTTTGTGGCAGATATTTTATAGACCTAGACTAAAGTACAACTATTTAAAGTTTAAGGAACACATAAATTAGACTACTGTGGTTCTCTGGAGCCATTTTATCCATCATAGGAGGGTAGCCTTTCCATGGCCATGTCCAGGAAAGGGTAATCAAGAGGATTTACCTAATAGAGATTTCCAAGAGTGGCATTGCTGAGCCTCTGCAAGAGGACACTGTAGAATATTCATTTCAGAATATTTGGTTTTTCAATTTAGTACTGTCTTTTGTGAGCTAGCATATTCATTTCACAGGGGGAAACCTAGACAGCCCAAAATCAGTACCAATCTCAGTAAAATCTGATAAAGAACAACAAATCAGTGTGTGTTTTACGAACAGTAAGCGCAATCTGAGGGGCTTCATTTAGGACAACTAAAACAGCTTTGTAACAAAAGAAAGGTGGTTTAATTGGTTTCATGTCTGTAATTTTCCCCTCTAGGAATAAAGAATACCATTAACTGCATTGTTATTTTACAATAACAATGAGTCTTCATTTGTATCTATAATAATCAGCATAACCAAGTACTGTGAAGGCACAGTCAGGAAGGCTCAGAGCAGTGCCCTGCTCTGATAATAATGCCTGAATCTGTGACCTTCTGGGTGTCCTGCAACCATCCTGATGCTTTATATCTGTGTGAGAGTGCTGCTGTAAGGCTCCAGGAAAGCTGATAGATGCTTCTAGGACTATTACTGCAAAGAACTTGATTTCTGCTCCAATTCTGTGCTTTTCTGGATAGCTAAAGACTGAGAAAACTACTTCACCTTTCCTCCTAGGTGATTTTTCTGGTCTCTATCTAGTCCCACATCTAAGATAGTTTATGTTATTGTTTCCCTTTTAAAAAGAATCCCTGAGGCTGGAAAGATGTTCCAAAGGCTAAGCTAACTGGTTGCTCTTTTAGAAAACCAAGGTTAAGTCCCCAGAACCCACATGGTGGTTTATAGCCACCTGGAACTCCAGTTCTGGGGATCTGGTACTGTCTTTTGACCTTCATGGGCATCAAGCACATAGATAATGAACATATATGCAAGCAATTAAAGCACTCATATACATAAAATAAAACAAACACATAAAATGACAGCTTTATACTCTCTGGCCTAGTAGGTTCTCCTAGGGTAGAGAATTTGAAGAGAGAAATGGGAAGCTGGTTATTATCCCCAAACATCAGTTTACCTGATCAGTACAGTCTAAACACTAACCACATGCAAGATGTTATTTAAAGCCCTGAACCAAATGAAGTTAGCTTGATTTTTCTGCTGTTCATACTCCAAATCCAGCCCAAACATCCTGGGTCCTTCAGTCCTTGCATTCTTCTACATTCTTCAATGCCAAGAATGAAAATGATACTTTAGACAGAAAGTTTCCAGTAGGGGCAAACCCCACATATATTATACATTGAACATAAACAGTTAAAATATATTTTAAAGACAATTGAAAGCATGTGGTGTGTAGAAGTCAGGAGTAATACCAAGAACCCCAAAATGCTCAATGTAGTTTCCTTCAGCCAAGAATTACCAGACTCTATATCATTGGGACCAAAAATGTGAAACCATGTTCTCACAAATGTTGCCTCCACTTGCACTGAGTTCTAGCTGGGGTTTCACAAAGGACCTGACAGATGAGCAAAGCATACTGTGGAAGTATGGGACATATTTCAATTAATACAGTGGCTGTCAGAAAAGGCTTTGAGAAACTTTCCAGTAAACATGAACAGTAGGAGATCGACAGGAGCAAGTATTCAGGAACCAGTTTGACATCCAGTTATATTGAATAGAAATAGTGCATGTTGTCTTCAGGAAAGATTCCCTTAGTATATGGAGAACTGCAGACCGGAGGCTGCATGTTCGATCTTTGTAGGACTGAATATTCACTGTGTCCTGAATAACAGAAGAAGGGAAATAGAAAACCTATAGTAATAAGCAGAGCAGCATAAGCTTACATAGAGGGGAGGTGTGGCTGAGTTGATGATAAAAGCTAATAATGCCTCATTTTCTTCAAACTTTAAACTTTGCCCAATCGTTTAAATTTGTCTCTCTTGACATACATGTCACAGTCAGAGATGGCAAGTATTATTCTTTCTTCTTTTTCTCTAGAAACTAAGGAACAAAAATCATGAACAGTTTCCTTGTGACTCTGGGAAAGTGACTTAACATACATCTATGATTTTTTTTTTTTGTAAAAGGATTAGAGAAGCTCTTTCCTAGCCTAAGTTTTAAATTCTCTACGATCAAACATAGAGAAATGATGAGTCCCAAGGCTGTCTGCTTCTTTCACACCCACAGTCTTTTTCTCCCTGACCTATAGAGCAGGTAGCAAGATGACTGTGACTCAGCACCGTAGCTCCTGGGTTAATAAAGTCAAGGCCTGGGATGCATCGGTCAAGGTGAATCATGCAGAGGAATTCAAACTGGGTTCCCCACCACCTGCAGAGTAATCAGGGCCCACTCACTACCATCTTAAACTGACAAAGCAGCTTTAAAAACTTCCGTGGTGAACTGGGAAGAAATGTCATAGCAGCGTGATGGTAGGGTTAGAAAATGTGGGAAAACAGATGGTCTACTGAGAAAATGTGCAACATTGGAGGGTTGGTTTATGCCCATGCCACGACACATGTGCAGAGGTTAGAAAACAATTTGCTATGATGTATGTAGATCTCAGAGACCAAACTCTACCCAGAAACTGTAACAACTGTTTCAGCTTGTGGAAGATAACTTGAAGACAAAGTCAGAGCCTTGGCACAGGTATCTTTATCTGATGGGTCATCGTGCTGGCCCCATAGCTTTCTGGATTTGATTGTTTCTTTTCTTGGGCAGGGGTAGTTCAGATTTTCTACCAGAAAATGATGGCGAGCTGTACATGCATGCACACAAGTGCATTCACATACACTCACATGAGATAAATTCCATATTAACAAGTGTATGCCTGTTTAATTATTGTAAGACTGGCATGTCAAAGTGAGTTTTGAAGAGAACTTTCTCTCAAGATTAGTATTTTCTTGAAAGAAGAGAGAAAAGCTATAAGGCCACTCAAAGCTTTATGCATTCTCAGTGCCACACATGATTCTGAGTAAGAGATACATAGGGTTTCTGCCACATCCTGAGCATTCCAAAGCAGTAAGGGAATCTACATTAACTCATCAGACACGAGTTATGGAATCTGCATTCTCATTAACTCGTCCGACTATCACAGACCAACCAAGGACAATGAAATAGCTATTGCTAGGTTTCTGTGGCTTGTTATTGCTGAATAGTGTTCTGAGCACTGAGAATGACATGTAAGGCTCAATCCCCCAGAGGACCAGTTAACTTTGCTTTGCTCTATGGGGACACAGCTAACCTCCTCGTGTACTCACAAACTCATCATTTCTCACCCAGGAGGCCAGCTAAGACTTCACAGATATTTGCAAGAAAGCATAAAATTTATGTGCAAATTTTTCCATATGGAGTATTTTTCTTTTCATGTATGAAGGATAGCACTGTCAAAATGGACCCCTAGTGAAGAAGTTTCCAAATGGCTTCACTTTTGCAGCTGAGCAATGGAATGAGAGATTGGGTCTATGCAAATGAGATGCTTAGTAATTGGAAGGAAAATATTACATAGGGCTTCTAAATTATATCCCCAGGGTCAATCATTTCCCCTAACACACCAGAGTAGAAGGAGAATAATAATAATCTCCAATATCATTCCTTAGCTTCTGTAGTATGCCAGAGAAATCCCAAACATTTTATTTACATTACCTTATTTACAGCTATCACATACATCCTCACTTTAAAGCTCTTTAGGAAACCAAGGCAGAAAGTGCTAAGTAACCTCGCTGTAGCCATAAAGCTAGTGTAGCTTTAAATAAAGCTTAATACAGATTTGTTAGATGAGTAAGTGACTTAGGTTTTTGAAGAAAATTCTTTCATTCCAAATATACTGCTTTCTAGTCAAGGCATTTTAAGACCCAACACTGTGACTCGCAGAGCTGGTGAGAGACAGAGTCAAGATGTCAAGCAGGGTCCATCTCTAAATCTGCCCCATTGGAGCATTTAGCTGTGGCTCTCCTTCCTTAATTGCATTCTAAAGCAAAATGACTGGATTAGAAGAATCCCATGGCCTACCCATATTCTACAAAATTCTTTAGTTACACATGAAGTAATACTTAAATAAAATATTTTATTGCTTTTAAATTTTAAATCTAATTTTATATTTTACTTACCTAATAACTATTGAAACTGTCCTTTAAAATTATGTTGGGATTACCAACTACATATTTTTAAAGTTCATTTAAAATAAATTTGAATGAATTAAAATGGCATTTTTGAAGATTATGATCATTATCATCACACCATATATTGTTATTTTACTATTGACTCAATTTTGGTTTCTAAAGATTGACAATGTAAGGGTAAGTGGGATGGCTCAGGAGATAAAGTGCTTTCTGTGTGAACATGAGAACCTGAATTTGGAACCATAACACTTGTATAAAAAAGCAGGCTTGATGTTATCATGTACCTGAAGTCCCAGAGCTGACAAGGCTGAAAGGCTGAGACGAGAGGATACTTGGAACTTATTGGCCAACCACTGTAGCTCATTCATTAAAAAAAAAAAAAAAAAAAAAAAAGGTAGTGGAAAGCGATAGAGTAAGGTATTTAATTCTGACCTTTGACCTTCAAAGCACATGCACACATGTGTATGAATCTTCTCACACATGCACACATATACACAACCATGTACACATGTAAAACAACACCCACACAAAGATAAGCACCACTCTGTTACACACAGAAAAGGCAGATGTAAAGTGCTTAACTTTGAAAAGAATTACTGTCTTTAACATTTGCAGAGGTAAGTTGCTGAATCTTGGGAAAGAGTGTTAAAGGATTTTTCCCTGTAACTGCTTGAGCTGTCTCTAAAGACTGAAGGTCTCCTGTCATGGGAAGTGATGCAGGGGACCATCCTGTCAGTCAGTGCATGACTGTTTCAGGGTATATGATCCAAGGTCAGGGGTTGGGGGAGATAATAAGGCAGTTCTTAGAATTGGGAAAAATTAGTTTTAAAAAGTCTTTGAGGTTAGGAAGTATTTCCCTGAGCCTTAGAATCCTCATCAGCAAAATGGGAATCGATGGTAAAGCCTACCTTATACCAACACTAATATAAAGCCCTTTGAATGGAGCATCATAAATGGTCCTTAGCACATGGGAGCAATGCATAGAAGAAGAATTATACCAGCAACTGACTTTCTACCTGCTATATGTCTGCATTCTTAGGATGTTAATTCTGAGGCAAGAACTAAAGGAACAAGAACACTAGATGTTCTATAAAGTCATGAGCTCACATGATTGTCACTTTTTGCCACAAAACTTTATATTTAAGGACTAGATGAGTGCATTTGAGCCTCTGTTGTTATTATTTCTAGATCATATCTTGTCCTTATCCATTTCCTGTCACTATAATAAAATACCTCAGGAGGTTTATTTTATGAAGCTCATCACATTAGTAACTCAGAAGCCCATATAGCATGTCAGGGATGGGGATATCAACTACACTGTGGTCCCTTCTGGGGGTTACAGCATGTAGGAAGAACCTCCATGTAAACTGTTATAAGTAAATGAGGACATAAGCAAAGTGAGCCAGGGAAGGCTTGCTTCATAACAGCCATTCCCACAGGAGAGTGATTAGCCTCACAGCCTCTGCCTTGCTACAGCAAGCAGACTTTCATGTGTACATGAAAGTGTGAATCTAGAATATCATCTTTGAACTCCCTGTGAGATAGAAACGAGGATCACTTGCAAAGAACCTCGTGCACATTGTCTTCTTGTGTATCTCATAAAAGGGCTGTTTAACAGTGGATGAGTTTACTAGTCATTGGTAAAAACTCATACTCTTAGCTCTGTTCTTAGTCCCACTGGTTACCTTTGGAAGCTAATGAATATGACTTTCTAGGTGTCTTGAGAGGAGCATCTAGCAACCCTGACAGTTAAGTATTGTGGGTGTGTGAAAAAACCATGAGACAAGGGGCTTGCCCAGTGTGTGTCAGTCAGTAAATACGGAAGGACAAAACCCTGTATCCTTGTTTCTCTCTGGGCTGAATTACTAATGCCACCCTTGCTTTTCTCAAGTCTTCTCCTCATCCTCATCTCAAGTATAGAACATGATGTTTTAGTTTAAGACTATTTATTTATATCACGGTAATGCCATATAATTCCATAAGGGAAAAGCCTACACCTCAGTCTCTGGTCCCTGGCACCCAGTAAAGCGCTTGGCATAGGGAAAATGCACTCAGCAAATGTTCAGTGAGTAGGAGAAGAGATTTCCATATCGTGTCTGTTTCATTTCGCCAGTACCGCATCCTTTAAACAATGTTTAGTTAGCTTCTCTGTACTTGGGTAGGAGATGAGTGGTTCATATGCATGCATTACACTCAGATGTTAGTGTCTCTCTCAGAGAGGTTGTTATAGAACATAGAACTAACTCAATTTGAGAAAACTTTCATTGTTGTATTACTACATAATGTCATTAATTCAAGTATTCAGTACATTCACATAGAATATACAGTTCTCTTAGAAGGGAGATGTAAAATTATATGGTACTATTTCTATCCCAAGTGAACCTTCAGATTCAGTGGAAAGATAGAAGCAAGGCAAAAATTATTAGGTGTAGATACTGTCTTGAACAAATCAGAGAAACAGAAGATGAGGCCAGATGCATTTAGGTTTGACTCCCCACTATATGACATACTGGCTGTGCAGTCTTGGTTGGTTATAAAAGAGTGCTGTTGGTTTTTTGGGTTTTTTTTTTCTCCTCGCCCTCTATCATCTGCAGATAGGAGTAGATATGGGAAAGAACTTGGCACAGTTCTCAAAGCATGACAGTCTGCAGTTCAGTCATTTGGCAAACAGTGACAGTACCGTTTGTGAGCAGATTCTTTTTTTCCCATAAGCAGAGAATACAGTGGTGAGCAAAGGGTCGGTGCAGTCTGCCTTCCTGCATGGAGTTTGCTGGCTGCTGGAGAGAAAAGCAATAATCCGGTCATCACCCAAGTAAATATGAAATCATGGCTGCATTAATAAGTCTAGTGATCATGAGGCCTGAAAAATATGACTGGGGGATATCTAAGATAATATTTCTTCATAGAGGTGATAGCTCTACAAAAATCTGTAAGACAAGGAAAGGAACATAGAGAGCTTTGCAAGTGACAGCCCAGATGTGACAAGGAGCTTGGTGACCTTGAGGGAATGGAGAATGACTAGTGTGACCTAAGAACAGAGAAGGCATGGCTGGTGTGAGGAGCTAAAAAGGAAAGGTTTGGGGTACATAAAGAGGAGGTGGGGCTGGGGAGGTAGCTGTATGCACCTGAGGACCTGAGTTCAGACTCCTAGCACCTATGTAAAGGCCATACATGGGACAGCTGTGCACACCTGGAACCCTAGCCCTGGGAGACAGACATAGGAGTGTCCTGTAGGTTTTCCCCACTAGCTGAATCGATGAGCTCCAGGTTCAATTAGAGATACTGTCTCAAAAGTGAAGAGAGAGGGAAAAACTCAGCATCAGCCTTTGTTCACCAGTGTGCATGCACAAGTATGCACATCTGTGAACAGGTATACACATATATACATACACCACATCCAAAATTTAAAAAAGGAAAGGAAAAAGCAGAAGGCTTTAATTGTTCAGTAAGAGAATAAGCATGGAGTCCTTGCTGGCTGTGTGGTATGTGTCTGATTTGTTTGATATGCCACATGTTCAGGTCCAAGAAGAAAGGTCACTCTGGAGCTCGGGGGTTGGGGGGGGATTAACTCTTATGTGTCTCAGTTACTAGAATCTTGATTATCAGAAAATCAAGGGATAGAAAGAAACAGAGAGATTCTAAATATCAGTGTCTTATAAATTAGCTTTCCTCTTTTGACTCATTTTCATTGCCTTCTTGCCCCTTCTTAACGCATGTTCCTCTTATTACAGCTGAATGTCGAAAGAGTTAACTGACAAGCCATCACCTGTGTTGGCCATGGAGCACAATTTCTTAATAGTAACGACTCTATCTCAAATACTCTAATATACATGACTCATGTATGATTTGTTATTGTTGTTCATGACCTACACTTATGTAAATCACACTTGGCTACTTCTTTCATTACCAAGACAATGGAGTCTGATGGTGAGTCTGCTAGATCCTCAGGAGATTACATGCTGAGTACCTTCCTCAGAGCACTAATGACTAAAAGGTAGTCATTAGTGATTTGTCCTCAGTTGCAAGGTCTGCTTTCCTGTCCTGTCTCTGTCACTGAAGTTCACAGTGCAACTGTGTCTCACTGTTGTATCTACTTATAATTACAATCAGATAATGTCACCAAGTAAAGTTATCATAGGAGATGATAAAGAGACAATCAATGTGTGTGTGTGTGTGTGTGTGTGTGTGTGTGTGTGTGTGTGTACATGTTCATGAATATGGAAAAACAAGAGTTAGGAGGAAACTGTCTATGTACTTGGATGTTCATGTGTGGATACATGCTGAGGCCACAGGACACCATCAGCTGCGTATCTCAATGTTTTAGACAGAACTCATTAGGCCAGCTAGGCTGGTTGATCAGAAGTCCCAGGGATCCACCTGTCTCTGTCTCCCCAATGCTGGGATTACAAATAACCACCAACCATGCCCAGTTTTTCAAAAACAAAACTGAATAATTCTGGGGAACAAAATCCTAGTCTTTGTACTTACACATCAAGCACTTCGCTGACTGAGTTGTCACCCCATCCTTGGACTCAGTTATTTTTAAGCAATGTTCAGTTATCTCTCATACTGTGTGGCTCTTCTGTCACTCACCTGCTTTTCTTTCCTTGCCGCTTGAGATCTTCAGAAGCGTCCCACTAAATCTTGATAAAACAATCTGCCATATTTTATTCTCCACATAATGTCACTCCAAAATGCTGGTTGTCTTACACTCAAATGTCTGCTGGATATGTTAACCCTGAGGTGAGAGGAAATACTAGTGTCTAGTATCCAGAATTAACTATATTATGTGACAAAGTTTGCTGTCTGCACAGGAATGAAGCCACTATGAGCTGGCCATGCAGGGAGGGGCACAGAACAGAAGAAACCCAGCCCTTCATTTCCCACACTCTAGTGCTGCAGCAGAAAAGCATTTCATTTCCGAAGTACTCTTGCCTGTATCCCTGCTAGCCTAGGAACCACTGTCACCAGGTGAAGCCCACATACATTTTATTATATCACCCCTTTTCATATCTAGCTAGCTGTAGTGCCTAATATGTGTTTCTGGAGTTATCATTCCCAAATGTTCCTCAAATGTGGCCCTTTTTTGAGTGTCATCCCCCCATGCCAGGTCTCCATACATTTTCATTTAGCTTTTGTAGAGGCCTATTAACCACTTCCCAAGGATTTTTATTCATTCTCCCTTCTTCCCCTCTACCTTGCTCATAGCTAGTGAATTGATTCTTATTTGAGAAATGACTTTATAGTTTCCCCAATAAGAAATAAGTGAAAATGCCTTAGCAAAATCTTCCAAGCACTGTACATACCTCCCTGTATGGATTTCCATTTCTCTTGTAGCACAACTTCATTGTACTGCATTCAAATGAAGTAACTCCTGGTCCACATGCTTGTTCCAGGTGTCTGCTCTGGATCTTCACCAGTACAGTGTTATTTTCAGTGGTGAGCAGCTGACTCTCTTTAAAAGCCCTGATTTGCAGACCATTAGGCCACCAATGTGTCTGTGGACTGGATGGACTTGGGAAGAAGCATTCACAATTAGCTCCAAGAATCACTACTTTGCACACATCTTCCCCTCTATGCAGAACACCGTGCAGCTTCCTCCACACTTCTGCCCCAGAAGCATTGCTCAGTAAATTATTGTCATCCCTTTCTGTTATGCATTTGGAATGTATGAAGCACCTAATTACTAACACATGTTGGTGGTAATATTTACCATGCCCAAATACTATGCTAACATGGGTGCTCTTTTGGCTTTGAGACTTAAAAGAAACAGAGCTCCAAGTTTATATTTTTAGTCATCAGGCTGGAACCTAATGCTGGTCATTTTCTTGGAGAAATGTTTTTCAGATTTTGTTTTAAAACCATGTTGGTTGTTCTTATCCAAATTTAAATACAATTTTAAGTAATATTAAATATTTACTCAGCCAGGTTGTATAATGCAGGTTTGTAATCCAGGCACCTAGGAAGCTAATGCAAGAAGATTACAGGTTCCAGGCCAGCCTGGGCTACAGAGTGAGTTCAAGACAAGTTTAAGCAAGTTATGTCTAAAACCATTTAAGATTAAAAAAAAAAAAAAACTTGGAATATAGATCAGTGGCAGAACACTTGATATCACACACAAGGCCTCATGCTCAATCCCTAGTATGAGAAAGCATGCACATACATGTTTGTTTTACATCATTACTAAAATTACTTTTAATTTTAACATTCAAATTGTTACCTATAATTTCTATTAGAAAACTAGGGACTAAGCTTGTAACAAAGATGATCTTGTAATAACATCGGATTACTTTATAGTTTATTGGTTATGAATTATACTGTGGATATTTAAGGATGATTATTCTTTTTACTTGCAACTTAATAAAACTCATGAATTGAGGAGAGTGCATGGAAAGCAGGATTTATAGTGCTGTAGGCATGTTAATGCTTTCAGCTGTTCCCTTGCACCATCAGTTAGACAAGATCTTAAGTGCATAATAAAGGACCAGCCAATGAAGTGCTCTGGTGGGTTCATGGTGACTCGGTCATCTGTGCTCTCAGCACTTTTGAGTACTGGATCATTAATTTCAAATGCATGTAAAGATGGAGCACATATCTGTATTAACGAGATGCTATAATAAGACATTATCTTAAATTCATAAAAGTGGTTTTAACCTAATTGTAATTTGCCAAAAACAATTTAAAAACCTGATTAACAGAAATCCTAATTAAGTAAATACCTCTTGCTCACATGCACACACACACACACACACACACACACACACACCACACACACACACACACCTAAGTCTACCTTTAAGAGAAAAATGGAAATTTGTAAGAAAATAAGTTAATAACAGGGGCTCTAGATAAAAAACCATTCAGTATCAATTCATTATAAGTGTTTTGAAGATAATTATGTTAAAAATAAGCCTATAAAAGGAAAGAAATAAAAAAAATTAAGGTTTGAAACTACAAGCTTTTTAGAAAATCTTGAGCTAACCTGAAATTTAATTTTGTGAATTTTCTAAGTCTATTATTTTTTTAGATTTTATGGCACAAATTAGTTTTCTTAAGTATAACTAAGAGAACACTGTAGGGTATCCCAGGGTGCACTAAATCCAGTTAGACCATTGAGGTTAGTGCTATCACATAAAAGGCCAACAATTCAAAAGCTAACAAATATGGCTTTAATATCAACCTTTGCCCTATGATTGAAGGAAGATAGTGGAGGGATGGATACATAGATAGATGGATAGATAGATAGATAGATAGATAGATAGATAGACAGACAGATAGATAGATATATAGATGATAGATAGATAGATGATAGATAGATAGATAGAATTAGGACTCTACAAAGAAACAATAGAACAGATGGGCAAAGAGATGATGGGTAGGTAGACATATGGCTGACTGACTGATTGGTTGCTTGATAATAAACTTGAGATGATGGGAATTGTTTCAGGATTCTGGAGGAGTCTATATTTGACATACAGCAAAGTGAAAACTCCTAAAAGTTTTATACAGTCCCCATGTGTCAGGCACATACCACCACCCTTCTATTTCTTTGGCATTGCCTTCTGGCTTTAGCCATTGTGAAACAATCTTCCTCAGAGTTGAGGCGTATCGTTTTCTTTATTCTCTCCAAGTGATAAAGCTACACAGATCTTGACATCCTGATAGACTAGTTACATAAAAATAGCTTGGAAGAGGCACTGGAAACTACGTTTATTTTAAGAGTTTGGGGACAGCTGGCTTTGTTTTGCTTCTTTATAATGCACAATTCTGTGCTTGCATCCTCTCAAGCCAAAGTACAACTGCTGACATTCCCCTCAATACTGCTGTTTTTAATCTTGACCAGTGGGAGAGTTTATGCCAGAGATTCATATTTTTTCATACATTTGTCTTTGAATTATTTATCTATTCATTGAGAAATAAGATCTAATGTTTCTCAAGCTGGCTTTGAACTCATTTTGTAGCCAATAGTGGTGAAGTAATTTTCCTGCATTCACCTTCCTAGAGCTGGCTTTACAGGTATGCAAAGGTACACCTGCTTATGCAGTGCTGGGGTGGAATCTGGAGTTTCCTGACTGCATCAAGAAATCTACCAACTAAGCTACAGCCCTGGGCACTCTCTTCAGATTTTGAAGGAACACTTTTATGTGAAAGAGAAATATTCTTTATATTTTCTTAAAGTGCGGAAATTTTCAAATTTCAAGTAGCCAGACTCTTTGGAGAATGACACTGCAGCAGAACTACAAGCTCCCATCTTGTTGATAATATTTTTAAAAAGTGGAAATTATCAGAGACAGTACATAACACTAATGAAGCAAAGGAAAAAATGCAATGAGTGTCCAAAATAAATAGATTGTTTAGTATATTTGGGTGAAGAGAGTATTTTCACTACTATAGGCAAATATTTAATCCTGCCTTGGAGTGAAATCAAATCTGATACACTTTAATGGAGGTGCTCAGCTTGGTGAGCACGCAAAAATCTATAGCTTGGCATTAGCAGTCAACACATGGCATTTTCTATATCGACCTTGGTAAATCTTGTATTTTTATAGGTGAGTGTTTGAAGCTATTGTAGCAACTGGCTCCATGGTCATATTTAACATAGTGAAAGCTGTGTCCATGTCCAAAATAAAAATACTAAACAATACTCTGAAGTACTTAAAGTTATGAAACTGAATTAATGCTGCCAAAATAAAGATGTAGCATTTATTTAACATTTACTCAGGCTACTAATTAGAAAGCAATTATTCCATGTAGGCATATTATAAGAAGAGAATTAAAATAATCGGTAAAAGACTAAAAATAATTGGCTTCATGATAGCTTTTATATTACTGTCCTTGCTAATAGCAGCAATAAAAATAATTCCATTGTTGTTTACAGTTTTCTCCTATTTAGCCTCTTGTCAGTTTGTCATTCGATAATATGAAATTGTGACTTTAATTCAAGATATGCAAATATCCTATCTCTTCAAAAGGTGTGTGTGGAGACTTAATTGTACAAGTGATTTAATCAGGAAGAAAGAAAATATTATTTTCTTGGTCCTGGTTTAAGAGTTTCCCAAGCTGTGTCTTGTATGTGGTTTAGAAATGTTAGAAGAAAGTGGTTTGGGCATAGACTTGAGATGGTTCATTAATAATTAGTGGTTTAGGCTGTGAGGCCCTTGGAAATGAAGGTGCAGAATGCATTGAGTGTCCTGAAGCAGTTGCAGTGAAGAACTGGGTTTCCTTCTCTCCACCAATGAGAATTTGAGACAATGCAGAACAGGGAGTCCTTTCCTAATCCATAGGGTATATTGAGAGTGTGGTAGGGAGGAGGCACTTAGGACAGTCCATGCCCTAAGTATTAATAAAATGAGTATCATAGGAAAGAAATTTACATGACCTGAAAGTAATTATTACATGTATTAAAACCACACGTTATTGGTTCCCTAGGGCTATTATATCAAAGCACCATAAACTGGATAGCCTGAAACAATAGAATTTATTGTTTCACAGTTCTGAAGTCTGGAGGCCACGGTGAAGTTATTGGTGGTCAGCATGCTAATGCTGACTTGCCCCTTTCCAGGTTGCAAATGTTCATTGTTAGCATGGTGCTCTCTCTGGTTTCTCGTCATTTTCTCTCTTCCTATAAAACCAGCATTGGCTCAGCAGGTAAATGTGCTTGCCACCAAACTTAACCAATCTGTGCTCAGTCCCCAGCACTCACATGGTAGAAAGAGAGAATTGATTTCACAAGTTGTCATAGACGTATACTAATGCTTATGTGTGTGTGCACATTCATGCAAACACACAAACATGCACACATACATAGACACACATACAATAAATGTAAAAATATTATTGGATCTTATTGGGCTTGTAACTCATTCCATTTCAGTCCCAACTTTTCTTAACTAAATTACATCTGTAATCTGATTAGGAAAAGCAGTCATCATCTAAGATCTGGAGATTCCAACTTCACCTTCTTCTTAGGAAACACACAGTTCAGTCTAGACCAAGTCATGGTGAGTGTGTGACCTGGACATTCTACATATGTGAACTCACTGCCCCTTTCACAACCCACTGGAAAAGGATACTACTACCACACCCAAAGGGAGTCGAAGAGACAAGGGAAAAAACACATGGACAGAGCCAGTTCTGGATCACAATCTGTTGGTCCAAGTCTATACTCAGTTTCATTCTGAAGAACTACCTTCTTTGCTATAATATTTTCCAGACCCCTCCCCCTTTTTTGCTATTTGGAAATAAAGAGATAATTTCCAGAGTTTCCCAAAGCAATTTCTATCTTCCTCATAATATAAACTTGTGTGTGTGTGTGTGTGTGTGTGTGTGTGTGTGTGTGTGTATTTAGTACAATTTCTGAGTGAGTATTCCAAGTACAGCTTTCTATTGAACCCTCTGCTGGAATCACCATCAGGAAAAATTCTGCATAATTTCCAGAAACCTTCCCTTTAGAAAAAATGCTGACTTATAACATACAGTATGGGACTCCACAGGTTTTGTTAGGGATATTTTCTGTTACTTCCAAATATACCAGCAGGAAGAGCAATGGTGGCCTCCAGTTCTTAACTTGCAAACAACTGAGTTATAGTGCTTGCCTCATCCAAAGGGAATTCCCTGATAAGGGAATTCTTTCCTTTGGATTTTCAATTTCTTTCTAATTCAAATTGTGGAGTTATTTTTTTTAAAAAAAAAAAAAAAAAAAAAACTAGGGATGCATATAATGTATCTTGATCAAGTATGCCCCTGTGGTGCTTCATGAAGGATTCCATTCCCTGGCCAGAGGCTGTCTCTGCATCCTGTAGTCCTGCCCTGAACTTAGAAAACACTTCAATGCACAATAGCCAGCAGATAACTAATCAGTCCCCTGTCCAGTGTGAGAATCTGCTTGCTGGCTCTGCAGCTCAGCTGAATCCAGTTGTTGGGGCATTCTAGCATCTTTATAGAAGAGTTACTGGTTTGCTTTTATTTGTGGCTCTAAAAGGTGATTCCACATGTTTGTTCTGACTATCCTGTTCTTGATGTATATATGGGTGAATAGTGAAGCCATGAGATGGATTGATCCCTGAACACCTTAGCCGCCTGTGATGGCAAACCCAGCCCTAGAAACAGTGGGACAAACCCTCCCCACGCCTGCCCTATAAGACTCAAAGTCCACTTTTATGGGACTGACAATAACACCAGCAGCCTGCATGGCTTTCTGCAACCCTGCCTCTACCCAGGAGAAAGAAAGGCCTGTCCAGGGCTGAGGCCAGGCAGCAGGCAGTAGCTTGGAGTTCTGGAAATTAGCCAGAATGATACTGCCTTGGTGCTGAGGGGCCAGTGACAACTGGGGGCTGAAGATGTGCTGGACCCCAGATATGAGGATTACATCTGTATTGTCATGTTTATCTATCTGTCACCTCTGAGTTCTGCAGTTCAGTATAATGAGAGCTGCTGAGTTACTCTCCTTTGTGGCCAAATTCTGTTGGTATCCTAAGATTCTAACATGGAAGTGAGTTTTCTACTTTATCCACCAGGGTCTTAGATGTAATTCACTTCTGTGCTCATATGCAGACACATACTCCCAGCATCCTCAGTTTCTGCCATGTTGACCTGTGTTGTACACAGGGCTCTGGTCCTGTCTTGCCCCTGGATGATCTTGATCCGGGTATAACAAATTTCGTGTACATATTTTATTTGGTCATGTGTTTCTGGAAGAAACAGCTTTGCGTCATTTGTATTCTCTCTTAAAGTTTTTAAATCCTTGAAAACAAAAAGCATGTTTTGTGTGTAAGACCCATGGGGTTTTTGTCTTTGCTTTTTTAATGAATAAACCAAGTACTATCCACAAAGAAGAAAGTATGCCCCTTGTTCTCTCCCCTAACTTCCCTTCACTCCCACCGCTACTCCTGCTCAACTTCTTGTTTTAAAGCCCCTTGAGTTCAGTGAATGCTGCTAGTATGTGCATGGACACAGGGCCATCTATTGGAGCACAGACATCCCGAAGAAAACTGACTCTTCTCCACCTGAAGCCACCAACTGTCAGTAGCGTCTCAGCATAGAGTTGGGACATAAGGAGTCTCTCTCAGATCAAGCTGGGTTTTTTTATGCCTTGATCTTGTGCATGTCATCAGAGCCACCGTGAGTTCCATGTCCAGCTGCAGTGGTGTGTCCAGAGGACACTGTTTCTTTGTAATTATCCACTGCCTCTGGTCTTACACTCTTCCACCTTCTTTTCCACAAATCATCCCTCAGCCTGGAGAGAAGAGGGTATGATATGGATGTCCCATTTAGGGCTGAGAACTGCAAACACCCTTCCCCTGTACACAGACCAGTTGTATGTCTGTATATTAGTCACTATGTGCTGCCCAAAGAAGGTTTCCCAATGAAGGGTGCCAAATGTTCTATTCTGTGAGATAAAGATGAGTACCTCAAGGGTGATGTGATACTCCTTCTTTTAGCAATGTCTTGGCTTTCCTGTTTATATTCTAGGTGCTTCACTCACAATACACCCATCACACTGAGCCTTTGTTCTTTGTGGTATAACAGAGAAAAGTCCAACTATTGGAAGACTAAGTGCATTTTGTGACCCCCCCCATTTGTTTGAGCTTATATTTATTGAACATTTGCAGACTAGACATTCTGTTAAGGACAGATGCTTACTATGATGAGTAAACATAACCTTGGACCTCTCAATCATTGTATGAATATGAAGTTCTAAGTGTGTCTTTGCAGACAGCAGGATACAGCTAAGAGCCTGTGAGACCCTCTGAGCTTGTGAACAGTGTCTGAACAGAGGCAAACGAAGACAGAAGAAGTTTGTAGTATCTAAACCTGTTACACACGTCAGCTCTCTATAGCATTTTTACAAATACATATGTATCTCCAGACCTCATCTGGATGTATTCATCAAACTGTCTTGAGGCAAAAAGATTTCACAGCCTTAAAATGATCCCAGTTTAATGAACAGCTGGATGTGGAGAGCAATAGCCATGCTGTCTGCAATGGTAGCTGCTGGCCACATCTGGTTATTTAAATTTAATTGAAATCAATCAAAATAAAATAAAACATAAACATTCTGTTTCTTGTTCCTACTGGACACATTTCAAGTATGAAACAGGCATACAAGAGGTGCCATGCTGGGATATGTGCATACAGAATGTCTCTGTCATGCCAGAGAGTCATATTGGGTGGCACTGATGGAGCAGGGTGGTCACAAGCTGGCAATTCTGATGTCTTCTTCAGAGAACCCACATAGTCATTCCTCCTGCTTGACATGTGTTGTCCTCTGGAGTCATTTGTGTAATTGTCTTATTCTATTCTTATGTCTTCATAAGAATATAAATAAGCTTTTTAATGGCAAGATGTGCTGTTGCTGACCCTGTAACATCATAAACAATAAAACCTTTTTAACTTATTAAGTTAGATTCAGTCAGCACCATCATACTGGACATACGGGATGCAGACTGACACAAGATTTCAGTAGAGGCTGAAAGGAAAGGGTGGATCAGAGAGCATATTTCTCTCCATCACAAGTATGTGTGGATGGGGAGGGGAGGCAGATCTGTACTAAATTGAAAGATGTTTATTGTTTGTTTGGTTTGGTTTGTAAGAAATGGCTTTGAAGAATTTCTGTGAAGATAAAAAAAGATTCCTGACTTCAAAGGGATCCATACTGTCTTTCACAAATTCACTTAGCTCTGCTTCCATTCAGAGTAACAGAGGTATGCAGAGATGGGGTAGCATCCATCTCTGGCTTCTGTTGGTGGTTTTATGTTTTTTTTTGTTTGTTTGTTTGGTATTATGGGTAAAGAATGAAACTTGCTGAGAACATCACTTTTCATGACAACCAGAAATGTGAATGTTTTGCCTGTTTTCCAACTTCTCTTACAACTAAGAGACTTGCAAATGTATTTTAATATAGTGCATGCAAAAAAGAGATTTCCCATTAAACTACAGAGCTGAAATCTTAAGTAACTAAAATGTGAAGATAATTAACGTTTTGTGACTTTATTATCTCCAAAATAATGGCACTTATGCAAACGCATTCTGAAAGTGATTTTGGAATGGGAGGATTGGGCTTTCATTGGCAATCTTGATTTATGGGAATTTCTAAGCTTCCTTTGACCTCCCCCAAGAAGACACTGGCTTATACCTGTACATTATAATAAAGTGAATTTAAATTCTGGCAGCTGCCACATCCAGAGCTTGAGTTTAATGGAAACTAAACTGATTTTCCTCTACAATTTTAATATTCTAGAAATCTCTCTCGGATTAGAGAGCATCCCAGTCTTCCCTATGGTTTATTGAGATAAAATCATCTGAGAAGAATCTGCATTGTATTCAACAACTCTGAGAACCACCCCCAAAAGAAACCTATCTGTTGTTCAGATACTTCATAATTACACATTTACCTAACTCAAAACTGGGAGAAGGATTACTTTGGGAAGATCACATGGCTATGGGAGGTAATATAAGCTTTTTTTGTTTTGTTTTTGTTTCTCTGGGTAACATCCCTGGCTATCCTGTAACTATCTCTATAGGTGATACTGGCCTTGAACTAACAGAAATACACCAGTCTCTGATTCTCGAGTACTGAGATTAAAGGTGTGTGCCACCACCGCTGGGCCCTCCATCACTTTCTAGCTGTATCATCAGAACAGATCATGTGGGACCCCATGCATTGGTCAGTTCTTGCAGTATTCTTACCTTCCTAGAATATTGTAAGTGTAAACTAATGTGCCAAACAGGTGTCAGGCAGGAAAAAAAAAAGCTGTTTCAGATAACTTTCAGGAGACACGTTAATTTCCTTGTAGAAAGAGTAGACACTTGGGGTTGCAGCACCTGACTCAGATCTTCTATGAAGGGAATTCCGAAGGAAATTATGTTGTGGAAACTTGCTTTATCCCAGACACTGCTTAAGACATGTTCTTTA
This sequence comes from Sigmodon hispidus, assembly GCA_004025045.1. NCBI lineage: Eukaryota > Metazoa > Chordata > Mammalia > Rodentia > Cricetidae > Sigmodon > Sigmodon hispidus. The sequence goes on along the minus strand of PVIH01001700.1, from coordinate 51,973 downwards.
ATTTATTTCTCACAAAATGCATATGAGGCATAACTCTGCATTTGTTATAACTGTATCCAGCTAACAGAGAAGGAAGCCAAGACCTAGGAAAGTGAAGTAATCTGTCCTTTGCGCCATTGGTAGTACTAGAATATGTATCTAACTGTGCCCTTTTCTTGAGACTTCTTTGAATTTTTTTGGAAAATAAAAATAAACAACTAAACTCATTTTTTTCTTAAGAAGCCAGAGTCAGGAGTCATGCCTCAGGTCATAAGGGACTGCCCATATGGTTCAGAATCTGAAAGAAGCATTACTCACCTTGAGACTTGGAACAGAGGGATCCTTCCACATCATCTGCTTTCTGCTTAGCCTGAGCATCTGCAGGAAAGAAGGATGCATGCTGTGCTCAGAGGAGGAGGCAAAACAGGAGGGGGTGGCCTGAGTTCAGACCCTGACAGAGAACCAACATCTATAGATTGTTTTCTAATCTATATATGCAGATTGACATATCTCTCCTAGATCAATAAATATAATTTATATTTTTAACAAAAGAGAGAGAGAGAGAGATTCTATAAAAGGCAGCATAGTTGAAGTTTTGGAACAAAGTCAGAGTTTCTATCCGAACATGTACCCTGAAAATGAAAGGTCTGATAAGGTGTTCCTGACTGTCTCTGAAGCCTTCTTCCAACTTGGCTTCACCAGATTTTGCAGAGAAGCAGCCTGCTTGTCTCTGGTTAGTTGGAGCCCAGTCACAGTCTAAGGCTACTGCTCTATCCCCGCAGTTCGTCTCAAACATGCCAAAACCACCCACTTGGATTGGATTCTTGCCAGCTGGCACTGGACTTTTGACTTCTCATTTTTCTTTTGTTTATTTGGCTTTTTTTCCTTTCTTATAATTTTCTCTAACAATTCTTTAGTCCACCCAGACTAGCTCTGCCTTGTTTACCATGCCTGGCCAACACTCCTCAAAGGACTAATGTGCTGGCCATGCCCAGCTCCTCTTAGGAGCTGAATGAATTGTGACCCCCAGCTTTTATGCTTAGCTTGGAGACCAGCTGCGCCTTTGAGCTTTTCCCAGAGACATTGGCTGAGGCTGCACCTGCAGGGTGATGGATTTGCCCTGGCTTGGAAGAAGGGGAATGAGGGAGAATGAAAAGATCAGTTGTATCCATACTTTTTGCACACTAGTGTATTTATACCACTCAAACATACCAGAGAATTTGAGAGCCTATTAAATAATAATTATAGCATAAAAAAATAAAATGAGGGAAAAGACAGTCATATTTTTCTTTGGGAGCCAGAAAAAAATACTACAGACATTTAAAATGAGCTTAGGCAATGATGATGAATTTAAGCGTTTGGGTTTTACTTTGTCTCTCTACCAATTAACTGGGCCATTTTGATCACCTAGGAAATATCTAAAGCACTATTTTAATTTTTAAATAGGAACTGCCCCCCAAAAAACGTTAAAATGGACAAGATACTTTTTTTTTAAATACTCTAATGGAAGTTTTCTTCAGAGCAAATAGTCAGACCTTAATATTTATAATTGTAGCTATTAACACATGCAATGTTTACCAAGAATGTCCAGGCATTTCTGTCTAATTATTTAGCTTTCATATTTTCCCTATAACTGAGCAATGTCAGTGATCATGCTAGGCTATAATTCAGATGTTACAATGTGGCCACAGGCTATAAAAGGCCTCAGAGAGCAAATGAGTTTTGTTTAGGCTACACAGCGAAAATACGTTTGGATGGATTACTCTTTCTTTAATTGCTGTCTACTGTGTTAGACCCAACTCTTTAATATTCTTGGTCCTAGAAAGCCAAGAAAGTACAAGTTTGAGAGCCTTGAAATACTAAAGTCCATCTCTTCACCATAACTTAATAACAAAAGAGGAAAGGAGAAAGGAACAACTGCTTCTTTTGAAAACAGTGGAAAGCGGAGTTTTCCTAGGGTGTCAGAGGAATGGGTAGATGTAATGAATCTTGGGAAGCTATGAGGACTTCTGTTCTCCACCTCCTTGGTTATATGACTTGTTCAAGGTCATCTAGAAAGTTTGTGGTAAAAACAAAATGAATCCTTTCTCTGGTAAGTATTTTTACTATTATGTTTGGACCACTCAGGCATGTTGCTGATGAATAATGTGGGCTCTCTGGAGAGTTCTGGATACAGAAAAGCCCCTGCAAGTTCCTTGAGATGGGATATGTTGTAATGTTTCTTAATACATTATGGAGACTGTTAGATCACTTTCTCCTGATCAGACTTTACATCTGTGATCACTAGCACACAAGACAGGGTAGTCTGCCTTGGACAATGTGTCAACCATGAATATTTTTGGAAAATGGCTAGACAGAAAAATATAAGAGTTAGAAAGGGTCAAAATGCACATAAAAGTCTGAGAAATTAATAGCTAGCCTTCATATGCAGTTCATATGCACTTCTTGCCAGATCCTCTGTCCTTTTGAAGGGAAATAAAATGGTTCTTTCATAAAGGATTTGTTCTGGTTCCACCTGCAGTGTCCATCTACATTAGGTTCAGAACTTCAGTGGGAACTCTCCATTGATGTCATCTACTTACTGCTTCCTTTTATTTTCAATGTACATACAAACACACACATACACACACACACACATACACACAGGAGACTCAAATTTAATATGAGATATCAAACCTGTAAATAGTAATAGTTAATATTGATTGGGCACTTGCTATGTACCAGGTACTCTGTCAAAAGCTTTACATCTACTATCTCAGTTCTCAATACTCTTGCAAAATAGATTTTATGATTCCCATTTTCAAAAAGAAAAGGAAACCAAGACTTAGGAAATTGCAGTGATTTGTCCAAGGTCACAGGGCTGAATTTGAAACCAAGTATTTCTCAAAGCCATGCTTCTAATTCTAATGTGATGTTCTGGTATGGTTTGAAAAGCTCAAAGTCTATGTGAGTGTTCACAGTAAGCACCTGTATGTGCAGAAGAAGTCAGCATGGACTTTAGGTCCAAGGGAAATCCTTCTGGAAGGTCGGTCCACAATGTTGACTTCATATTATCAAGTTACAAACCCTCCATGGGAATGGCCAGTAGGAGAATTTGTATTGATATGTAGTAATCCTTTTTTTAACCCTATATGGCCAGACGAAATACTCCATTTGATCAAAATCCCACCTCTCCATTACTGAAGTCATCCTCAAAAGAAGATACAAGTTTACAATGCAGTAGCCCAGATTTGTGGACTTGAGAAAGCAAAAGCAGTAATATTTCCAGAGCATTTTCTAACATTTCACTTTAATTTTTATGTGTGTTAGCATTTTGCCTGCATGTATACATATACACTATGTCCATGCCCAGTGACTATGAAGGTATCTTCGGCTTCCTGTTGCTGGGATGAAGCACCATGACCAAAATCAAGATGGGAAGAAAGGTTTTTTGTTTTTTTTTTTTTTGGGGGGGTGCTTATATTTCTGTCACAGAGGGAATTCATGGCAGGTACTCAAGCAGGGCAGAAACCTGGACATAGGATTTGATGCAGAGGCCATGAAGGAGTTCTGCTTCCCATCTTCCTCCTCACAGCTTGCTGAGTTTGTTTTCTTCTAGAGCACAGAACCACCAGCCCAGGTATGGCACAGCCCACAATGGGCTACACCCTCCTATACCAATCACTAAGAAAATGTCCTACAGGCTTGCCTGCCTACAGCCAATTGTGTGGGTGCATTTTTCAATTGAGGTTCCCTCTTCTCAAATGACTCTAGCTCTGTTCAGTTGATATAAAACCAGCCAGTACCAGAGGCAAAAAGAGTGTTCAGTTCCCTGAAACTAGACTTACAGGCCACCGTAAGCTGCCATAGTGGTGCTGGGAACCAAACCAGGATCTTCTGCAAGAGCAACAAGTGCTCTTGACTGCTGAGTCATTGTCCCAGCCTGCCAGAACTTCAACCTGTCTATCAAAAAAAAAAGTATTTATATAAAAGCAGATGTCTTTAGTCATTTTATCTTCGTATGGAAATCAAACTCAGTTCTTTATTTTTGTAGCTATATTACCCAGTGGTGATGATAATTTCCAAGTTGGAGTTTCAAAAGATTTCTTTTTATGGTTGCACTCTAACTTTAGACCATGGTGGTCTAAAAGGGGTATTTTCATTTTTTGTAACTATTGATATTTGATTTATGACCAAGTATGTGGTCAATTTTAGAGAAAATTCCATGGAGGTTTGAGAAATATGTATATTCCTTTGTGTTTGGGTGGAAGGTTCTGTAAATATCTATTAAGTCCATTTGTATCATAACATCTGTTAGACTCCTTATTTCTCTGTTCAGTCTCTGTCTGGTTGACCTATCCAAGAGTGAAAGTGGGGTATTGAAGTCTCCCACTATTAGGGTGTGAGAGTTGATATGAGGTTTAAGCTTTAGTAGTGTTTCTTTTACATATGTAAGTGCCCTTATATTAGGGGTATAAATATTCAGGATTGAGATCTCATCTTGATCAATTTTTCCTGAGATGAATAGGTAATGTCCATCCTGGTCTCTTTTGACTGATGTTAGTTTGAAGTCTACTTCTGCAGTGCTGTACTTCCATGTATACAAGACAGTCACTCTTCACTAAGCTCATTCTCCACTTGCAGTTTGTACCTTATTTCCTTGCCTACCTGAGGCTTTCATTTAGTTTTGACGCAACATTTGGGCTGTAGATCTCTAGTTGTTAATACTAGTTAACACTAGTTGAAGATATAATAGAAATGGTAGATAATTGCAGGAGTCTTCCACGACACTTTCCATGCCCTAAAGCCTTTTACATTCTGTTCTTTCTTTACCTTCCACTCCTGGGCTGAGAATAGAATGAAATGAGTCAATGAAATTCTAGACATTCTGAGAGCCCACCATGGGCAGTACTGTTTTCTAGACCTTAGCTTAAATACTTTCACATAGGTCACCTTATTTACTTAAAACAATTTTCATGTATGTAGAATATGTAACTGGCCTTAATTTTAACTATGAACAAGGATTTAAAAATTTCAAATAGTTTGCATGAGGCCAACAAAATGAAAAAGTCAGAATCTGGATATAAATCACTTGACCCCTCATCCTCAAAGAGACCTCTTTCTAGAGACCCACAGCCTTTGTTTACCTCTTGTCTTTTCTTGCAGCAAGATATATGTAATCTTGACTCTGTGGCAAATGTGTGTTTCTTTTTGCCCAACTCCATATGAATGAAATGTATACAGTCAGATTAACTCCCATCAAATATCATTATTTTATTTAACATCCAGCTAAACTAAATGGAGAAGGTAAAATTTGGGGTTATGTCTATGAGGGTGGTCATGTATTCTACTTCCTTGGGATTTTATATTCAGAGCAATGTGCCCCAAGTATATCTCACTGAGAGAAAAGAGCATCAAATGTCTTTGTCTAATTGTTTTAAGGCCTTTCTTGAAATGTGTCCATTGCCAATTCTGAGATTTTTAAGGCTACAGTGTGTTCTTTAAGGGATTGTTTCCTATAACTGCCAGATTTTGTTTGTGGAACATTATTCTCATAATTAGCAGAACATTTTCTTCTCACATTTGACAGATATAACCAGCCAGTCCCAGAATAAAGCCATTTAAAAAAAACTAATCTACTTTAGCCATTTTTATTTTTACAAAATTGGAGATAGTCAAGTCATATGTGTGATGAAAGTTAGCCTAAATTATAAGGCACTTACTTTCATTTTTACAACATTAAATTTACTTTCTCCCATTTCCAAGTTCATTTGTACTAAGTGTATTCAGACTGGAGACAGTTCAAAACTGAAACTGAACCATTTACAAACTAATTCCTTCACCTGGTTATTTCTACTTTTTAGTTCTATAATTTTAACATTAGATGCTTCTTAAGAATGGAATCATACAGTATTTGTCTGTTGGTGACTGGTTCCTCTCATGTCTCCAGGAATTGTCTATCTGTATTGTACTATATGGCTGGTTTGATAGAGTGTTTTAGTGTGCTTTTCTTTTTCTGTGATAAAGAACATGACCAGAAACAATTAGGGAAGGAAAGAGTATATTTGGCTTACATATCCTGATCACATTCCAGCCTAGGAGAAGCCTAGGAAGCAACTCAAAGCCAGAGCAGAAGGAATGTACTAATGCACAGACCATGACAGAGGATTGCTTACTTTCTTGCTTCCCAGACTCATGTTCAGCAATCTTTCTTATACTATCAGGACCACCTGTCCAGGGTGATATTGCTCACAGTGTGCCATCCCACATCAATTATTAATCAAGAAAATGCCTCCAGAGAGTTGCCTACAACCCAATCTTATGGAAACATATAATACCCAATTTTATATATAAATAATATGTAATCCTATATAAATCATATCAGACATCTGTACTTTTTCAATATAGATGCAGCATTTATTTCCTAAATACTTTTTGTCCAAGGTTGATTGAGTCAGTAATGTGAAGCCCATGAATACTGAAAGCCAACTATATACATAAGGGTTTCATACTGTTTATACTTTTTGGAAACCTCCTACATTGTTTTTAATAATGGCCACCCTATTGTACATCCTCACCAGTGCAGAAGGGTTTCAGTTTCTCTGTCTTTATCACCACTTATTCTTTTCTACTTTTTGACAAAGACCATTCTAATGATTATAATAAGTTATCATCTCATATATACCAAATATATATCTCATATACCTTCAAATATCATCTACATTTATGTTATGATCAGTGATGTTATCTGGTTTGTTCTTTTTTATTTCATTTCTTGTTGCTCATTTGAATATTTTCTTTGAAGAACCCTGTTTTAGTTCTTTGCCCAGCTTTAGTTAGCTTATGCTTTTTTGTTTTGTGTTTGCTGATATTTTTCAATTTTTGGATTTACTAATACTGCTTTTAAAATGTTTTTCCAGTGGATAAAAATGTCTTCTCACATTCTTTATGCTGTCTTTATAGTTTGCTCCCTTTTCATGCACAGAAGGCTATACGTGTGATATCATCCTACTTCTCTATTTTTGCTTTTGTACCTGATCTTTTGGTGTCAACAAATAACTGTGAAACCCAAAACTGAAAATTTTCCTCTTTGCTTTATTTTTGGAATTTTATTATTTTGTGTGCTATACTTAGGCCCTCACTGTAATTTGAGTCATTTTTTTGTAGACATTAGCTGAGGTTGCTGCCTCATTGTTCCTGTGTGGCTATCCAGGTCTGCCTGTGTCATCTGTGCTTTTCCAGCTATCTAGTCCTCGTCAAAAATTAATTGGGTTTTTTTGTTTGTTTGTTTTGTTTTCTGAGTTCAGTGTCCCATTGGTCTTACATTCATCCTAATATTTTGTGAGACCAGTAGTAAGACTTGCATACCTAATAAAACAAAGACAATATTTTGGGGCTTCTAAAAAATTTCTACTAAAATATATCTCAACTCTTAATACTGGCTGTTCATATTATCATGGTTTTTGATAAAAAGGCAAACATGTGATATACAAAGTAAATGTGCTATCATGAAGTAAGAACTTTCTATATTCTTAACATTCTGTAGTTAGGTACATTTTTCTAAATTAATACTTTTAGAAAACACCAGTCACTGAAGTTTGTCAGTACTCAGAGCTGAAGTACATTATAACAGAAAAAGAGGTAATATATAATTATTCTTAAGAGTAATAGCAAGTGGCCAGAGTGTTCTTAGGAAAGCAAGATTAATGCCAGTTAGATGAATTTTTATGCCTGGTTGGATGGAATTCAGAATACTAAAAACCAATAACTATTGGTATATAAGCTAACAAGACATACATGTTACCCTTTTTTTCCATCTGGCATCTTGTCTTCTGAGAACTTCTATAGAGCTGAGGCCACAATATATAGAAACACAACAACATGACAGTAAAGGAAACTACACATTTTATGAGCATTTTGTGTGTGCCAAACACTGTACATAGAGTTTTATATAAATTCCTGGTTTTTGTGTGCTAGCCTAGATTCAATTCTTCATTAATACTCTAAGAGTCCTTTATGAGCAACCCTATTTTTTAACTTGAAGAAAATGAGAGATGAGACAACATATCCATGGTCTGTAACTATTAAGTAGCCAACAACATTCAATGGAATGTAATAAAATCATAGATGTCAAGTGTACACACATTTTCTCATTCAGTAGAAGGGTCTCATGCATATAGGCCATTGTTCTAGCACATAACTCTGTTTCCTGCCTGAGACAGATTTTCACATGTAGGTGCTAAATATATTTGTATTTTTAATAAAGATTTGTAGAGAAGCAGAGCAGTCATTACTTTATTCAGCCAAGATTATGTGCTTATCAGAATATAGGAGATGTTACTGTTTTTCTTTCATACTTTTGTTAAATTGACTTCTTACATAAAAGTAATTGAACTTGAAACACTCTTGTTGAAAATGTGTTTAGAATGTAGCATTTAGAAAAGAAAGTATCCCTGAAAACAAGTATGGAATTAAAAAGAAAATACCACAGATAATTTAAGATATCCTGAGTTTTTCATGAACTGCCCATGTTTGGCTTTTACTTAGAGTGACCATTCATCCTTTTAGAAGCATAAACATGCAGTATCTAAAGTGGGCTTTGTTTTTAAATGAATGTCATCTTTAGGATTTTCTGAAGAGTGTGTGTGTATGTGTGTATGTGTAATTAATGACTACACTGGATTATGTATAGTTTTAATTATAAATCTAAAGGATTTCTACATAGTACCAGTGAAGTAAGTGGGCTATAATAAGAACACTCTAAGATTCAAAATCTGCTTGGATTCTCTGAATGCATTTTAAACCCATTTTTCAGCTGTATGAGTGACTATGTCATTGTAGTAAACAGAAGAGAGTCTACAGAATAAATATAACATCTGCCTTGATTTAATTTTCAGACACAACTCCAGACTTGGCCGAAGTAGCTCCAACAAGGACCTGTGCACATGCCTGAAATTGAGTGACATAGTTAAAGGATTTCAGATTGCTTTGTGCCTCTTGGGAAGTTCAGAAAACCATCCTTTCAGACTCTGGAATTCTGTCCAACTGAGACTTGCTTGAATGTTTACACTATATGCTTGTGGTTTTACTTGCCACTAAATAGTGTTCAGTTCTTGATCAGGAACTGGCGTGTTCAGCAAGCTACCATGGCCAGATCAAGCATTGGGATAGCAGCTTGCCGCATGGTGCTGGGCTTACTGATGACTTCATTAACTGAGTCTTCCATACTGAATAGTGAGTGTCCCCAGCTTTGTGTATGTGAAATTCGACCTTGGTTTACCCCACAATCCACATACAGAGAAGCTACCACTGTTGATTGTAATGACCTCCGTCTAACAAGGATCCCGGGCAACCTTTCTAGTGACACACAAGTGCTTCTCTTACAGAGCAATAACATCGCTAAGACTGTGGATGAACTTCAGCAGCTTTTCAACTTGACTGAGCTAGATTTCTCCCAGAACAACTTTTCAAACATCAAAGAGGTAGGCCTGGCAAATTTGACCCAGCTCACAACCCTGCATCTAGAGGAAAATCAGATTTCAGAGATGACAGATTACTGTCTACAAGACCTCAGCAACCTTCAAGAACTCTACATCAACCATAACCAGATCAGTACAATCTCAGCTAATGCTTTTTCTGGCTTAAAAAATCTTTTAAGGCTGCACCTGAATTCCAATAAATTGAAAGTGATTGATAGCCGCTGGTTTGATTCTACACCCAACCTGGAAATTCTCATGATTGGGGAAAACCCTGTGATTGGAATCCTAGACATGAACTTCAGACCTCTCTCCAACTTGAGAAGCCTAGTTTTGGCAGGAATGTACCTCACTGATGTTCCTGGAAATGCCTTGGTAGGCTTGGATAGCCTCGAAAGCCTATCTTTTTATGACAACAAACTAATCAAAGTCCCTCAACTTGCTCTACAGAAAGTTCCAAATTTGAAATTCTTAGACCTCAATAAAAATCCCATTCACAAAATCCAAGAAGGGGACTTTAAAAATATGCTTCGATTGAAAGAACTAGGAATCAACAACATGGGTGAGCTGGTTTCCGTGGACCGCTATGCCCTCGATAATTTGCCTGAATTGACGAAGCTAGAAGCAACCAATAACCCTAAACTGTCTTACATCCACCGTTTGGCTTTTCGCAGCGTCCCTGCTCTAGAAAGCTTGATGTTGAACAACAATGCCTTGAATGCCATTTACCAGAAGACAGTAGAATCTCTTCCCAATCTACGTGAGATCAGCATCCATAGCAATCCCCTGAGGTGTGACTGTGTCATCCACTGGATTAACTCTAACAAAACCAACATCCGCTTCATGGAGCCCCTCTCCATGTTCTGTGCCATGCCGCCTGAATACAGAGGGCAGCAGGTAAAGGAGGTTTTAATCCAGGACTCAAGTGAACAGTGCCTCCCAATGATATCACATGACACATTCCCAAATCACTTAAACATGGACATTGGCACAACAGTTTTCTTAGACTGCCGGGCCATGGCTGAGCCAGAACCAGAGATCTACTGGGTCACTCCCATTGGAAATAAGATAACTGTGGAAACGCTTTCAGATAAATACAAGCTGAGTAATGAGGGCACCTTGGAAATAGTAAATATACAGATTGAAGACTCCGGAAGGTACACATGTGTTGCCCAAAATGTCCAAGGAGCTGACACTCGAGTGGCGGCAATCAAAGTTAATGGAACCCTTTTAGATGGTGCCCAGGTGCTGAAAATATATGTCAAACAGACCGAATCACATTCGATTTTAGTGTCCTGGAAAGTTAATTCCAATGTAATGACATCAAACTTAAAATGGTCATCTGCCACTATGAAGATTGACAACCCCCACATAACATACACAGCCAGGGTTCCAGTAGATGTCCATGAATATAACCTAACACATCTGCAGCCTTCTACAGATTACGAAGTATGTCTCACAGTGTCCAACATCCACCAGCAGACTCAAAAGTCATGCGTCAATGTCACAACCAAAAATGCTGCCTTCACCCTGGACATCTCTGACCATGAAACCAGCACAGCCCTTGCTGCGGTGATGGGTTCTATGTTTGCTGTCATCAGCCTGGCATCCATTGCTGTGTACATTGCCAAGAGGTTTAAGAGGAAAAATTACCACCATTCACTAAAAAAGTATATGCAAAAAACCTCTTCCATCCCACTGAACGAGCTGTACCCCCCACTCATTAACCTTTGGGAAGGTGACAGCGAGAAGGACAAAGACGGCTCAGGGGACACCAAGCCAACCCAGGTCGACACATCCAGAAGCTATTACATGTGGTAACTCAGCGGGTACTTTGCTTCTGGTAGTAAGGAGCACAAAGACATTTTTGCTTTATTCTGCAAAAATAACAAGGTGAAGACTTTTGTACTTTTGACTTTGCTAGTTTGTGGCAGAGTGGAGAGGCTGGGTGGATATTTCAAAGTTTTTTAGTATAGCGTATCGCAAGGGTTTGACACAGCTGGTAGTGGCTCTCAGCTTCCAGTTTGTGTTTGGTTTTTATCCTTATCATTATTATGATTATTATATTATTATTATATTATTATTATTTTATTTTAGTTGATGTGCTAAACTCAATAATGCTGTCTTAATTACAATGCTCAATAAAATGATTAATGACAGGTGGGGGTTCCTCCGTGCTTGACCCCTTCTTCTAAAGCCATCAATACAAAGAATCATGTCCTCTGAAAGCTAACATATAGTTTGGAAGCAGCATTAAATCCTTCGTAGCAATCTGGTCTACAGACTTTTCACTCAAGCAGAAGACTAAATTTGCTACATTGTTGAATGAGGTTAGTTGGCTGTACTGTAATGTTGTATCAACTGAATTGAATGTTTGCCTTTCAGCAACCACTTTCCTTTTTTTCCTCTTTCTTTTGTAATAGTTGAAGAGGCTTAGAACAAGCTAACAGGCAATAGAAATAATGTATATCAGATTTTCTAATGTAATGAACTACATGTTAATTGTTACTATATTCTTTTTATCTTTAGTAGACACTTTTAAAAAAGAAAAAAATAATTTTGTTGTGTTTAACTCACCAACTTGGTGTATAATGAAGACAGAAGTACAATAAATTAGTTTGTTCTGGTTTTTTAGAACACTTGCAATAATGTATCATTTATAGTTCTTGCTAGTTACAGGGGTAATGCATATCACACCAGTGCAATCTGTAACCAAAGTATGTATGTGCAGTGTGTCTTTTACAGTCAGGCCCTAAAATCCTTTGAGTTCTTTTTTTTGAAAGAAAGAAGTATCCATTTTAACTGAACTTTCTGGACGGGTGAGATAGCTCAGTGAGTAAAAGTGTGTGCTACCAAAGCTGATCTGCATTTCATCCTCAGGGTCCCCATGGGGGAAGGGAAGAACTAACTTTAAATTGTTCTTTTGTCTCAATACATGCTGTAAAAGGTTTCGGGCCAGACTTTCTGGTCTAGAGCAGAGGTTTGGCCATCAGTCTGGCAGTCTGGCAGAAACACTCGTAGTCACACAGAGACACACAGACGCTTATGTTAATTTTCTGCTGACTGGCCTAGGGCCCAGGCATATAACTTGCTAACTCCTTCATCTGAACTCAACCCATCTACTTCAGCCATGTGGCTCAATACCTATTCTCAGAGACCAGTAGTTCAGCTTCTTCCCTCTGAGTCTGGGGCCATCTCCTCATTGTGTCTCTGTCGCATCCCTGTGGCATCTATGTTGTGTGTTTGCTCTGCTGTGAGATTTTTCCAGTTTGGCAGCTCCACCCACACTTCCTATCTGCCTTCAGCCAATCAGCATTTTTATTAAACTAGTAGGCTTGACAAATATTGACAACATACCATAGTCCCACTACAAATACATGCTTTGTGGTCTGCACCTGCACACACACACGTGTGCATATGTACACACAGACACACACACATACCCATACTCATGTGCATAAACAAATGCATTGGAAGACACAAATCAATGGTTATGTTTTAATGAGTAAGATTTCTATATTTTCAATACCACTGATTAAAACCTGATGAGGGGATGCACATATAAAGAAAAAAATGCATACTACTATGGTTATATTGCATAACTATACAATGGATGTACTGTTTATAGTATGTCTAAAAACAGAGCTAAAGAATGTTTCAAAATTCATTATAGTATCCTCTTAACAGCTATCTATTTGCTTATAATGTGTATTCTGCCTTGGGGATGTCTGCTGAAACAGACAGTTGACAGAAGGCAGAGTTTTTTCTTAAGGCTGGCATTTGTCATACAAATATTACACACAGTTTATCTCAATTAACCATTTTAAGATCACACAGGAGCTCTGTCTGTGAAGTTCAGAATGGGTGGAGTTAGTTTTGCAGAATCCTGTGAACATTAGAGGGAGCAGCCTGAAAAGTACCAGTAGATGACAAAAGAGGCATCTGAAAATCCTCATTGATTGGACTGAGAAAGAGAGAAAGACAGGAAAGAAGGAAAGGAGAGAGAGAGGCTGCTCCAGTTCTGGATGGCAGCCGCTGCAGAGGAGTGATGAGATTATAGAAAGGGACTGAGAGGAAATAGGTGACAGAAGGAAAAGGATAAGAGAACGAACAGAGAATCTAGATGAGGCAGGAAAGGAGAGCACTTTCATTGTCAATGCTTAGTTTTGTGAATCACTCTTCAGAAGACCAGCCTTTTCATCTCTAGTCTAAAAGGGAATAGGGAGAGAATTCCAGATGCTGGAAGCAAACTATAACCGAAATATAGCTAGTATCAGAATGAGAAGCATTTCTCAGAGGCCTCATCTACTGATGAGGAAAACACAGGGCTCAAGGAAGGTATGTGCCTCTCAGGCTGTCTCTTCTGCCGTCCGTCAATTCTCTAGATCCAATGGTCTTCTTACGACTCCTACCTTGTGTGCCCCTGAATCAAACATGCAGAATATCCTTAGATTGCCATTAACCTGGAATAAGGTTTAGAACAAGTGCAAGCCAGAGAAATACCCAAGTATCTTGCATTGTTTTACTGCCAAGTAATACAGGGACAGAATTAAAGGTCTGCCCTCTGCAGCCATTGGCATTCTTGCCTACAGACATCTGCCAAGAAGCAGATCGCCTACCTATAACAAGTCATAAGAGAGGTCAACACCAAAGCAGAAGGGCTAGGGCCACCTGCTGTTGCAAGAAGACATCATGTGCCCATAAAGCCATGCTTTGAGCTAGCACAGAATGTGAGTTTTAAAAGACTTCTCAGCATTTCCTCCATTCTGAATATAGAACAGCCCCAAGGGAATCCAAATGTTCATTTGAAGGATATCATTCCCAGACCAGTTTGGGGTAAATACATCTTTTATTTTAAAAAAATACTGAATTTATTTTACTCCATCCATGTCATTGGTTTTTTTTTTTTTTTTTTTTTTTTCTTAAAAGCAAGATGGCAGGATTGCTCTTTTCTTAGTCAAGTACTTACTCATTTCAGCCTTGTTTGGTAAGTTAGGCAGCCAGTAAAATTAGACATCAAGTTTCATGAACAGGGAAGTACTCTCCAGTTTACCCATAGAGTGGCTGCTCTCGGCCACATTCTAGTCTCACATTTTTTCCGTTAGCTTCCTCTTGTCCGCCAACCTGATTCTGGGGGGTTATTTTTGGAGCAATCTCTCAAAGTGAGCATTCCCTAATTTGTTCATTTAATTAATGAGAAAGCAAACTGGAGCCATAAGTATAAAAAGAGACATTGTGTTCGATGTTACTGTTTCTAATTTGTCTTTGTACAGCACAAAGCAATTGTTGACCAGTTCATGGAAAACAGGACCAAGACCATTTTTCTCATAGTTTCTGAAGACATCATCATCTTGGTGTTTGCTCTCTATCTATCTTAGCATTCATTTTCCCAAGTATTTTCCTTTCCTCCTTACTGCTCACACCACTGCAGGAATAAAAATCCCTTGTGTTTCTGACACTTCTGGGAAAACCATACTTTCTGCCTTTTTGTTCACTGAGAAGGGAATTTAACTTCTGATACACTCAAGGCACAACTGAAAAATCTTTTCTGCCTCATTTCTATCTCAACCTGTTTATAAATTGACCTTTTAGAAATTCAAAAGGGATTAACTGAAAGAAAATGTCCTCTCTCTCTCTCTCTCTCTCTCTCTCTCTCTCTCTCTCTCTCTCTCTGTGTGTGTGTGTGTGTGTGTGTGTGTGTGTGTGTGTGTGCTGATGCCTGTAAAGGCCTGAAAAGTCTCTGAAATTAAAAGTAGTTATTAGCCCCCCTCCCCCTGTAGATAATGGGGATTGAACGTTCTCTGCATGAGCAGTGCACAGTTGTGCATGCTGAGCCATCTCTCCAGCCCCCAGAGAAGCCTTTTGTATATCCAAGTTTTAGTCTCACCATTCAGAGACCTCAACTGACTTTAATCTAGAATCTGTAGGTAGTTTAACATCTTTAATTCCTGCTTGTGATTCCCTTACAAGTGGCACTTGCCTCCAAACACACACACACACACACACACACACACACACACACACACACACACACCAGCTTCTCTTAGTTCTCAACATCAAGGTGTTAAAAAATAAGGACATGGAAGGGGAACTAATGATGTTTTTATCTTTGTGGTTTTTCAACACAACTTGACAGATCTAAGTGAGTTTCTTGTCTCATAAAACTTACCAGACTTGGCATTATTCATATAAAGTATACCACAAGTGGTATACCATAGATTCTGAGAACAGTCTCCTGAAAACAAGCAGATAAATAGCACATTATTCTTTCTAAGTTATAGTTCATGGCAAGACTTGTATCAGACAGACAGAGGCTGACCATGTCAGAGTTCCCTTGCAGTTTTCTTTTTCTGACCAGCACCCTTCGAGGTTAAGAAGAGAGGCATCTATTGACTGGCAGACAAAGCATGTAGGGAAAGATGGAGTCAGTGTACAGAGGAGCCGATCTGATTACACTGATGAGAATTTCATCCTAGGCCCTAACAGAATGATCAAACTTCTTAGAAGCTGATATCTTGAAGGGTAGCATTTGAATGCACGAGTATGTATTAGGTTAGCATATCTCACTAACAGACACAAAGACGTAATGAGCTCAAGGAAACTGAAGACCCTGCCATAGTGGACACAAATGTATAATTTATAGCAACAACTTAAGAAAGAAACCATGAGAATGATTTGTTTTCTCTTTAGGCATCTGCAAGGAAATACATCATTTGCTTAAATTCCGTCTTCTCTAACATAAGCATTTGTGAATGCAGCTCAGAGTGGAGCAACAGCAAAGAAACCAAAGAGCTTGTAAGAAACAGAGCTGGGAACTAAAATTGTATGATTAAAGTGTGTAGTTCTCTGGCAACATCCTCCTGATGATCTATGTGTTAATTCAAGTGTATTTGGGTGCTTGAAGCAGGAACTTTGGCACTGAGGACAGCAATGACTGCTAGGGAGACCAGTTTAGGGCCTAATGTAGGAACCAATCACTAAATGTTCCAAATCCATTTATTCTACACCTTCAACAAACCTTGGATAGAAACTACAGGTTCAATGTCCCTCGTCTGAAATGTTTAAGAGCAGATCACTAGAAGTTTCAGGTTTCCTTATTTTTCCGCAATGATGATTTGCATAGACTATTGGATGATGATCCATAGCCCAAAATGTAGCACTTAAAAAAGTCTGAGCATTTTTTTCAGTACTCAAAGTACTTTCTAACTTTGACCAAAAAAAA
This sequence comes from Sigmodon hispidus, assembly GCA_004025045.1. Classification (NCBI taxonomy): domain Eukaryota; kingdom Metazoa; phylum Chordata; class Mammalia; order Rodentia; family Cricetidae; genus Sigmodon; species Sigmodon hispidus. The sequence continues at coordinate 35,317 of PVIH01001700.1, read as the reverse complement.
AAAAAAAAAAAAAAAAAACCCAGCAGTTTTGTTCAGCATTTTGGATCAGGAAGATCAATGTGGAATTTTACAATGTTGCATATGTACTGAACACCTGAAGACTCTTTCATATATAAGAGAATGTGCAGTGCTTTATGCAAATACCATGCCATTTTAGAGGACAGGAAAAGGTAAAGTTTGGTATCTGCTGAATCCTAGAAACAGTTCTCTGAGGATCATAAGTCAATACAAGCCAATAGGAAAAGTTCAAGGTTTGTGACACTACGTAAGACACAATGGGAGAATCTGAAGCTGCAGAGTTAGCAGGAAATAATAAAAATAAGAGCAAAATGAATATGCATGGAAATAAAAGTAAATTCCACATAGTAACTACCTGATGTTTGGTGTCACATGGAATCTTCCAGTAATTATGAGAAATACTCATAACTAATTTTCATGTGAAAAAAACCCACTCAGTTCAACCTTTGTAAGTGACAAAGTCAAAATTTCCACCTTGGCTGTTAGCCTCAAGGGTCCACAACTGCCTACCTTCTAGCTAAAAGGTACCAGAGTCTGGGGGTTAGTTTGTAAAGTGGAAAGTGAAGTCATGATTTTGAAAAGCATCTCCCACAAACGCTTTCTTAATGTGGTATTTCATGCCATGAGCCAAAAAGGAAAGGTAGGGTGACTTAGTGGATAAAAATGGTTTGCCATGAAAACCCAGTTATCTGAGTTCAGTCCCCAGAACCCATGTAAAGAAAGAAGAAAACTGACTGAACAAAGTTATCCTCTGGCATACTGTGCTACCTGTGCTCATACACACATATCATGCTCACACACATACATGTCTATATATAATGTTAAAACATTGAGGTTTATAATATCATTCAGCAAAGAATATTCTTCTCCCTTGGGAACTGTAGGGTGAATTTTATACCAACAAAATGGCTGGTGCCTGTACACAGAAAGACTGTAAGAGTTTTGTTTTTGGTTTTGTTTTTTGTTTTTCTCAGTGTATTGAATATTTAAAGTCTTATCACCCTTTCTGCCTTTTAGAGGCAAATTGCTTGTACTATCCCTTTATTGACGAGACAAAGTTCAATACTCTACTAAGAACTCTTGTTAGGAATCCCAAACACTCATCGATAATACTTGATTTCACCAGTCTCAGTATAACTGGCTGAGGGTATTGGCCCCCACTGTGAGTTAAGTCTTCTCTCCCATATCTAAACATGCTTTTGCCTCTCATGTATTTAAGCATGAGTATGCATGGCATAGAGGTGGAAGTCAAGGGATGACTAGGAGTTGGGTTTCTCCTTCCATGATGTGAGTCCTGGTAATCAAAGTCATCAGCCTTGGAAGCAAGAACCTTTACCCACTGAGCCATTTAGCCCATTTCCCCTCATTATGACAAAAGCATGGTCACTGTAGAGAGCATATTAATAATAACAGCATGTAATTCCATGGCTCAAAAATGAGCATTTGATATAGTTCTCTTTTGTTCTATACGTACATATGTATGTATGTATGTACATATACACATACAATTTTGAAATATGCACTCATGTGAATATGAAATTGAAATCATGGCATGATGTTGTCTACTTTGTTCTATCACTCTCAAAAGCCAATTATCTTACCACATTACCAAGTTCTCTTACAAAGCATGATATTACTGACCATAGCCAGTTCTTATGTATATAATATATATTATATAACTGAACAATTCCTTCCCTGAGACATATTCTAGAGATGCTTCCTAGATCAAGGAGGCTAATGAGTATGAACCTATGTTTTCCATACCTTTTAATGGCAGTCATGGAGAAAGACAGATGCCTACCTAAAGGAAGATGAAACACCATACAAAACAAGAAGAGTTCTGATAAAACTTCAGAGTAAAGTACAGAAACTCAGAATTAAATCTTGTGGTAAAAAATCTCAATCAGAAACATCCAGAGTCCAGAGACAGGACTGGGAATACATGGCATGACTACATGCATTATTCAGCTTCTTCCTTAGCAGAGCAGCTGAGATTATTAGATTCAAAAGACAAGATGGGTTTGGGCTCACAATAAAAGATATTTCCATCTATTCACCTGGCTGCAGCTTTCCTGAGCTTCAGGAAGAACCTAGTAGGGGAGGGATGTGTTATGGAGGAAACTGCCCACCACCTGGCAGTTGGAGGAGAGGGCATGTCTTATCACCCCTTGGAGGGTGTAGCATGAATGTAACTTACCAGTTTAACTAGGTCCTCCTTCCCAAGGTCCTACTCTCTTCCAATAGTGCCACAAACTGGGGACCAAGCCTCTTGTATGAGGACCTTTGGAAGACATTTAAGGTTTAAACTCTAACTCTGGTCAAGGACGTAAGGAGGACTTGGAGATTCTGTTGGCATTCTCAGAGGAAGAAGAGAGGGTTCAAGAAGTCAGGGGTGACTAGTGTGGTAGATAAAGGAGAAATTATAACAAGCTTTAGTGCCAAGGTGAAGGGAAGAAGCTGGGTCATAAAGACTCTGTGGTCCCAAGTGAACGTCTGCTTCCTTTCTTCTTTTCCATCCATCATAATCACCGGTGGCATGCCTTCCTAGTGAGATGAGAGAAGCTTATAAAAGCAGCTTGATTGACCTTTCTAAGCCCTGGAGCATTGGTGTGGAATCTCTGCTGCAGTAATGTGTAAGACATACGCATTAAACAGATGTGAAACCTCTCTAATTGCCTTTGGTCTGTCCCAGCCAGTGGCCTACAGTTAGTCGAGGTTTCCTTTAGTATCTGCTATTAAAATAAAAAAAGAATAGTGCTTGTTTGGAAAATTGAAACAAACAATGTGAGGTGAGGTTGTTAAAGCAGAAACCAGCTGTTTCTTGGACTTGTCCCTTGTCCATTCAGAGTATCTCCTCCACTTCACTTACTGGAACAAAATTCTGATTTGTAGGTGGTGTAGTAATAAATAAGGTCTGGGCTAGGAATACTAATAAAGAACAAAGCTAGTGAGATGGCTTAGGGAGTTGGCTTAGACCCAGGGACTGGCAGCCAAGCCTGACAACCCGTGTTCCATCCCCAGACCCTGCAAAATGGATGGAGGGAACAACTCCTACAGATTGTCCTCTGCCATCCACATATGTGCATTATCACAAGTGTTTCTATGCATGTGTGTGCATGAGCACACACACACAAATAAATTAATGGAACTAGAATAAAGCCATAGTTTGATACCTGCTCCCTCAAGTCCACATATTGCTTCCCTTTTATTTCAAAAAATAAGTAACATTGTACCATGACCTACTACAAAATATTTCTGAAACCAAACTCTATAGTGTGGGATTTTAGTGATGCATGTGTATGTGTGCATGTGACGTGTTTCTCTGTCTCTGTTTCTCTGTCTCTCTCTGTTTCTGTGTTTATAGACTGTGTTTATAGACATGCCCATAAACTCAAGTGGTTGGCATCTATCTTTTACTCAGTCATGCATATACTTATTTTTCAGATAGAGTTGCTGAATCTGGAGCTTGCCAATTCAGCTAGCCACAGGGATGCTCCTCTGTCTGCCTCCTCAATGTTAGGCTTACAGACACACATGCCTGTTCTAGGTAGGTGGGGCCTGACCTCTTGCATCTTCCAACTTACATAGCAAATACTGTACCAACTGTGTCACATGAGGTGAACAGCCACATAAAGCTTAAAAGAAAGCTTGAAAAGAGTTCTAAAACACAAAAACAGAGCCAAAAATGACTTCTGAGTTATATCTGTAAAGTAGATTATAAAACAAAGTGCCTCTAACACCTCTGCCATGTTAAAAAACTGCTGGGCAGGGCAGAGTCAGCAGCGAAGACAATGTTTCACAGTCTAACATTTTAAAAGCTCTTCTATTTAAAAAATAAAAATACACATTAAAACATATTCAGATAAAAAAAACCTCTAAACGAGTTACATATATATAAAATATACATAAGCTTCAATAAAATAAAAAGCCACTAAAAAATAAAATAATAAAGTATAAAAGCCACATAAAAATAAACAAATCTAGGTTATGATTATTATGTTTTTTTTCTTCTTTATTTATTTTGTATTTATCAAGAAAAACAGTAAAATGAATTTAAAATGCTGATAAGTTAACAATAACTATAAAGAAGATAAAAATCATAAGCATGACTTATCAAGGGTGATAATGCAAATAAGATTGCTACACATATATTTACTTTGCGTTCAGCTTTCCCTCTGAATTTTTTTTTCCACCCCTGTATATCCTTACTCAAGGTCCCTTCCCCCTCCCGCCACATCAGGCCATTTTTTCTTCTCCACAACTCCCCATCCCCTCCCTGGGCAGGGAGCACATAGTCCTATGGTCCCACTGACCCAATAATGCTTGGATCAGTCTCCACTCCTGGCAAATCCAGTTTTGTCACCCCTCCCTCAAGAGTGAGTCAGGTGTTCCTATAGTTGGAGTGGGGTCCGAAGGGTCAGTCCAGGGTGTTTCTGATCCCAAGCTGTTCAGTGGTTGTGGTTTGCCGCTTGGGCATGCTTGGCTATTTTTCTTGTTTGTTTGTTTAGAGACCACTAATGAGTGAGTACATCCCCTGCTTATCTTTCTGAGTTTGTGATACCTTGCTCAGGAGGATATTCTCCAAATCCATCCATTTGCCTGTGAATTTTAGGATATCATTTTTTCTTACTGCTGAGTAGTATTCCATTGTGTAGATGTACCACAGTTTGTTAATCCATTCTTCAGTAGAGGGACATCTAGGTTGTTTCCAGGTTCTTGCTATTACAAATAATGCTGCTATGAACATAGTTGAGCTAATAC
>PVIH01001700.1:0-30438 GCA_004025045.1 Sigmodon hispidus | reverse complement strand
AAGAAACCGCCATATTGTATTCCAAAGTGGCTGAACAAGCTTACACTCCCACCAACAATGGAGGAGTGTTCCCCTTGCTCCGCATCCTCTCCAGCATAGGCTGTCATCTGTGCCTTTTATCTTAGCCAATCTAACAGGTGTTAGGTGGTATCCCAAAGTTATTTTGATTTGCATTTCTCTGATGGCTAAAGATGATGAGCACTTTTTCAGGTGCCTTTCAGCCATTGGTAGTTCCTCTGCTGAGAATTCCCTTTTTAGATCTGTACCCCAGTTTTTGATTGGGTTAGTCAAGGTTTTGGGCTCTAGATTCTTGAGCTCTTTATATATCTTAGAGATCAGTCCTCTATCACTTGTAAGGTTGGTGAAAATCTTTTCCCATTTTGTAGGCTGTTGTTTTCTTTTAAGTTTTTAACTGTCAATAAACTACAAAAAACTTTTAATTAAAAAACTACTAAGTTAAAAAAACATACATATTTTAAAAATAACTTTAAAATTTTTGTCCAAAAATGTTTCTTAAAAAAGTTTTGCTTTTATTTCCACAAAAGATTAAAAATCTATAAATTGCTTCCAGACAAAAATAATTTTATCAACCAAGACTACCTAAAAATACTCTAATAAAAAAAATAGTCACATCAACTTCAAAGCTTTAGACTACAATAATCCAGCCTTAAGACCCTCAAAAAAAAATGTCAATACCCCTTAATCAACAAAAATAATAATAAAAAGATAAGCCCAAATTCCCAAAATATTGTTTATAAATGTTTGTTTTCATTATAAATAGTTAATAATCATATTCAATCTCTTTCTTAAAAAGAGATATGGTATATAAATATTTTTTAAAAAGCAGATTATTAAATTTACTTTAATCCATAAAGCAAGTGTTAATCTCAAAATGTTTTTCATTGATATAAATTTTGGTTTATTGATACAAATTTAAGGTCAATTTTATTATGTTATATGTATATATCTACTCTTGTTTAGGATATTATACTTATATAACTCATTTAACATCATAATATATAATTAAAAAAAATTAATAGTCATCTATGATAAGCAAACTTATAGTCATGTTAGTTAGGTTTTGTCAAGTATACAAAATATATTTCAATTAGATAAGTAATCTTTAAACACTTTAAAAACCAACAAAATGTGACATTTAAAATATTTTAAAAACTTAGACTTCTACACAGTGAGACAGGTCTGCTCCTGACAACACCAATCTACTTCAAAAAATAATAGACCTTAAAAAAACTTTATACAAAATTTACTTTCTTTCTGCAAAAGTTAGCCATTAGACAAAAAATTGTTCTTGCATTGACTGTCTAACAACATGCTATATAAACTAGACATGCAAGTTCCATTAAAAAGTAACCTCTAAACTTTGACAAAACAAGCCAAGACAGTCCTTCAAGTTCTTGCTTCACAGAAAAAACTGCCAGAAACACAAAAAAGCAACGGACAAATCATGCCAAAATAGATAAAACAGTCCTTCAAATTTCCTGCTTCATTAAAAGATATGCCAAAAACTCTAGGCCTATAGGCTAAATATAGATGCCCTACTGTTACCAAAAACCTTTAAATGACTGTCCAGACACACAGATGTCATCTCTATCATTTCTAGATTTTAAAAATTTCTTACACTTCCTGTTTACTCAGATAATAGTATATCCTTCTGTAGTCTTTGACATAAAGATTAGATAGTTACAGATGTAGTTTTTCTTAGTTATTTAAAAAGTATATTAAATATAAAACTTATACTCACAAAAAGAAATTATAAAATGTTTTCTTTAATTTTGTTAAATACAAATAAACTAAATATTATGACTATAATTCTTGCTTAATAGTCATTTTTGTTATATATAATTTTATTATGTTAAAATTAAAACCTTTCTTTTTGATTAGATAGAAAAAGGGAAAATGATGTGGGATGTCTTTTTATGCTATCAATATCATTCTTTAAATTTAAAAAACCTGTTTTGGGGACTGGAGAGATGGCTCAGCAGTTAAGAGTACTGAGTGTTCTTGCAGAGGACCTGAGTTCGATTCCCAATATCCACATGGCAGCTAACAACTGTCTGTAAATCCAAGATAGGACACCCTTACACAGTTATACATGCAGGCAAAACACCACTTCACATAAAATAAAAATAAAAATAAATATTAAAAAAAAATATTTTGGCCCATGACAGGCATCATAGCAGGAGGTGGGGAAATCAGAGCATAGGTAGGAGAAGGAGGGCGGAGTCAGGCAGAAACACCATCCAGTCACCCAAGAAGCAACACGTAACAGTAACACAGGTGAGCCACAGGCCACGTGGCAAGACAGATTAATAAAAATGGGTTAAGATAAAAAGAGCTAGCTAATAATATGTATGAAACATAGGCCAAACAAGATAAAATTTATATAAATGTCTGAGTCATTTTTAGGGGGCCTAAGTGGCAGCAGGCAGATCTGTACCGTGAGGCTAGCCCAGACCAGAAACCTCATTCTACAGCCCAGCCCTTTCCTCAGTGTTATTAGTTGGATTACTTCCTGATACTAAGGAATTATAACAGCAGAGATTGACAGAAATGTTTCATTTCCCAGTGCAACTCTTAAGTATTTTGTCAGCCATAATACTAGATGATGTTTTTATCACAGGGAGAGGAGGCCAATCCTTATTGCAGATTCCACCAACTTATTCTCTGAATTACTAGTTTCTCTCTGGAGAAATATTTAAATAAATATCTTAATTCTCATTTATTTCTGATGCTGGAAAGATCAGTTATAATTAGCTTCCTATTAACTGCATAGGTTGAAACAAACCATTTGTATGCATGCATGCACACACACAAGCACATAACATATTAGAGAATTTGGAAGTCAAGGGGATTGCTGAATGGGTGAAACCATTTATAACTTTGGCTTTGCAGTGAATAACCAAATTTTGCTGGAAGCAGTCATATCTTTCTATTTCAGTGTTATGTCTGGTAATAAATTTTTGGACAGTTTCAGAAAACACACTGGCATTTGGTTGATTGGAGAAACACGCTACAGTCCTATTAGCCCTTCCGTGTTATCCAAACTCATAGCAATATAGCTTACTCTTTTGGGGCATCCTGAAGGTCTCAATGGGCTCTGTAGACATTAAGACTCCATAAGAAGATAAGTCTGTATTCCTTGTGGCTCTGTGGTCTGTGTTCACAATTCCCCAAACTCTTACAGACATATTCAAAGCATCCAGCCATCTTTGTGACCCCAGCAGTTCTTGGACTTTAAAAATAGCTAGCACAAATTTATGTGCAATCTCTTTTATATTCATGTCTATGGATGGACAGATCACATAGGGAAGCCATAGCTGGTGGGGAGAGTTTGGGGAAGAGTAGTGACATCAGGGAAGAAAAAGAAATAAGGTCAAACTAACCAGTGTGGAAGTTCTGCAGAGTGGCAAGGCAAACACAACAAAACACAAATGAAAAACAGGGGCTGAGTAGCAAGCTGGCATCTGACTCCCAAAAATTTCCAGAGCATGAGATAGGGACAGTAGCAGATAAATTGGGGCAGGAGGAACTCCTGAAGTTCCACTGTCCTTTTTTTTTTTTTTTTTTTTTCAAAAGACCATTAGTATTTTGGATGAGGTCCAAAGTAGTGACATCATTTAAACTTTATCATCTCTACAAACAGAAGCACATTCTTAGGTATTGTGGGTCATGTGTTGGAGGAGGGCACAGCTCAGCCCATAACTGCCCTATTTTCAAAGCTTACTATGCACTCTGGGTAGGGTGTATTCTTTACAATGGCAATGCTTCTTTATTTACTGTATGTGTATAGGGGGAGAAATATCTCATTAAGGTTTGTTAATAAGTGAAAATGGAATCTTTGTGAAACATTCAGTTCCACGTTTTCCTTTCCTAGTAGATGAAGAAACTGGGGCTTAGCAGAAGAGAATAATTTAGCTAAGTCCTCTCGACTACTGAGCAGAAGAGTTTAAACTACAACTACGTTCTAAGTCCCAGAAATAAGAAAATGAGAGCTCCCTGACAAAAAATTCCCTGTCATTTATCAAGAAAGTTTCCTGAGCCTTGTTATGGTTAGTCCTGGGGGTGTATGAAAGATGATCGGATATAACAGTTTTGACTCCAAAAGTCTTTTTCTGAGCTCTTATAACATGAGTGAGAAGATCCTTTTCATTTCCACCCCATCACTCTGCCTACATCAGTTATGTTGGATAACCCCAAGCGGTATGACCTTCCCAGTAATACATCTTGATACACTTCTATACATCTTGATAAAGGACATTTCCCCCTTAAAACATGGCAGACCTCATCTTTTTCTTGTCATCTTATGAGGGAAGATGATGGCAAGATAGAAGTAATTCCTCAGAAGCTTTTTAAACCAACCTTTCTGTTTCCTGTGCAATCTTAAAAAAAAAAAAAAATCAAGAAATAACCACAGGCAATTATTATAAAATATGTTTACACTGAAGAATGATTAAATCAAGCTGATTAGCATACACATTACCATGCAGTCATTTTTAACCTCTGTGACAAGTAAGCATGATAATAACCTGAAAGAAATAACTAGATTGATATCCCACATACAGAATTCCCCAAACTTACTTAATTTTTTGAGTCATAAAATATATGCGACATGTAACTAATCTTCCAAAGCCCCAAAGCTCACAGGCTTTTGGAGTCTTGCTTCTACATGTTCAATGAATTTTAGTTTAGGATGGAGCCAGATTCTCAGGTTGCAATGTTCTATGCATGTGGCAGCCACTGATTCATTGAACATCTACTGCGTATAGTACATGATCATAGTGGGGAAGGGGAGCAGGATCTGTAGTGGTCAGGATGAGTAGCAGGGAAAAGAGGCTGGTAGCCATTGCTCCATCACAAAGGTTTGTGACAAAAGAAGAAATATGCAGATCTCAGCCACCTACTTGGGAGTCCAGGAGAGCATTCTCAGTTCAAGTGGCTGTCATACTAACCTTAGGAATGGCTTTAAGGGAATACAGAGAAAATAGCATGTAGAATGGTGAAGAGCTAAAAACAGGGTTTTATGAAATGAACCATAGAGGAGGCAAGACTACATTATAGACTCAAAAGTTAAGAAAATTCTGGCCGTGGGAAAGTGGAGGAGTGTTAGCATAAGTTTGAAGGAAAATGAAAAGTATCAGGTACTCCACAGTCACAACAGGAACTCAGTTCCTGAATCAGAAGAAAGGTAGCAAAATAAACATTTAGAGCCTTGACAATGCACAATGGTGGGTGCTTTAAATGCTGAATTTCATTCTATTTTCAAAGTAATCCCAAGACAGATTTTATTCCTCCCTCCACAACTTTATAAACAGAAAATGGGAGACTTTGCAAGTTAAGTCATTTTCTCAAGGTCACCCAAAATGCAGAAGGATTGTTTAGCCCTGCAACTCATAACCACTATACTATTAAAGAATTCAACAATTAAGAAAAGTAAGGACTAGAATGAAGGCCTAAGCTTCATTCTGCATACACAGAGGAACTATGCCATTCTTCAGAAAGTCAGGACACCAATACCTTTTTAAAATGAAACAGATGCATTTTATTTGGTAACAAAACCTAACTAAACATGCGCTGTTGACAAGAAAAAACAGACATATAAATTCCATTCCAAATATAAGAGTTAACTTTATCTGTTCTCTTCAATCAGACCACAGTGTATTTCCTGAAGAAGTCCACATTCATATATAAGCTATTGTTTCACGAAGTAACAATTGCAAACTAATCTATTTGCTGTTTATAACTGGGATTAAAAAGGCTACATTCATGGGAAATTATCTATTTGTGTATGGAAATACAAATGTTTATGGGTAATCATGAATAACTTGCAAATGAAATGAAATTTGCTATAAATATCAAGGTTGTATCGTGTTTTCCACTATGATCTTTGGCCCATTTGAGGTTGATTTTCACACAGGGTGAGAAGTGTCACAGTCTACATTCTGCATGTAGATAGGCCTGTACTCTGAAACTGTTAGAGAGAAAAAACAGAGAAAGCACTTCAAGTTATAGATAAAGGCAAGTCTTCCTAAATATAGCTCCAGGTGCTTGAAATAATAACAAGTGACAAATGGAACTTTATAAAATCAAGAAGCTTCTATCCAACCAAGGAAATAACCAGTGAAGAAACAGACTGAAGAATGCAGGAGAAATCTCTAATAGATACATCTGACAGAGTGATAGTAGACAAAATATACAAATAATTTAAAACCCTAATAAAGGAGAAATCAAATCTATACATCAATGAGCTAATGGAATAAGTAATTCTTAAATGATGAGGCACAAATGACTGATAAGTATATGAAATAATGTTCAACTTCACCAACCATCAGAGAAATGGAAATAGAAACTACTTTGAGATTCCATCACTTTTCACGGCTATCGGATTGGCAGTCATTTAGAAAACAAATCTTAAAGCTGGTTTAGATGTACACTTCTGGCAAGCATGTAAACTGCTCCAGTCACTATGGAAATTAACATGGAGGTTCCTCAAAAACTTAAGAGTAGACATAGACATATTATATGACCAGCTATGCCATTTCTGGCATTTATCTAAGACTCCACATCAAGTATCACAAAGACACTTTCACATCCATGTTTATTGCCTCACTATTCATGATAGCTAAATCATGGAGCCAGCCTAGGTATTCCCTATGCGGGGGATAGATAAAGGAAATACGGAACATATTCACAAAAATTTTTTTTTCAACCATAAAGACAAACGAAGTTATGTCATTTGCAGGGAAATGAATTCAACCAGAGTCTCAAAAATGTAAATATCACAAGTATTCTCTCATCTGTGGTGCCTAAATTTTACATAGGTAGATAAAATCATGTATGTATATATGACACAAAAGCAAACACTAGCCTGGCAAGAAAACAAAGGGATTAACGGAAGGGAGAGAGGGGGAGAAAATGGGATGATGGGAAAATATGAACAAAATACATTATACACTTACATGAAAATGTCCTTAGATTATACAGTACTGTGTATGGTAAATATATGCTAATGAAAATAGAAAAGTGTTTTAACTTTTTTCATAATACGTTGTATTTAGTTAACTCTTTATTGAGCTTCTACTGCTTGCCATGAGATACCAGGAGTATGGCACTAAAATGGTCCCTGCCCAGTTTATATTTGCATTCTTAAAGGACAATTGAACTGTAGACAAGTAATTAGTTCATTTACAGTCTATAAAAATTGCTGTGAACAATAGAACTGAGATAAGACTGGCTGGTGTAGGAAAGGGAAGTAATATATTCCATTCCCCATGCACAGATATCCCCTGCACGTCCTAGATAATGCTAATATGAGGAGCCTCAGTCTCATGGCTCTGGCTTTATAACAGTTGCTGACTGTATGCTGATGAGAATGCTCTGCTACTTAAATACCTCTGAGCAGAGGACTCACAGCAGTTTGCAAATGTCATTTCCATTCATCACCAAAACACCTCGGAGAGGCTGGAGAAAGGTTCAAGCCTCATTACCTCTATTTAAGAAAAAGGAAACTCAGTGACTAGAAAAGCACCTTCAACCAAATGTTCAGCAGCTTCTAGGGCTTATGGTAAAGCCGGGCTTGGATCCTTTGATTCTGACCATATTACATCCCTCAGTGTAAGGAAAAAGCTAAAACACACATGCAACTTTTGAAAATAAAGCAGTTCTCTCCCAACTCAGACAAAAGAAAATCTGTTGCAAAGAAAATTTTTTCTTGTGATTATCAATATGATGTTTATTTATCTAAAACATATATATATACATACATATGAGAGAGAGAGAGGGAGGGAGGGAGGGAGGGACGGTGGAAGGGAGGGAAGGAGGATGTGTGCGTATTCGGGTGCACATATATCACAGCACACATATGACAGTCAGAAGATAATTAACAAGTGTTGCTCTCCTCCTTCTAGCAAATGCATCTTCAGGATCGACCTCAGGTCTTCAGGCCTGGGATCAAACTCAGGTCTTCAGGCTTGGCAGCATGCAGCTTACCTGATGAGCCATGACTCACTTTCCTCCTCTTAAAAATTAAAAAAGTCTATTGTGGAATTTGTCTTGTGTGAATTCCTGGTACCATGGGGAGGGGAATCTATCATAAATCAGAGTCATCACAAACCATGTCCAGAAGATGACATTATTGTTGGAATGCCCAAAAGAAATTAGAGAAGCAGAAATGAATGTTCTGGAAGGATTGAAGATTGCTTATTACAAATTTTTAATGTTATGGATTGAGACCAAGAAAAGTAAAATGATGAAACAGCGATTTCAGAAATAGGACACAAGACTCAGGTTACAGTTTCTTGATTGCAAAACTCATTGCTCTGGGGACAGGCACCCATGACTTTCCAATGGATAAATGAAGGCAGAGAGAAAGTGGTGTAAGAAAGCAAGGTCATTTTACTTATTTCATAATGACAATGGTAAGCAGGGCAATAATTCAAATGACTTAAACTGTTTATATTTCCAAATTTATTATAATTAAACACATACAAGAAAGTTATAAGAACAGGAGAAAATTCCCTATAAATAATTCTCAGGTACTTTATATATGTTCTACACAGATTCTGTCCAGAAGGGGTAGTCTACCTGTCTGTCTTTTCTCTTGAAGAATGATTTATGAACACGGTATTTCTTCATTGTTAAAAGATCCTGTGTATTTCCTCAAACAAAAATATTCTTTTACATGACTATAGTACAACTTACAAAGCAAAACAATGTGAATCAAATATTACCTAATTGAGGGCTTTTACTTAGGTTTTTCTGACTTACAGCAAAATTTGTATAAAAAAGAAAAATCCAAGATGATGTGCTTCCCCTACTTGTTATGCCTTTATCCCCTCTTCTTTTTCTGGAATAGTTCAGGCTTCCTTTCTTTTATTTTATGACATTGACATTTATGAAGAGACCAGACTGTTGTTTTATAGAATGCTTTTCAATTTGGCTTTTGTCAGATCTTTTTTCATGATTAGATCTTGCACCACTTTGGCAGAAATACTATTGCAGTGTTCCTGCTCTCAGAGAATCATTTCAAAAGGCATCCAATACAAATGTGCCCTATTTTAAGTCACATCATTTGTGTATCTATCTGCTTTCTCTGCATAACATCACCCTTTGGATTTGTAATTACCCTCCTGGAGAATGCTTTGAGAGGAACTGTCCTATTAGCTTTCCCCAACTTCTACCAGCCTACTGTAGCATCCACTGTGGACTCCTTTCTTCTAATTATTCCATTCTTTTCATTCTTCTTTCACACTTGCTTTTTTTCCTGCCTCTCTTTAGAATCACAATAATGTTAAGAGTGGAAAATTAACTTTCAAGAAGAGATAAAAAGAAATTTAGTTTGATAAAAGAAAGAAAGTTGAGAGGCAGCAATGACTGTGTTGGTGGAAGAAAAAAAAAAATGGCCATAGCACATTTGCAGTAAATTCTGCTTTTCATAAAATTATCTGCAAAATGGGCATCTGAAAACAACAGATGCACATGCTCATGACAAGAGTGCTGTATTTTAAACCTTTATTTTGACAGCTGAATTATGGGAGTGTGAAATCTAAAGTCAAACTGTCTTGAGTCACATATACAGTCTGTCACTTACTTAGACAAGACCTTAACCTCTGTAAGTCTTTTCTCTCATCTACAAAAAAGATATAATAATAGTAATTATCCTCCCTGGGGATAGTAAAGACAATGCTTTTAAAGTAATAAACACGGAGGGTGCTTGCCAACCTGCTTAACCAAGCAACACTTCTCAGGAATGAGTGTTCCAACTTCATGACATTGCAGTAGCCACTGGCCACTGAAACTAAAGTAAAAGTAATCTTTTTCCATTCAGAATACATAACATTATAATAAAATACCTTTATCCTCACTATAATATAACATTATGATTAATATGATGACAGTAAACCTGAAGTTACTTTTTTTCAGTGCTAGAAATTGAATCTAGGTCTGGTACATGATAAGAATTTACTATCAATAAGCTATGCTCCAAGCCTAAGGGTACTGGTTTTTGTTAGGCTAATGAGAAGACTTCAAAATGGACATTATTTTATGACTGATCCTTTTCCACATTAAAAAACAAAATTAATAAGTATATAAAATTTTAGTAGATAAAACAGTATAGTCAAGGAACAGGGGTAAAATGTCTCTAGAAATGTAAATAGCTTGGTGTAATTAGAGCACAGACCAGAATCAGGTCTGCAAAGGTAGCATTTCTCCAATTTATTGATGGAGTACTTGAAACAACAAATACTGATTGAACATTAACTGTATCTAAAGCATGCAATAAAAATTAAACCAGGAATAGACATGGTTTTTGAACTCACGACACTCAGCTTCTATCTGGAAGTATTAGCTACAAGGGTGCCATGAAAGGTTTCAGCTAATATCTATGTAAATCATTTATAGGAACACAAGGTGCAAACTGCTGAAGCCACACTGCAGAGCTATCCATTCTGTGAGAGGCTAGAACTTAGCACTAGTAACATCAAGGTCCTACATTTACATAAATAGCATTTATAATGGAGCTCACATTTGTCATTTGAGTCTACATACAATCATGAATTAAGCAAGAAAGGCATAATTATCTTAATGTCTAGATACAGAAACTCAAGTTCAGAATATTAAATGCTTTGCTCAAGGTCACAAGCAAATTTTCCATACGGTTCACAAGTACACGGCAGATAATCTACTGTGGCACATGGTGGAGGAAGTCTATCAGAAAATACTGTGCTTTCTTTATCTGTAGCTGAGCCTAACCTGGCTTGAGAAGCTTTAGATTTTATTTTTTATGTTTCATGTATTTTAGAGAAAAGTTTTATTACTATTTGAGATTTTGTTATCTTCTCTGAATGTTTTGCCTTTTTTATAATGTTTGATATTGATTTTCAAAAAACAATAAAAATTATCCTAAGTGTTAAAAAAAAAAGAAAAGAAAAATATAATGGGCCACTCTTCTCTGCCGGCCATTCCCTGACCTCCTAGTACCTAGTACCTAGTACCTGAAAGAAACTAACTAGTTCTCAAGGTAATAAATGATTGCACTTTACAAAGTTAAAAAAAAATGTGAATCTTACTGTCAACAGCAAAAACTTAGCAAATGCATCCTTACATTAAAGTCCCCTCACCACAATTTTATGAAGTAGGTTTTATTTTTAAAGATTTATTTATTTTATGGTATGGGTATTTTGCCTGCATGCACAGATATATGCATCACAGGTATGCCTGGTATAATTGGATTCCCTGGAGCTAGATCTGTCTGGACAGTTGTAAGCTGTCATGTGGGTGCTGGAAACTAAATCCAGCTCCTCCAGAGGAGCAGCCAGAGTGCTCTTAACCACTGAGCCCTTTCTGCAGCCCCCAATAAAATAGATCTTACGAACAGTAACATAGATGAGAACTTTTTAAAAAAAAAAATAGGCTTAGTTCTTTGTTTACTGTTACACAATAAACAGGTAAATGAGACTTGTGTATAAGGCCATATTGCTCAGAGAACCTCTGGAGCTAGGACGTAGCTTGACAATAAAGCATTTTCCTTTAGCATTTCTATTATTGTGTGTCTATTCATTCTTGAGCACAAGAAATACTGTAATCACACAACATCAAGTCATGGCCAATGTCTCTATGCTCATGCAAGGTAGATTCCAGTGTTTTCTCAACATCTGTTCATAGCAAATAGATGAGTATAAAAGTACTTAGGAAAATAATAGGATCTGGAGTAGTCAAATGTTTTATTCTATTTACAGACCTTTCTTCATCATAAAACATCTTGATATCTAGATATAGAGCTGATGAATAATTCCTTTTTAGTCAAAGTTCTAGATAGCCACATGCCACTTCTCATTATCCTGGAGAACTTAGTTCTTTATTTTTGCTTTTTTCTGTAATATACTTATGTCATAATTCCTGATGACTTCATTATCCATGTAGGTAATCTTTTTGATTGGCATTGTCTTGGCCTTCATGTCTATTAGTTCTGCCCATGCACAACCTCAGTCATTCACACCATTTTATTCTTTATCATTTCATACTCTAATTTTAATACCTGAAAAAACTAGACCCATCCATCACTTCCTATTATTCACATTCAATTCTGTCACTCCCACCAACCCAGAGCAAGGAATTTATTAGTGTCATCCTTAACATCCTCATGCCCTCTCATCTTCCTTATTTAAAAAAAGTGTGCGTGCTGTATATTTGTGTGCAGTGATGTACATGAGTCATGTATGTTTGCATTATTGTAGAGGCCAGAAATGTCATCCTCTATCACTCTCAACCATATAACCTTGAGACAGCAGTTCTCTTTGAACTGGAAACTCACCATTATGACTACTAGACTTGATGACCTGCAAGATCCAGAAGTCTACCTGTCCCAGACCCTCAATGGTGAGGTTACAGGCTTACAGGCATGCATTGGCACACTCAGCATTTTACATGGGTGCTGAGAATGTAAACTCAGATCTTCATGCTTGTACAGCAAGCACTCTTCCAAGTAAGCTATCTTCCCAGTCCCATTCACATCTTTACTTGGCTAACACTGCTGTGGTATCATTGCATTAGATGACACCACCATCACTCCAAAGCCCCAGTTATTTCTTTTGTTCTAATTACATTCTACCTTATCAAAACTCAACCTTCTATAAATCATGAATTTGTACTTGTATAAAAGTATGGGAATAAAACTATAACCATTAAGATGCTCCAACACAACAACAAATTCCAACACATACATACAAACACACACAAACACACACACACACACAGGTTTGACACAAAAGATTCCTAGGCTTGGCCAATTGTGTATTGGCACTTTCCAATGTGTTCTCTATCTTAAGAACTACTTCATGGGACTTCCTCCAACTATCCACCCATCCTATCCCCTCGCTCTGGTTTGATGAAAGACTTCACTTCTTTTTCAAATGGGAAATGGAAGGCATCAGAAGGGACATCTCATCTGTTCTCAAGCTACGTCTAGCCATCCGTTGCATCTTGTGTTTGCATGCTCTGCCTTCCCTCTGTTACTCTGTTTCATGACCAGCTGCTCTCACTTAAATTCATTCCCCCTGGGTGTACAATAGATCCCATTCCTCTCCTGCCTACTTTGGGATATTCCCTAACATTTGTTGCCTCTCTTTCATGCATAATTAAATTTTCCCTCTATAGAATGGTCTGTGTCATCATTCAAGTGTGCTATGATCTTTCCCATCTCGACAAAACATTACAGTCTTGACCTAGTTCTCCCTGTGGCTAAAACCTCACTTCTCAACTGTTCTTTAAAGCGACATGATTTTCCCTTATCTCTCTTTTGAATCTATTCTCCTAAAAGTGGTCTTGACAAACATATTAATGGCCTCATGCTGTTAAACTTGGTGAGTGATTTAAAATCATCTTACCTGAATGGTGAGCAGGTAGGGAACAGGACAGGACTGGATGAGACATCTGATCACCCCCTCTACCTAGAAGGTCACTTCTCTTGTGTTTTTATTCTACCTCACAGACCTTGGTTTTCTTTGCTAGTTTCCTCTCTCTTTCGCTCCCATTCTTTAAAAGAGCATGCCTCTTGTTCAGTTTGTACATTGCTTCTTCAATTATACATTCACATGCACTTCAGTTGCTGGGTTCTAATTGCTACAAGTGCATTCTAGTCTTCAGCCCATTTTCGTCTTTAATAACTGTTATCAAATAGCCATTTCAAAGTTCACATAGGTTTAAGGCTCCTCAAATCTTCCTTCTGTCAATTTAGAGTAAGTGAGTCCATCCTTCATGTCTCCAGGGCTCCAATCTTGAATTCATTCAGATTTGGAATTGGAAGGCAAGAGTTATTTGAGATGTCTGTCTGTACACTGTAAAAATTATCATTGAATAATAAAGGAACTAGAAACAGGCAGGAAATCCCAGCATAGATAAGGAGGAGGGTGGAGTCACTGAGAGATGCTGTGAGTGACTCCCAGAGAGGAAGATGTAAGAAATTCAGGTAAGCCATGAGCCATGTGGCAAGACATAGATTAATAGAAATGGGTTAAGATGTGAGAGCTAGCTATCAATAAGCCTGAGCCATAGGCCAAACAGCATGAAATTAATATAAACCTTTGAGTGATTATTTGAACTAAGCAGCTGTGAGCAAGTCCAGACCTTGGGACTAGGCCAGGCCAGAAACTTCTTTCTACAGCAAGAGAACTCAGAAGCAGCTTACAGTGGTGAAGGCTCATATAAAGTCTTGATGGAAACTGAAGCATGTGAGATTCCACCATGAGATGGGAAACTTGAAAGGTTTTAAACTAAGAGACTGTAGGCTCAATACTATACTTAAGAGGACTGTTCTAACTACTGTGTCATTGGAAGAAGTAACTCTTCCTTTCACATCATTTATATTAATGTTCTATTGGCAAATGCCATTGTATCTACTTCCAGTATAAAATCAGATGCTAGCTGCTTTTGCTCTCTCTCCACAACTTAATCATGTCATCATCATTTAAAGTTATTAGTAAATTCTAATTGGTCTTCCTTAGAGAAAGCTCAAATTTGATTTATTCTAACCTAGATTCAATCACTCTTCTATAATGTCTGGGTAACTATGAGTCCCCTAACTGATCTTCTTGATTCTGCCTTTGACCTCCACATGCTATTCTTGACAAAGTAGTTAGGACAATTCTCTCACATACAGTGTTCAACCTACAGTCAATCTCTTAGCTCAAAATGTTTCAGTGGTTCCTCATCTCACAGTAGAATCTCACATGCTTTGAATTCTTTTAAGACCTAAGATGAGCCCCATTGCTACAGACTACTGCTGAGTCTTCCCACCTTCCAGTTACTCAGTCTTCAGCTCCTGCCACGTCCACCTACCTGCTAATTTTCAATTACTGCACATCTTCTTTCATATTAGGCACTCCCTGCTTCTCATAATTACACATTTCTGTAACAACAGAAATTCTCCATATCTTCATTCTCCAAAACAGTCAGCACTAACATAGGTTGCTATGGAAAAGTTGATCTACAGCAAAACAACTAAGAAAGTTAATTTTAAGTTTAGTGTAAACGTCAATGCCAGATGTGGAGAGATAATCCTATATGTTCTTCTTTGGGATGCCCATATGTCTCTTTCCCTTGATCATTCAGGCACCTCCATATCACTCGGGGCTTCTTCCCTAATCATACTACTACAGTGCTATCCTCACTGCCTGCTTTACTTTTCTAATTTCCCCAAAGTAATTAAAAAATCTAAGGCAAATGCTACCATTTACTCCTTTATCTGTTGTCTGTATGTTCAAGTTCAGATTAGACTGGGTGGTGTACACTGGTAGCTTAATAATTACCACTGATTTGGTCAACAGTCTGCCATCAACTATTACCTTCCTAAGTGTTTTGAAAAAATACAGTCTACCTGCAAACCTGGCTCTTCTCTTCTTCCCATTGTCCTCTTATATTCAAAACTTTGGTTTTTCTTAGTACTTAGAACTAATAAACCTCCTCTTGATCTGTGTACTTGATTCCTGTTCATCCACTCACTAAATTATAAACCCCATAAGGCACAGACTGTGTCCATTTTGTAAAGATAACATTGTGCATGACCTAAACCTGTTACTCCTTATTTAAAGAGACAGTCTTTCTGGGTTATGAGGCACTAAAATCTGCCACTCAATAAGATTCAGTAAGTGTTGACTGAAGAGTACATTAATTATTTGTTCTTCAAAATGGAGGGTTTCAGTTAGTCGAATGGATAAGCTCTTCTAAATCATGTAACATGCAGTTCTTGAAGAAGTATTCAAATAGGGGTCAACACAACTGCATAGCATCAGAGAGAAGCCAATTGTGCTATGGCTGGACCTTGTAGAATTTTGAGCCGTCAATCCCTGAGGGATGTGAGGATACCTAAGGAGGGAAGGCACTCTGCTCACCTATCAGCTATCTAGCTCTTCATTCTCTTCCTGACCTGTGTTTTTTTTGTGGTGGTTGCCATTTTGTCATAGTGCTTTTGTGAATAGACTGGGGGTGGAGAATTCTCATGTAGTTAACCTGACCTTCTTCATGATACCTGTCACTTGTCTGAAATGACTATTCCTGCTCCGTTTCAGGCTATCTTTCTACCACATCCCTGGCTCCAAGGGGACAGTTCCCATTAATAGGTCCTTCCTTCCTTTACCACATGAAATTTTAGAAAGCTGCAGAGGTGGAACACTGAGCCAGCAGTAAACTTGCCCACTCACCTTTAACATTTCAAGCCCATAAAACACACTTTAGTACTAGAGAGTGGGGAGTTCTTGAGATTTAATATTTTCTAAAGGACATCCCTTCAGCTCCAAATAGATCTACCATAAAATAGAACCCTGTGCCAAGATTAGCCCCTTCACAAAAAAAAAATGCTTTATCAAGATCACTTGCTTTAACTTAAGAAAAAAGTAAAATTGTTTTTGTTTTTCACCCAATTTACTATAGAGAAAATCACACCAGACCTTATTTAGATTCCTACCAAAGTTATTTCTCTTCATTATGATGAAAATATTCATCAACAATATAGTAGATGTTCATTATTTCATTTGGGGGTTAAAATTTTAGTTTGCTCCCTAATTTGATAACATATTTCCAATTCTGTGCTATGGCTCTTATTTCCTGCCATTGTAACAGTCAATCAAAAGCTCACAGTCTTAGAGGCTGGACACTTTTATCTGTGCTACTATGCTGATGGACTATAAGTAGTACATGAGCATCACTTATTCAAGTCCATTAACCAAGGGTAATTTTTTGCCAACTCTCTTCAGTTTCAGAGGCTGAGTGGTAACCTTGTCCTCTATTAATCAACCTCAGGAGCAGCTGTTGACACTTCCGTTTACTTAGTGTCACTGGAGTAACAACCATCTTTAAAATAAAAATTCTAAAAAACAGCTAAGCTTCTGAGCCTCCTCTTGGCCCTTCTGATTCTTGTCCAATTCCTTGTTCTATAAAATTACTACAGTAATGAACTTACTATGTCTTTAGAAGATAAAAAAAAAACATGATGAATTAATCTAAGATAAAATTGCTGTAATTTGGTTAATTGCTTAGTGGCTTTTATCCATAATTGATGCAGTGACCCCTAAAATAAATTCAATATTCTCTCTCATTGGTTGTAAAGCTTAAAGAATTGGAATATTGGTACACAGAATGAATTTGAAATAGAAGTATACACAGACTTACAGAATACAGTGAATAAATGCATCATCTCATCATCAAGGGTAGCTAATGGCAAAAACTGAGGTCCTAACAGTATTGTTAAGCAGAGGTATGAAGCATATTTGCTATATTTGAGGCAAGAAAAACTGGCAGATTGATAGGAGGTTATTGAATATTAGAGTATACATGTATAAGAATAACTGTACAAGTCCAGTAGCACAATACAATAGCTATGAGTGACTTAATAAATTGAATATTTCAAAATACTTAGTAGACAGTATTTTAAAAACACCCAACCCAAATATGTGATAAATGTTTTATATTATGTGTGTGCTGATTACTCTGATCTGATCATTGATCTGTATGATCATAGAAATTATTATTCTGAATGCAAAAATATAGACAAATATTGTGTCAATTAAAAGTCAACTATAATGAAAACTTAAGAATCACCTATAATTGGAAAGTGAGTTTTCTTTGGTCATACAAAAGCTTATTTTTTCAGTCACCAAAATTTTATCACAAATTCTTTTACCACATATAAACAAATAACTAAACTTTAACTATTCTTTACATTAACCATTAGGAAAGTTTCTGGCCTGGATGGCCATCTAGGAAGTGTTTGTTCCCCCTTAAACCCATCTCAAAAAATACTAGAGGCAGTAGAAAGAAAGAAGAAAGAGATAATTACAAGCAAAGTAAATTCTCTTCTGGCTGAGTTTTACTCACTTCCCATGTCTCTTGGGTTTTTCTAGTTACAGTCACACAATATATCAGTTCATTCAGGGTCAAGAGAGTGGAGGTAGCATAGGGAAAATTACCCTTGTGTGGAATAAACAGACCTTGAATCTAGCTACTGACAGCCTGTAACTACCATGTGACTCATACCAATATCTTCCTGCCACCCCCTTGTCTACTAAATGAGAAAGCTGGAAAACCTATTCTTCAAAGGCTTCTTCCAACTTTTCAGGCCTACAAGTCAATGGAATATAATGACTTACACTGAGATAATTTATTCAATCAAGTCATATTGCCTCAATGTAAATGATTCTTTCAGTTTCAAAGTTCAAATGTAATTACAAAGAAATGAAGGGGATGACAATGAGTTTCCTCTTAAGGCTCACAGGCATCACAGGCAGCAGTTCACTGTCTTGAAATGCACATAGACAATTAGCAATTAACATCTTCTGGAGAGCAGCAAATGATCAGCCACCCTTCTGGCAGGAGGGAGTCATAAAGTTTCATCCGATTACTTAACCAATATTTTATCACATGATAAATTAGGTCTTTTTCCATCCATTGTACTAATATATACCATGCAATAATTAGATATAATTTAAGGCCAGGCCAGGTCCTAAGAAAATTTCTTACTTCATCAGAATTTGGTTGGTTTGTGCCAGAAAATAAACACTTTCTGGTGGCCAGTAACAACAAAAAAATTACTGCCCCCCACTCCCCTCACCCCTGCTGCCACCACCTACCAGCAAATTAAAGCATTAGATCAGTAGAGTCTAACCTTAGACCTAATTCAGGAAATATGAGTTTCAGGAGATAACACAGTACCACTTAGACCCAGGCTTAACCACACACTTTGACCCCAATCTACTCTATCTTGGTTTATTACCAAGTACCCACATGAATCTAAACATTCAGCTCCAGTATCATGACTGAGAACATGCAGTTGTCTTTCTAAGTCTGGGTTACCTCACTCATTGTAAATCTTTTCCTAGTTCCATTCATTTACTGAAATTTTCAACATTTCACTTCTCTTTACAGATGAATACAATTTCATTGTGCATAGGCACCACATTTTCATTGTCAATTAGTCAGTTGATGGCATCTACTGATCTAGGCTAGACCATCCAGGCTGTTCCTATGTTCTAGCTATTGGGAACACAGCTACAGGAAAAATGGCTGAGAATATGTATACAGTAAGAAACAGAGACCTTTGTGTATTTGTCAGAGAGTAGTATAGCTGGATCATGTGCCTTTTGAGGAACTTCCACCCTGATTTCTACGGTGCCAGCAACAGTTTGCACCCCCACCAGCATTATGGTGGCTCCCCTATGCCACATTCTACCACATCTGTTAATCTGTTGACAGTTTTCTTGATGTTATGTTACTCTAGCTAAGGTAAGATGAAAACTTAAAGGAATTTTAGTTTGCACTTCTCTTATGGTTAAGGGTGTTGAACATTTTTTTCAAATGTCTCAGCCATTTGCATTTCTTCTTTAGAAGCTCTCTGTTCGGTCGCAATCATGGTTTTGCTTTCTTGGTGTTTACTTTACCAAGTTCTTTGTACATTTTAGAAATTAATCCTCTGTCAGATGTACAGCTGGAAAAGATTGTTTCTCCTGTTTTATCAGCTGCTTGTCTCTTAACAGTTTCTTTCTCAGCACAGAAGCTTTTAAATTTCAGGAGGCCTATGTATTCACTGTTGATCCTATTTTCCTTGAGATTGTGGCAAAGCAAGGCTGACTGTTTCCAGCTATGGGCATACATCTTCCTGTATTCAATTAAAAAGAAATGAGTGCATTTTCTTCCTTTAAAAGTCAGGACAAAAAAATCCTAGGCATGACTTAAGTCACATGATCAAGTCTGAACCAAGAACTACAATGCTTGGTTACAAGATGCTGATCAGCTCCACAGTAGATCCCATGCCCAACCTTAAAATGGCAGGACTGAGAGAGATCAGCCACTCCCACTCCAACCTAGTCAGAGTAATCTTAGCTAAATCTGAGTGATGGGAGGGTTACAATTCTACTTTATAGCTGAAATAACATGAAGTCTCAGAAGTGTCTTTACAAATCCCTTGACAAGTCTATTTATAGCTCAAAATTCAATGTTTTTAAAAAATGAAGCAGTAAAGCACAATGGTTATGCTCAGAGACTTTAACATGCTACAACCTTGGCTTTAAGCTCTGATTCTGTCACTTAGTAGTTCTTTGACTCTGAGTGAGTGATATATTAAAATTTTACTTATTTGAAAATATGGTGAGTGATAGACTCTTAGGGTTATATGATAGTTAAATGAGAAAAATGCATATACATATACAGCCCTTAGCAAAATACCTAGCACTTAGTCAACTAAATGACAATCATTATTAACAGAGTGGGGGAAAAGCTTGCCCAAATCTACACAGCTAATTAATAGTAAAGCTGCAACTATAATTGAGCCTTCTCACTACTAGCTCAGAGCTAGAAGGGAATTGAGCTGAAATTTAACACCGCACAAGTCAATTATATTCAAAAGATCATTTTAAAAAGTCAATCTTTATTCCCCTATTGCTACCTGGTGCCTCATAGATCATATTCCAGAGAGCTATATAATCTTAAATCATAAGACTCTGTTAAGAAAGAATCAAGACAGGCTGGTCACATTCTACTTTAATGAACTATGTTTAGGTAGATGAGAAAAAAAAAAAAAAAAGATTGCCTATAAAATGAAATTTTTGGTCTATCTGTCCAGAGGTCTAGAGGTTTGGACTCTCTCTTTTTTTTTTTTTTTTTTTTTAGCTCTAAATAATTATACAAAGGGTTATATTAATTTTATGTTGATTGGCCTATGGCTTAGGCATATTGTTTAGCTAGCTAGCTCTTTTACATTAATTTAACTCATTTTTATTAATCTGTTTTGCCATGTGGCCCGTGGCTTATCTGTGTTACTTTATATGTTGACTTTTGGGTGGCTAGATGGCATCTTTTTTAACGTTGTCTTTTTTTATTTACGTTTGATTTTTTTTTTTTTTGCCTATTTTTACAACACCTGCCATAGGCCAAAACAGTCTTTTTTATTAAAGAATGATATTCACAGCATATAGAAAGACATCCCACATTAATTGACCTTAGCAATCTCTAAGATTCTTGGGAAGGTTCCAGAGTCAACAGTCAAGTACTTGTGAGTGCTTTCTCTGTGTTTAGGAAAACAGAGACTGAAAATGTTGGTAGAGTCCTTGCCTAACATGAATGAAGCCTCAGATTCTGTTCTTAGCACCACATGAACTATACAAGTAGATTCTTAGAATCACCCCCAAGTAAACTTTTCATCCAATTATATTTCTCAGGGTTTATATCCAGGAAAAACAAAATTGAGACATTCTTTGGAAGTATTGTTTATCCTGTTGGGATATGAGATTAAAGTTAAGGAGGTAAAATAATTGGAAAGTCTATGTAATTTTCATTTTCAGTTATGGAAACAAAAGGGACAGACAACTGCCACAAAGAATAGCCATTTAACATCCTGCAGCAGCGTGTGTGTGTGTGTGTGTGTGTGTGTGAGTGTGCGCACACACACACACACACGTGCGCACATGCATTACTTTGATTGCTCTCCTATAGACAACAAAATCTTTACTCTGATTACAGATTAAGGCAATTTCAGAAATTCTGAGGTTGAACTAGAACTCTGATGTACACCAAACTTTCTCAGCATATCAAATCCTTAATACAAAAATCAAGGATCCTGATGAAGGTCAAGGGCTCTTAATAACGAAAAGAAAAGAAAAGAAAAGAAAAGAAAAGAAAAGAAAAGAAAAGAAAAGAAAAGAAAAGAAAAGAAAAGAAAAGAAAAGAAAAGAAAAGAAAAGAAGGGGCTGGAGAGATGGCTCAGCGGTTAAGAGCACCGTCTGCTCTTCCAGAGGACCCGGGGTTCGATTCCCAGCAGCAACATGGCAGCTAACAACTGTCTGTAGTTCCAGTTCCAGGCAAACACCAAGGCAAATAAATAAATAAAGTTTAAAAAAAGAAAAGAAAAGAAAAAAGAAAAGAAAAGAAAAGAAAAATAATTCACTTGATAAAGAGATGGCCAGGGAACTAGAGCAGAGCAACTCATAGGGCCACCTGATAACTAATGGATTTCATTCCAATGACATGTTTTCAGTCCAGGGAATTATATGTTTCTAGTGGTGGATTTATTACACAATTTATATCACATTTCTAACCCTGACCCCTTCCTTAGAGGGAAAAACTGGAACAAACAACTTTAGCCTGGTGACAAAACTGGCTGGTCCCTCAATGGCTGGTGTCTCAACTGCTGGTTCATGAGCAGTACTTGAGGTCTTGAAGGTCTATAAAGAGCACATAACTCAAATTCTTCACTTGATTTTTCTGTTCATAAATAAGGATGTACTGTTCTATCTGAAATGGTGCTACACAGGTTGAAATAATTTATTTTGTATCAAAAAAATACTATCCAGGTAATGTCTCTCTCTAAATTAGAGTTGAGGAGCTAGCTAAGGGTTTATGATTAAGATGAAAAAGATGACAGAGTCCATTTTAGAGACAGGAAAGTACTAGTGGAGAACAGACAGTTATCATGGTCTTGTCGTGATGATGAGGCAGTGCCAGGACTAAGCCAAATCTTAGTGTCTTCAGAATTACAGGGTAGCTTGGCATTGGACAGGAGGGATGTAGGGTTCTAAGTCTGTATTAAGACTCTGAATGCTATTTCAGCTCTCTGAGATATGTGTTCGGATGATTATTTCAGCATACTGTGGCTTAAATTAATTTTGGAATGTGCATGGTAGGTGCTAAACTACTGGCAAAAGACACTGCTTCCAGTGTCCTTAAAATGAACCTAAGAAGTTCATAAAGAATCTAACCATTTCTAGCATTTCTGCTTTCATAGACAGTGGTGCTGTTTTTCTGTGACTGAGTTCGTCTTCTATTTTCCAAGGTGGATTCATAATTACACTAGCAATTGCTAAAGAAATTCCTCTAGTACTGCTTTCCTCTTTGACTGTCCTTTTCTTCAGCCAATGGTTACTGCACCCACTAATCAGAGATGAGAAAAAGCCCTTCAAGGTTATTTCTGAAGACTTGCCTTAAAAAGAAACCTTTCAAAACTTAGGATATTTTGCTATGTTTTTTGATCAAGAATTTCCAAAAGGGTATTTACACATGCAAAAAAAAAAAGTTGTCAATATTAAGTGAAAACATTTGGAGTGTAGAATAAAATTAGACTGGTGCTAGGAGACCAGATGCTGTGCACTGAAACTGTCAAGGTAATCCATGTGTTGGAAACACAGTCCCCAGTGCTCTCTTCTGAGAGGAGAAACTAAGATGTCCTTTACCACCTTAGGAACTGACAGTTTGAATGGGTGCTTGTTGCTTCATTTGCCCTGAAGACAGATCACTTACTAAAAGGCAGGTGTAGACACAAGGGCTTTGCTTTCAGGAATAGACTATTGCTGTTATATAAGGCCCTTTGTTGGCTTTTAATATAACATTCACCCCTTCCAAAAGACACAGTATTAAATCTGCCATCTTGAAAGCAAGAAATAGCCTCTCCAGCTATAGATAGCTTGATCTTGGACTCTTCAGTCTCTAGAACCATAAGAATTTTCTACATAAATGCTCTGCATAAACCATTCTTCCTGTGACATTTTCTTATGTCAGGATCAAAGATTATCATCTTCCTTCTGCTGCTAATAGGTTTTATGTTATTAAACTAAACATTTAATCACTCAAGTGAAAATATCTCTCATTTGCAAACTAAAATACTTGATGGAATCTTTCAGGTTTTTAGGAAAATAAATGTTACTAAACACCTTTAAAGCATTGAGATCATTGTCTAGTTTGAGGGCTATCCAGCCCTTTTCTGTTATTTAAATAAGGATCTGTTTCTATCCCAGAGAATAAGGACAGAGGGTAGGAAATACTTGAAGTCAGATGAAAGGAAGATTTCTATTTCATGCTTTGATTACTAACCCTTTAATTAGTGGGTAGAGTCAATGAAGCCCCAACATCTACTGCATAGAACTTGGGGGCACACTGGAGAAAGATGCTCATAATTCAGCTATTCATCAAAATCAGATATTATATTTTCCTATCAGTGGTCAGAAGAGATAATAATGGAGTTCTCACAGAAAGTAGGAGTTTTCTAAACCAACGCCCCCAAGTGGGTATCATGAGTGCTTGTAAAAAAAAAAGTTGATGTGGGGAAAGGGACACCCTGGGCTGAAGAGATGACTCTGGTTATGAACACATATTACTCTGGTAAAGGGCATGAATTTGGTTTCAAGTATCCATATTGGACTGTCCATAGCCACACTCCAGTTCCAGGAGGATTCCAGTTGTCCAGCTTCCATGGCACCTAAACTCTCATTAAATACCTGCCAACACACATATATATAATTAAAAACAAAATAATCTTTAACAAAAAAAGACACACAGAAAGGAAGAAATAAAATGAAATAGCCATGGTATTTAAGAGGCTTCTGGCTTCTATCTAGACAGATAGAGAACACTTAACCCCCTAGAATTTTTCTAACTCATGGTTCTGTGACTATATGACATGTCTGTATTATTTAATATGTGGAAAGAATAGACCCTAGAAACAATGGCATTCTGATTATAAATGCCCTGTTAATGTATACATAGGGTCTTTGGTACCCCCAATAAATTATTTAGAATACAATACTTAACCCAAATTCATCAGTGTCTTGAATTTTGGGTCATTATGTAAAAAGTTGATACTATGTGCAAGAGCCACTGGCCTACATTCATTAATCATATTTACCAGAGCTCATGATCCATTTTACAAACTATTTTTATCCAATGCTTTAAAAATCCAGTTAATGTGGATGATATTTTCCTTAATTAGTTGTAATGCAAAGTTATACTCCAAAGCAAAGACTCATATGTTACAATTACTTGCTTTTCCAAAATCAAGTGGACAATTGTCCTTTGGATACCAATTAGCATGAGCTCTGGTCAGCTTTGCTCTTCTCAGTCCTAATGAAGTGAAATAGTTCCAGATTTCTAGATTGCCTTGCTGATTTTTTTATCTTGGTTGCTAATACCTTTTTAAGCAAGCCTTTTAAGGGTGTATTTTAGCAGTGTTTAATGCAACTTTAAATGCAAAATATATAAAAGAAATTGCATTGTGCCCGGTCATTAGGCTAGGATTAAATTAGATGTTTGGGAAAGCCTATTGTGTGTGGTAAAGTACTGTACCACTGTTAATTATAATAATAATAAACATTTGGAGCAATAGAGGGGTGTGGCTAACAGCATGGGCTTTGGAGGCAGAACAACCTGGGTTTGAATTGTGCTTTGCCTCCTACCAACTCTGTAATTTGACAAGTTTTTCAGTTCCTATGTGTCTCCTTCACTGGCCTATTAAATGTGAATAATATCAATATCTACTTCCTGGGGTCATTCTGAGTAGAGTGTATATGTAAAGGACTTATAAAGAACTGACTGAATACATGCTAATATTAATATTAATGATGTTAACTCAATTGATATTTGTTAGGAATGAATGTGCTGATTAATCAATTAACTTTTTTAGGATTTAATGAGAAAATGTATGCAGTAGACACAGCATGAGTCGTCGTGGGTATTGTCTAATTCCATTGCCTCAAAAGTTGCCTGTTATAAAATGCACTTACTGTGCATGCCTCCAAGGAGTAACAATGCGGTCAATTCACTATAGAAACCAACAGCCATGAGGCACATCCCTACTGCACAGAAGTAAAATTCAAGGCAAGGGCACATGCTTTAGAATCCAAAAGATAAAATGGTTTTAAATTCACAGTATAATGGCAAAAGATAAAAGAAGAGAGAAGGGAGAAAATAGAATATTCTTACCAAAATAAATTCTCAGTGGCTTCAGAACCATCAATTTTTCTATCACTCACAAACTCTAAACTGTAATTCTTGATGGTAAGGAAGAAACATTAAAAAAAACTGCTGGAAGCAGATAATAAGTTATCATAGAATAAGATCATAGAGAATTAGACAAATCTCCCTTATTTGTCTAATTCTCAGATTAGAGATTGAGTTCTCAAGACACAACAGCCCTAGCTCCCACCCAAAGTCAGTACCTCTTCTACGGTGTCTCTCAATTACACAGATGATATTTTTTTTATCACATTTCATCCCAAGGTCCCTCTCAAAAGGTCTCAGAGTTACTCTTATGGGAACATAAATTCGCTTCCACACTCAGTACTGAGGTAGGTGAGGAGAAGCCAGCAGGAGGCAGGGCCTGCTAATCATCACTGCTGGTCTTGAGAGGAGTGATGTGGCTTTTAGTGGCAAAGGGGAAAATAGCATGTGAAGTATAATTTAAACAAGAAGTGGGGAATAAATGACATAGAAGAAGAGGAGGTGGAGAAGGGGGAGGAAACGGGAGGAGAAAGAAGCAGGAAAATAGCTGAAGAGGAAGAAGGAAGAGTAAAAAAGAAGGGATAACAATGAGATCAAGACAAAGTCTCAATTATTCCAGCAAACATTTCCAGCCAACTATCCCAGCAACAGTGAGAGAAAGCAGGGCAGCCTGGACTTACAGGAATTGAGTAAAAACAGCATAGTTGCTGACTCGGGGGAAAATCCTGCAGTTACTGAGGGAGACAAGTGGTTTCCCCCTCCCATCAGCATGATATCTCAGGATGGCCTACTAAGCAGTCCTATCAGTTTGGGAATATTAGAAATAGAAACACTGGAAATTGTATTTTCTTTCATTCTCTCTTTCCTTCTTTCTTTCTTTCCTTCTTTCTATTGGAACATGTATATATATGACTGTTTCATGTGTGTGGCATACAGAAGTGTCCGTGTGCATGGAGAGGCCTGAGGTTGGTGTGGTACCCTCCTCAGTCACTCTTGATCTTATATATTGATGTAGGCTCTCTCACATGAGCCCTGAGCTCCCTATTCAGCTATTTTAGCTTGGGTACTTGCTCTGGGGATTTCCTGTATGGCTTTTTAGTGTATTGGAATCACAGACGGGTTGCTATGCCAACTGATATTTACATGGATGTTGGGGATCTGAACTCTGGTCCTCAAATTTGCATTCCATGCACTTTTCCTATTGAGTCACTGCATCAGTCTTAGTTGCTTTTCTTCTTCCTGTGACCAAATACCTGACAGGAAACAGCTCAAGGAGAAAGGCTTTATTTTAGCTCATATTGTGAGGCTATAGTCCATCATGACATGGAAGCCCTGGCTGCAGAAGCTGGAGACATTTGTCATGTGTAACCACAATCTGGAAGCAGAGAAACAAATGCAGGTATTTCACTGACTTTTACTTTTTATTCCTCCTAAGATTTCAGTCCATGAAATAGCACTTCCCACAGGGCAGGCCTTTTCTACCAGGTTAAATCTCTCTGGAGACACTCTTACAGACATGCCCATGGGTGGTCTTTGATTCCTAATCTCACCAAGCTGACTATCTAGATGAACCATGACAGACACCATTCATCACTGCAGTCCCCCACCTGCTTGACCCTTATAGCTATCTAGAGAGCTTAATAAACACTATAGTATTTTTTAGCCTTCCTTTCAAAGACTGTGATTTCAATGCCTTTGTTTTGGGACTCTACATGGTAAATTATTTTTAAAAAGCTTCACTTGGGTGATTCTAATTTAGACCCAAGGCTGAGAATCTGTTAGATGAGTCAATCTACTGACTTTACAAACTGTGGCTCAGACTAGTCCAATCCCTACTCACAGAAACATAGCAAAAATCTTCAGAATAAAGTGTGCAAGAGCCAGTACTGGTCTCCATTCTCCACTTAGCCACAGAGACCATATGTAAACCATGTCTTGGCATAGTCTCATGATGGAGTACACATTCCTACCACCTTGACAGGGAACTTGGTCATGTGACTTGTCCTAGCCAATGGTTGTTGCTGCATGGTTGAGATTGTTTTCTTATCCTGCTGCTTTTTCTTTTTCTAAAATTAATTAATTTTATTCCTAATTTTTCTTTTATAAATAGACACAGTAACACAGCTTCACAGAGTTAAACAAATGCAACATAAACAAAAGTAACACATTTTAAATAATATTCTGCAACACAAGGGTAAGAAGAAAAATAAGATACAAGTTATGAATGTACAAGAAGCAAAATCTTTGAGAAGCAGAGAAATCAAAATAGTTTTATTTTGAATATGCCTTTGTTCATTTGTTATGTAATTTTATTTTGGCTGAGAATACCAAAAATTTCTGAGAATATGCCAAGGAAGTTAATAAGATAGATTGAGGGGGAACTAACAATAAAATATCTTTTAAAGCAATTTTAATATAAAGAATAAGCCAAATAAATTATGCAAAGATGCATATGAACAATCAAGGATTTAGAAGGACATTGGTATGCAGGTTTAAAATTTGAATGAGGTTTCTTTATTATTTACCAATTGCTATTGTATAGATATATTCCCATTATGGCTGGTTGCAAACCTACAAACAATGTGTAAGTGAAGAGCTGGAAAGTGATGCCCATACTCCTTCAGTTTCCAGAGCAACCATGTCAGAATTCAATAGTCATAAAGAACTGACTGAATTTGAAGACAAAAATATTAGAACATTAAAAAGTTATGAATGGAAATAGCTGAGATTAAGTACTGACTAATCATGGAGTAAAATCAATCTCATTAAAGAACAGGATACACTTAAGGAAAAAATGAGTTTGCAAAGATGTACTTAAAGTTTCCAGTAATTTTACATCAAGAAATCTAAATGATTACTGGGCAAGACGTGAAGTTTCACTAAAGTATGTGAATGGTTTTCCTCATAATATTATCAGAAAGATTAGAGTGGATTTCTGTGAAGAGAAGAAATTGTCTTACACAATTAGTGCCTAATCCAAGGAAAGTGAAAAATTCCCAGCCAGACATAAGGCCAGACAAACTAGACATGTATGAGTCAGAATAAATCTTATTATTGTGAAGCATTGTTCTTTGTGTCCCTTATAAGACTGTGGCTTGAGCTGAGGGAAACCCAGGTTTCCTAAAGCAGTCCATGTCCTCCATAGACTGCTAAACATATAGGATTCGAGATACAATCAGGTGGTGATCTGTGTGAAAGTGCTTCATACCAGACATATCAATCAGATTCCTCTGCTGAATAGCACATACAATATATACATGTAAGAGTCAAATGTTCTTTTGGTAAGCTGTATTTTCTCCATTGAACATATTTACACATGCCTATTATTTTAATAAATTTCAAATAATTGAAATCAACAATCTTTTAGCACTACTATATAGAACATTTATTTAATCTTGTAAAACTTGACTTTTTTATGATCACAAGCTCCATTTTACAGATAAGAAAATCAAGGCCATCTGAAATAAATTATTTGCCCAGAGTCAGATGTCCAGAATGGGAAATGCAAAGGTACAGTAAATAATATATTGCCTCCATCTTGATCTCAATTCTGTGATCAATAAAATATTCATACTGATTACTTTGACAGATAAACACCCAATCTGCTACTTTTTCTTCAAGTGTTAGTTGTCTCTATTTCTTGACTTTTAATTTTACTTTTATTTACTTATTCTTTTGTGTTGTTGTTGTTGTTGTTTTGATAAGGTTTCTTTGTATTGCCCTACCTGTTCTAGAACTCAATCTGTAGACCAGGCTGGCCTCAAGCTCACAGATACCTGCCTTTGCATCCTGAGTTCTGGGATTAAAGGCATGCACCATCACCACTATCCTTCTTTACTTTTTATTTTTACATTATCATACAATAGTCCTCTGCAGCAGCAATGCAGACCACTGCCTGCCCAGATCACAGCTGGGAGGGTAGCAGCAGGAGAACAGCTGGGTCCCTTGGCCTTGGGTGTATGCCCAGGAGGTAAGAAACCTGGCTTCGGTGGGGAGCACAGTCTGCACAGAGAAGGACTGGCACGGTAGCAGCAGGGAAGCGGGGGAGTTCCTAAGAACACAGAGGGAGATCCGAGGTCAGAAGGTGACTTCCACCACTGAACCTGGGCCCTGAGGTAGCTTCTTGGCTTTGGCACGGAGCACAACCTACCCAGTCCACTGTGCAATAGCAGTGGAGGACAGCCAAGTCCCTGGGCATACAGCTAAAAGGTAGAGGTCAAAAGGTGACAATTAGCATAACACTGCAACCTCAGAAGAACAGCCTACCCTCTGAGCACATAGCTAATTAAGAGCCTTCAAAGCCTTAAGAGCCCTCAGACCAACAACTCACTAGAAGCCAACCAAGAACTAACCAAGAGAGAATTGGGGAAACAATGGGCAGATGGCAGTGCAGAAATACATACAACAATACAAAGGTCAACAAGACACCACCAGAAGAAGTAAGTAGCTCTACAGCTTCAAGACTAGAACATACACTGCTTCCGGTTCCGCCACCGGGACCTGTGCTCTCTGCGGCGTCCCAGCGCACTCTGGAGCAGGGGCAGCTGAACTCTGCACCTGGCCACACCCGCAGCCCCTGCTGCTCAGGGAATCTACTAAGAGCCCTACTGCGACCCTGAACTGAGTGAACTGAGCAAACCAACTGCAGGGGTCTATGAGGGGCGGATTCGA
>PVIH01001699.1:75460-221447 GCA_004025045.1 Sigmodon hispidus | reverse complement strand
TCCTCTGCTCCCCCATCCTCTGCTCCCCCATCCTCTGCTCTCCTGTCCTCTGTTCAGCTGCATCTGTGAACCTCTATAGCCATGGGAGATGCCTGTTTCCTGCCAGTTGTGACACAACCATGTGCTCAGTGTTGGATTTTTCTGTTCCCACCCTGAATGCCATTATTTAGAGGTTACAGACTTTTGGTGTAGGAGTCAAAATATTAGGTTTTGAATCCCAGATTTGCCAGCTACAGCTGAATGACATTGGACAAGTTCTTGAACCCATCTATCTCAACGACAGTTCTCTCATTTGTAACTAGATATGTCAATAATTACTTTCCTTACAGACTTCATGAGAAGCAAAGGAATATAATGTTGATACAGAAAACATTGAAAAGCTTATCTTAATGGGAATAAGAGCCAGTTTATTCTGGAGCCATTCTGAGTGACCATTATCCAGGGAACACAGATTTATGTTACCCCAAATTCCATGTTCCAAAATGGAAGCAGTTTTATAGTTTCATGGAACAAAGCAAGTTATAAATCAAGGCATGTTTAAAGTACATTGATGGATGCAGCAGAGGAGCAGGTACAGTGAAATGGAGTTAGCATTTTTATAAGCCTAGAATGCTTTCTGATGACATGCTTAGCTTTTAGGTTAGTGGAAGCAAGTGGTCTAGGCCTGTTAATAGGTTTTAAAATGTTGTTACCTACTGTTCGCAAGATACTGTTCAGACATGAGTGGGTGAGGGAAGGCTGGAATCAGCCCAAGGTAAGATAATTATCCTCTAGAACTGCAACTTTCCAACTTCTCCACAGTACTGAAATTCTAATTCGTCCACCTCTGTAGGCTGCATTTCTCTTCAGGAGCTCTTGTTCCCAACAGAATGTATCTGCTTGTGTATAAGAAACAGTTTGTTCTATCAAATATGACTAACCTACCACTAGTTCATAAATCTTCCCAATCTTGTGAAACCTTGGTATGTTCCTGTTTGCCCACTTCTGGATGTCAGACATTTCTGAGATTTGACAACACCCTTCTTTTTTGCACCAGCAATGAATTAACCAGATGATGAGGTCTAGTTTCCATCTGAGTCCAAATAAAAACTAAGTGAGCTTCTTGCCCCAGTGCATTTGCTCAGTTCAGGTCATCTTTAATCCATTTGCCGAAGTAAATTACCTACAGATTTGCCTGTGTTGTCTTCTTTTCTAATAGATGAGGAAATTCTAAAGCTAAAATATATTTTTCACAGAGAGCAGGAAGTTCAAATCCAGGCCCCGGAAGGTTTGATTCACTGGTAAGATCAAGATCTGCAGCTTCCACAGGAAAGAAGTGCTGGGTTATCACATGACAAAAAGATGTCACACGAGTCAAAAAGCTGTGTGATGTCTCCTCTAGAAGGGTCTTAATCCCAGTCACAAGAAGGGGAGCCCCTATGGTGTAATGATCTTTTGAAAAACCCTCTCTCGAAGCTGAGGAAGAGGCTCTGTGGGTAAAATGCTTGCAGTGTAAGCATGAGAACGTGAGTTCAGATCCCCAGCACCATGTAAACAGCTTGGCATGGTGGTACTCATCTACAGCCCTAGGGCTGGGAGGTGTGGACAGGTAGATTCTGGGGACTTACTGGCCAGCCAGCCTAATAGAGCAATCACCAATTCGGTGAGAGACTCTGTGTCCAAATTAAGATGGAGAATGGTAGAGGACAACCTTCTCAAACCAATCTCAGACACATGAACCTACACAGGGAATCATGTCTAAACACATGAACATACCCATGTAAGAAATAAGTAAGTCAATAAAAGAATTCCACCTCCTAGGAACATCATGTTGACCATTAATTTTCTCTATTTGAATTTACAAATGGACACATTAGAAACAGAAATGTATAAATTTGTACATATATGCATGTTCATATACATATTTACTTGAATAAGTATTTAATATTCTGTTCATATAATTTGTATTTGGTCCTTATGAATATATTAGACCAGTGCTTGGCTGGTATCTATCAAACATTTATGACTTTTATTTATTGTAATTGTGTATAATATATTACTTGATTTTTCGTGAGTTTTAAGAAACAATGATTTGAACATTTAGTGCGTGGATGATTTTCAAAGCACATGGATCTGCCTCTACTTAGTGTTTAAAAGGATATTCATCTCAAATGCATTTCTTTCAAATTCATTTTAGAAATCTTTTTGGAAGAACATAGTAGTAGCACTCCTCAGGACTATCAGAGGGTTGTCTTTTTGATGGCATCCCTTCTTGTCCCATATTCTAAAACACATCTTGGGATAAGGCAGGGCCATTTGTGGTCTGCTCCTGTATGGGGTTGAGCTTTGGCATTATGCTATTAACTTACACAGAAGAACTTTAAAGAAATAGCTGTCAAAATTTAGCATCATGTCTACTGGACAGGAAGCAGAGGAACGTGTCTCCTAAGTCATTCACCTCTGCTGCAGCCTGGCAATGGCCCCAAACTTTATGTATTCCAGTTACTTTTAAAGGATTATTTCATTTTAAAGTATTTGGGGGGATATTTGATTCTCTGATTGTCTATGTATTTCTGACTAAATGTATGTGTTGGCTCCAGTTTTGATAATAATTATGGAAGTCATCAATAAAGGAGAATTAATGAATGGCTGAATTAATGAATTAATAGTGGGTATTCATTCATAATTAACTGACAAGAGTAAATGTGATGCTTGTTTCCCAGAAAACTCAAAAAAGAAAATGGAAAACCGATTGGATTGTTCGGAGGGCATAGATAAATCTTTGCTTGCTCAGGTCCTCAAAAGTCCTGTTGCCATTTGGGTGTCTTGTGGTGAACCATTTCAGCCTCTAAATGGTAAGATTTTTGTTTTTACTTCCTTTTAGACAGTATGTAAAGAGAAGGAGAAATAAGTTTTATATTACAAGAAAATGAATTAAGTGTGTATAATGTCACCATAATAATATTGTATTTATGCAGAGAGCAAATCAATCAATTGATGCACATGGAAAGATAGTTATATGCACGTATTTACCCAATTGCTATTTTTCTCTTACTGGAATGAATTATTCTGCACAGAGAAGTGTCTAATTTAGTTGATAAAGAGATCCTTGGTCTATAAGGTGGAGAATAATGGTATCCATTAGAAAATAACAAATGAGTTTAATTCACACTGAGGATGACCTGTCTGCACATTTTCATTTTTAAGAATTGCACCCTTTAGGCAGTAGGTAGATGTTTAAAAAAATGAATGGTCCCAATCCAGACTTTCATCACTCCCAAACATTTGGTGAAAGGAGAAAATGAAATATGACTATTGCATATGGTAAATCTATACAATAAAGCAGTTTTGAGCTCCTTCCTGGCCCGCCTCTGTTCTATACAGAAATGCCTTAAGCTTTCTCATCTTTCAAATGAAGTTTCTTTTAACAACCCTTACCTCTTTAATTACATCTTTCTAATTCAATCTCTTCAAGCAGAAAGTTCTTTGTAAGTTTTTGGTACCAATGATAAATTACTCTTGATAACAGAGCACTATGCAAAACATTATTTCTTTATTTTAGCTCCACAGAAATCAGAAAAATTAAAGAAACAAAACTGGCTAAAGAGGGGCCAAATTTTGGCTGATTTAGACACCATGAGACACAAGATGCGACAGCTGGAAGGTCAGTGTTGGGGGAGCCAGTCATTGTGTTTAATTCCAAATGGAACAGTTACCAGAAATTATTTTTCTACTGCTTGATACCAAATAGATAACCATTACATGCTACATAAACATTATGCTACATAAAAGTGTAGAATCTAATACATAGATTCTAAATAAATAGCCGTTTAGTGATGATTTTCTATTTGTAAACTTTATATTAAAAAAAAATACTCCATGACTTGCATATACACTGAAAAAAAAAAAACAAGGGCTGTATTGCTTTTGGAATAATCCCTTAACTGGTACTGTAGAAACTTTGGAAATAAATGAAACAAAACTTGAACATTTATGCAAAGTCTTGCTGTTATTCCTTAGTATTTTATTGCTGGGGAATAAGGTTTACTTACAAGAATCCCCTTGTTCAGGCTCCCTT
This sequence comes from Sigmodon hispidus, assembly GCA_004025045.1. Classification (NCBI taxonomy): domain Eukaryota; kingdom Metazoa; phylum Chordata; class Mammalia; order Rodentia; family Cricetidae; genus Sigmodon; species Sigmodon hispidus. The sequence continues at coordinate 217,390 of PVIH01001699.1, read as the reverse complement.
CCCCCTCCCGCCCCTCCTGGTCATTCACTCTTCTTCTCTCCATCAGTTCATCTCCTCCCCAGCAAGGGCAGGAGGTCGCAAGGTCCCAAGGTGGCTTAGTTGAGCATCCACTCCAGGCAGATCTGCTTTCCTCACCCCCACATCAAGACTGAGTCAGGTGTTTCTCTGGAGGGAATGGGCTCCAAGGTGCCAGTCCAAGGTGTTTCAGATCCCAAGCTGTTCAGTAGTTGTGGTTTGCAGCTTGGATATGCTAAGCGTTTTTTGTTTAAAGTCCACCAACGAGTGAGTATATCCCCTTGTTTATCTTTCTGAGTTTGTGAGACCTTGTGCATGAGAATATTCTTCAAATGCATCCATTTGCCTGCAAATCTTAGGATATCATTTTTCTTACTGCTGAGTAGTACTCCATTGTGCAGATGTACCACAGTTTGTTAATCCATTCCTCAGTTGAGGGGCATCTAGGTTGTATCTAGGTTCTTGCTATTACAAATAATGCTGCTATGAACATAGTTGAGCTAATGTCTTTGGAGTGCAAATGTGCATCTTTAGGGTATATGCCCAGTAGTGGTATTGCTGGGTCTTTGAGGAGACTGATTCCTAGTTTTCTGAGGAACCGCCATACTGCATTCCAGAGTGGCTAAACAAGCTTACACTCCCAGCAACAATGGAGGAGTGTTCCCCTTGCTCTGCAACCTCTTCAGCATAGGCTGTCATCTGTGTCTTTTATCTTAGCCAATCTAACAGGTGTAAGTGGTTTGAATTGAGTCCATTGATATTAAGGGATATTAGTGACCACTGATTGATATTTCCTGTTATTTTTTGTGGTGGATTGTATGTATTTCCTTTCTCTGAGCTTTTCTTCAGTGGGCTAATTGATTGTTTGTGGTTTCATGGGTGTTTCTGGGATCCTTAGACTGGAGTTTTCCCTCTAATGCTTTCTGAATGGTCGGATTTGTAGATAGGTATTGTTTAAATCTGACTTTGTCATGAAATATCTTCTTTACTCTATCTATGGTGCTTGATAGTTTTGCTCAGTACAGTAGTCTCGGTTTGCAGTCATGCTCTTTCAGTGTCTGTATAACTTCTGCCCAAGACCTTCTTGCTTTCATTATTTCCATTGAATGGTCAGGCGTTATTCTGATGGGTCTGCCTTTATAGGTAAGTTGGCCCTTTTCTTTTGCAGCTCTTAATTTTTTCTTTGTTCTGTATGTTTTGTGGCATGATTATTAATTATGTGGTGAGCAGACGTTTTTGGGGGTCAAATCTATTTGGTGTTCTGTAAGCTTCTTGTATCTTTATAGGCATCTCCTTTAAGTTAGGAAAGTTTTCTTCTATGATTTTATTGAATACATTATCTGTGCCTTTGAGCTGGAATTCTTCTCCTTCTTCTGTTCCTATTATTCTCAGGTTAGGTCTTTTCATGGTGTCCCAAATTTCCTGAGCGTTTTGTGTTATGGCTTTTTTGGTTTTTGTGTTTTCTTTGACTGATGTATCTGTTTCCTCTATTGAGTCTTCTACTCCAGAGATTGTCTCTTCCATCTCTTGGATTCTGTTGGTTATGCTTGTGTCTATAGTTCCAGTTCTTTTCTTCAGAATTTCTATTTCCACCTTTGCCTCATTTTGTGCCTTTTTTATTGCTTCTATTTCACTTTTTAGTTTCTGGAATGTTTCTTTCATTTTTCTTTACCTTTTCTTGTTTTTTTTTTCCCTAGGATTTGTTCATCTCTTCCAATTTTTTGTTTGTATTTTCTTCTATTTCTTTAAGGGAATTTTTCATATCCTCCTTGAAGGCTTCAATAATCTTCATAAGATGCTTTTGCTATTGTTTCCTTCTGATTCCTCTTAATTGCTCTGTTCAGGTCTTGTAGTTGTAGAACCATCAGTTTCTTCTGGTGTTGCCTTGTTGTTCTTTATATTGCTATATGTATTCTTGCACTGGTGTCTGCCCATGGCTTCACAATTAGTCAACTCCTAGTCAGTTGTGGCTAGAGGGCTTGTGTGTCTCCTGTCTGCTCTGAGCAAGGGGTCTGTTTCATCTTTGACTCTGCTCTGGACTGGCGACTGTGTTTCCAAGGGACAGAGTTTCAAAGCCCTGGGTCCTTGTCTGGTGATGCAATTCACCCTGGAAATGGTGCCTAGTCGGGCAGGGCTTAGAGCCTTCTGCTGGGACAAGTCTGAGATCAGACCCTTGAGTGTGAGTCAAATCCCAGAGAGGAATTCTCCAGATTGTGGCCCAGGGGGTGGAATCTGCTCACCTTTGGCTCCACTGTGGATGGGACATGTTACACCTTCTAATGTGCTCCTGACTAGTTGTAGAAAGATTGAAAGAAAACAAAATGAATGGAATTTCAGTCCATTCACTTCAGGAAATTTCCAAGCTTCATCTCTTTATTGACTTAAATCAGTAGAGAGCAACATATTGAAAACAGCATCTGGCAAAATTGCCTTTACTGAATTCTGGTTTTATATTATGCCTTCAACTTATCCTGTAATTTGCAAAAAAAACCAACCAAACAAATAAAAAACACTTAAAGGTAATTTGCTATCATCCACAATACCAACACTGAAACAGTATATATTTGGCTAGTGAATGTCCACTATGAAGTTATGTATTTTCTTTTCAGATTCAGTGCTAATTCTTGTCTTCACTTAAAAACTAGTGTGTGTTCTGCAGTTACACATAGTTATAAGTCTTTTTCTGATTAAAAAAAAAACCTATACTAGCTTGGGGATTATCAGAATAAGTAGTAATCAAGTCTTAGCTCAGGTAACTACAGTTCCTTTGGGATGTTCTTTTCCTACACCCCTTCACACACACACACACACACACACACACACACACACACAGAGGAGTGTGGTAGGGGGAAGAGGGAGGGAGGGACATGGAGGAAGGGAAGGAAGATAGTCTCTAAATCATGATCTCTTGGCCTCATACTCCCAAATTCTGGGATTGTAGGCATAAGCCACAGCTTAATTCTATACTCGTTGAGGGTTGCCAAAAAGTGTGTGGACATTTCCTGTATGACAGTCCAGGTATTACAGCGTTGGTCTTTGCAGCAAGTACTGTGTACAAAACACTGTGTTAAGATAATAGTTCATTTGGAAGCATGATCAGTGCTATTCATAATAGTAACTTTTTGGAACAATTTTGTGATCATGTAGCTAATGTTAAACAGTTATATGGTTAACACATAATAGATAATAAATATTAATATCTAGGTTCTTGAGAAGAAAATATATTTCCTAACTTGACTTTTTAAAACTATGAATACTTAATATTACATATGAGACCAAAGTACTGCCCTGGCTACATATGAGCCAGCTGGATCTGCAGACCAAAATCCCTCCTGGACACAGATACCGATAGGGTGGGTGTCCCACAAGGGTGGAGTGGGGAGAATGAATGAGAAGGGCTATGAAACAGCAGCAAAGCACTCCTGCCCTCCAGCTTCTGCCCTAACCCTAACCCTAACTGAAACCAGCCTTCCTCTTGGTTTTCTCAACTTCAATGGGAGAAGCCATCTGCTGTCAGCAGAACTGGACTTACTTCCAATGGTACAGCAGAGGGAAGAGGCATGTCCCAATAGCCAGCTCCTTGCTATCCCCAATCTCATGTAAAATAAAATAGTATATGTAGAAACTGTAGCAGGAAAATGAAATAATTTATACATAATCCCTTTGCTTGGCTTCAGTTTATGGTATCCTTACGTATAGAAATTACAATATATTATAAAAAACTTTTCTCTGACTAAAATCTTCTGTGCATTTTCAAGAACATTGTAGTGATAATGTACTTATTGCTTGGGACCTCTTTTTTTTCTTTCTTTTTTAAATTATGAAGAAATATTTTTTATCCATGTATACCCTTGTTCAAACTCCTTTCCCCCTCCCGCCCCTTCCAGTCAGTCTCTCTTCTCCACATCACTTCATTTCCTCCCCAGCAAGGGCAGGAGGTCTGCTTGGGATCTCCTGAACCAAAGTGACAGAAATACATGCCATGTTGTTTATTTCCCTGGTCCCAGTTTTTAGCTTCTGGCTCTGAGCTGTGTAAATGATAAGCTATTAATGAACTCTACCTGAAAAAAATTTGAATTCCTTGGTACATTCTAAATATGATATTTTTTTGTTGATATTACCCATTAGAATGTATGTTTCACAAATTAATATTATTTGCACTCTGTGAATAAAGTTGTATGAAAACTGCCTTTTTAATAAATTTGTGATAAGAAGACTGCTGTGGTCCAAAGCATGTTACCTAGTGACACTGTCACTGTAACTTGCAGACTGGTCCATTTATGCTTTTCCACATTCACAGACGATATATCATATAAGCGTGACTCTCAAAGTATTTTATAAAGATTCCAAGTGGCCTATTTGAAGGAATGCAACCTTTTTTGTCCTCACACTTAATAAATTATACCTGCAGTTCTTCAGAACACAGTATTCCAATGAGTAGTTTCTCTTAGTTCAGCTTTTAAACTGCAAAAAGGGCTCAGCAGAGGTGTCAGGAGCAGATTGTGCTCATGGGGTGTTGTTAGATAGAAAAAGGGGGCTCCCATTTCTTCTGTTAATATTGTTGTAGAAATACGTAATCCCCAGGCTGGGAAGCTGGTTGTGGGGGGAAGGCTTATTATTAGGGAAAGGAACAAAACATATGTTCTGAGACTGGAAGAAATGATGGGAACTAAGTAAGGTCGTGAATTCTATTTGACTAAATTACTGCTGAACCAGATCGCAGATGCTGTGTGGGGGCCAGGTGGAAGTCAGCACGCTATCTTCCTTTTCCATCTGGACAGTCCTGGCCACTTAAAGCCCTATGCTTGAATATTGTTAAATATTATCACCTTAGTCATCTTGGCTTCTACGATATTTTTAGTATTTTAGCTTATTTCCTGCTCCTGGATAGAATAATTTATGCATAGAAAATCAAACCAATTCCCCTCCAACTTGGAAGCCTACCCTCAGAAACAACATCTCTTGGGAACGTCTTTCCAGGGCGGCGAGTAGCAGCACGAAAGCCAGCTTCCATGGTTCCCACCCAAAGCCCTGTGCAGCCGGTGATTGTTGAAGGCGGCTGGACTGAGCAGACTCCAGAGGAAACAGAGCTCCTGGAACTTATAAGACGGACAGAGGTATGCTCTTTGGGATCCCAGACTCTGCCCCATTCAGTGGCACTTAAACATATCATGTTGAATATTTAAATCATGCTATTAATGTGCTCTCAGCAACTAGGCAGTTATAACCACCAGGCGCATATGCCAAGCATTGAGTTGGCATTTGGAGAGCAGCTATCCTGGAGACAGCCAGCTCACACGAACGTCTGTTTTGTTTGAATGGAGACCAGAAATTATGACCTTAGCAAAGATGAGAAAAAGGCCCAGTGGATATGTACAAAGGTAATTACACTAAGTGTAGTCAAGTTGAACCTTATGGCTTCATCACTCATCATTCCTGAGGGTACTACTCAATATGTTAAAAGAACTGGAGCCCAATGCTGATCACAATGGAGACATTCTGAAGTAATAAGATGAAAAAGTGGTTTCAGCCAATTGGTTAATCAGTCAAGATTGCCAGACATAAAACATTTGAAAAGGGGAAGGTCATCTTTTGAGACAGGATCGGGGACAGAGACTAGGGGAACCTGCATGCTTTGTGAAATCTTTCAACAAACTGTTTGTCACTATTTTAACCGGGCTTTTCAAATTTGTGATGTGTGTTCAGTGCAAATGCAAATTTTAAGTGTGTGTCTAAATCAAGGTGGCTGGAATGAAGAAGTTGGTGTTGCCAAAGACTTGACTTCCTGCCAAGCTAAGAGAGATAAGGCCCTAGTCAGGGAGCAAAGAAGCAAGCAGTAGTGAGGCCACGCTTGAGGTAGGATGAGGTACTGCCAGGCGAAGACTGGCCAAAGCAGAGGGTGGCAGCTGCATTTCAGAAACTAGTGATCTAGGACTGCCACACACAGGGCCCTACGCATTGCTTGCCTAAGTCAAAAACTCACTTGTTAGCCACAGAGACATCTCCTGTAGGAGAAACACCACACACGTCAGAAACATTCCTTATTCCTTTTTTTTTCAGATACGTATTGCATATTTATATGTCTTCTTTTTTTCTGTATACTTATTATTATTATTATTATTATTAACAAAGAAGTCACGCTTTCTATCCCTGTATATCATTATTCAAGGTCACTTCCCCCTCCCGCCACATCAGGTCATTTTTTCTTCTCCACAACTCCCCATCCCCTCCCTGGGCAGGCAGCAGGCAGTCCCATGGTCCCACTTATTTCTTAACATTGCAAATGAGTTAAAAGCTTTGTCAAGGTGAGTCTGTCTGTTTTTATACCAGGAGCTTCATGGAAGCAAAGGGAATTGAGCCAAGTTTATGGCAGAAGAGGTCTGGACATGTCCACACCACAGTTACTTACTAGAATCATGTAGATATACATTGTGATTATATGGTATTTCTGGTTTCTGTCGAATTCCCTTTGAACACCAAATTGTTCTCCATACGCAGCATTCTCTGGGCTTTCCTTGACAGGCACAACTTTCCGAAGGTCAAAAACTACAGTCTAGATACTCTCCGATTGCAGCAAAGTATAAAATAACCCAGCAGCACAGCCTGTACCATGCTCCCCAAGTGAAACGTGTGTGGGCTTACCAGAATGGAGACAGACCTGACAGCGGCACGTATGCCTGGGCGAGCACTATTTCAGAGGTAAAACTTGGACATGTGAATGTTCAATAGGCCTGGGATCAGACCCAAACTTTGACATCTATAGATTGGTAGATCAGACAAATTAATGAAGTTTTCTGAACCTCATTTTCTCATTGTCCAGTGGGAATATTACTTTCCTCACAAGGCTGGTCAGATTATTGAATGAGCTCACATATGAAGATGAGAAGTCTAATGCTATGTGGGATGTGTGTGTGTTCATGTGTGTGTGTGTGTGTGTGTGTGTGTGTGTGTGTGTGTGTGTGAGAGAGAGAGAGAGAGAGACAGAGACAGAGACAGAGACAGAGACAGAGACAGAGAGGAGAGAGAATTCAAATATGACACATGGCCAGCAGAGAACAGTGTCAACTACACACATTCCAGACCAGGACTACACTTTACAATCATTTAGGAGAAGGTGTGGTGGTACAGTTTGTAATCCCAGCCCTGAGAGGTAGATGTAGGAGAATGAGGAGCTGAAGGTTGTCTTCAGCTACCATAGTGAATTTGAGGCCAGCTGGGGCTAAGTGGGACCCAGTGTATTTTTAATAAATAATAATTTAAAATGCTTTTGTCATTCATTTTAAATCCTGCTTGCAAAAGAGTCATTTCTATCTCATTGTGAATTATTTACTAGGTATTTTCTTTATGGAAAAACAACTGTGGTTCCTCTAGAAAGCCTGCTGTAGTCTTACTACCCACCAGCCTGGAAATTTCCACTTCCCAAAGATAAAGCACTGATTTCAGGAGACAAGCAGCTCTTCCTTCATTGTTTGTAATTTGAGAGATATAAATATAAAGTTTGACATTTTTGGTCTTAGTCTATAAGTAGAAACTTGAGGTCCTTCCTAAAGTCTTTCTTGCTGCAATGGTAAAGCTAATCATGCACCATCTGGCTTCCTGTGTGAAGTGTTTGCATAGACTTTCCTAAGAGGAAAGAGATTCCCAGAAACAATGTTGGTGGCAGGGGTGGGGAAGGAGGAAGGTAAAATAGAAAGGCTTAAGGAAGCTGATGAGGTCCTGGAATAGCAGGGGCATATCAGTGGACCTGGTGTCTCTGGATGCTGCAGGCTCCAAGCCTCTTTTCACCAGTAGACCTATGAGTGCAGCATGTCTCAGAAGCTGATGGCTGACATGCCACGCTTGAGAAATAAGGTAAAAATGTGCAACATTCACAATGAGCAATAAAGGGAAAATGCTTTGTAAACCTGGAGGCAAACAGTAAAATGCTTACAAAAAATAAAGTGAAAGCAAGCTTCCTAGGAGAGACACTGAGGCTTGACTGAAATGTAGCACTTCACATTGGTTTCTTCAGAAACCAGAGTCAAATGTTGATACCACTTCAGAGAGAGCTCTTACCTTGGTAACTAAAGGTGGTCAAATAGTGAAATAAATGCTGCGATTAACTAATAGACATAGACAGGAGGGTGGATAGTAAGAAAATAGCCTATCAGACAGTATAACAACCCTCACAAGGAACTTTCCAAAGATTACACATAATTCTAATTAGTCAAAAGCTGCCTTTTTGATTCATGTGGCTCACTCCATAACTATTGTTCCATGACCATATAATTTTCATGAACTTTATATATAGAAGCTACTATGTTGGAAGCTGTCAAGTATCATTTTAATTTATGTCTGTAAGTAAACTTATAAACTTTGAGGCACCATGTAATTGACAGGTTAGCATCAATCGTAGACAATACATGCTACAGGATCTCATTAAATTATGATGTCAGATGACAAAGACTCATTACACTCATAGACAAGTTGTTTAATATAGATTATTGTATTACAGAACAAAGCAGACCATCATGTAAAAGCAAGTATATGTGCTTTAATAACATTCTTAGCAATATTGAATCTTTGACAGATTTCTTTAGTTATATAATTTAAATACTATTCTTTGTTACTATCTTAATTACTTTTTTAAGTTAGCATAGAAAGTATTGGGTTACTTTCCTTAGGGAGCTTTTTGAGGGTTTTGTTGCTGTTTTGATTTGTTTTCGGTTTTTTTGAGACAGAGTTTCTCCGTGTAGACCTGGCTATTTTGAAACTTGTTCTGCAGACCAGACTGACCTCAAACTTATAGAGATCCACTTCTGCCTCCTGAGTGCTCGGATGAAAAGCATGTGCCACTACTATCCAGCCTTCAGGGAGGTTTTATAAATTATAAATGTGTCATACTTTGTTCTCAGTTATCCTTCCGTCAAGCATCTTCTCCCTCACCCCACATCCCCACCATTACCTCCTACCTCAGTCCCCGCTGGTCCCCAGTCTTTCCAGGAGGTCCTCTGATGTGTTTTCTTTTCACATGTAACTCTTTGCTCTATCGCCCATGTCCTTTACATTGCATTCCTTCCCTTTCCTAACCACCTTCTAGTTCTATGACCTACAAACATAGACACATGCATATGTATACATATGTATAATTAAAAATTAGTTTCCCTGTATAGGAGTAAACATGCAATATTTACCTTCCCATGTCTGACATAAACTTGCTTGATATGATTTTCAGTTGCATCCACTATTCTGCAAAGGTCATACTTTCATTTTTCTTTATCTTTACATAATATATACATTTTCTTTATCTATTCATGTACTGATGGGTGGACACCTAAGCTGCTTCCATTTTTTGGCTTTCATGAATATGGAGGCATCGATTCCTCTGTGGCATGCTGACTCAGGGTCCTTTGGCTGTATGTCTATGGTTGGTATAGCTGGGTCATTTTGTTCTAACTCCAGCTTTGTGAGGACCCTCCATGTTGATTTTCACAGTGGCTGCACAAGTTTGTATTCCAACCAGTCACGTATAAAGGTTCCTACCCACCTCTATCTTCTCCAACACTTGTTGTTATTTGTTTTCTTGGTGGTAGTCATTCTTATTTCCCTGGTGGCTAAGGATATAAAATATATTTTATGGGATTTGCTGGTTATTTTCATTTCTTCTTTTGATAGTGGTCTTTTATTAACACACATTTTGACTGAATGATTTAGTACCTCAGTACTGGTGTGGGTGCAGTCAGACGGCCTGCCTTTGTACTTTCAAGATTTTCTGATTACCAGTCACCCTTCAGGAGGGGTGATCAGACCCTGTGGTGTATACCCTTGGGACTTCAGAGTTCTACTGTTGTACAGCAGAGAATGACAGAGTTGGTTCCAGAATTTGATCCATCTGATGGCTCAGAGCTGTTAGACACTAGGGTAATTTTTAGATGAGATGTCTCAGGTCACCTGCAGTAGGCCTGTCTTCCATGCACTGTCCAGCCAGCCTCCTGCTACCTGCATCCTTCAGCTCACTGAGGGCTTGCTCTCTACGACTGCCCTATTGAACCTTCCCCCACCTAGGGGGGGAACAAGGCAAGTCTCTCTAGCCTAAAAATGTCTCCTGTTCTCAGGCCCATGACATAGACAGATTTTAACTATACATTCTGTTTCAAAATAGTTTGAGGTTACTGTCCTCTGAGTCGTGTGGTATGATGAAATTGGACTTTCTCTCTGTTGATCACATCCTGCAACAAGATTTAAAAAGCTCATGAACAAGTTTACACTCCCATCAACTACACAATGGAGTACTACTCAGCAGTAAGAAAAAAAAATGACATCCTAAAATTCGCAGGCAAATGGATGGATTTGGAGAATAGCCTCCTGAGCAATGTATCTCAAACCCAGAAAGATAAGCAGGGGATGTACTCACTCATTAGTGGACTTTTTAAAAAAAAAAAGATGGCATCTTATACAAGAGCTAAATGGCACAGTGCTTCACTTCTACATTGATGGCCTCTGGCAGGGGTGATGGTGAGAAAGAACTCATTTTCTTTAAGGGTCTGGCCACAGGGAGTTTAATTATGCTCCAGTAAGTAAATGAGCAGCATGAATGGGCATTTTTGTAAATGGGGAGATCATAAGAGTGGGTATGAATCTGAGAGGACTGATAACTGAGTTTGATGGGGTGCATGATGTACAATCATCAAATTTTTATATATATAAAAAGTTCATGAAGACTGTGGGCCTGTTCCAAGTGTAGGACTGATGGCTTCATCCAGGTTACCTTTAGAGATGGCTTCTGAGCTCTCTTCATGCCTAAGGACTGTGCACGGCAACTCTGTGCAGCCTGATCTTCTGAGGAACGACACCCAGGTGCACACTGCCTTTGCTCTCTCCCAGAACCCTTGCTTCTTTTGTTAATTTCAGAATCAGCTGGCCTCTGTTTCTTTATTTAGATGAAGTCTGATTTTTCTTATTCCTTAGTCTCTTTTTCACCAGCTCTCACAAGAAGTAGCCTCTAATCTGACATCTTAGTAGGCTGTCTCCTCAAACAGATAAGAGTATGAAAATATACCCAGGCTTTAACTGGGTACAGAGAAAAAGGCTCTCTCATGTTGATAGAAATTGAACTTGTTAGAGAGCAAGTATTTGGTTATACATCTCATAAGTAATGCACTTCGAAATGCATCTGCATTAGCTTTTTTTATTACTGAGAAAATAATGGACAGATGCATTTATGAGAGAAAGAATTTCTTTTAGCTCATGGTTCTAGTCTGTAATGAAGTTCATAGTGACAGGACCATATACCTGTTGTTTCTCAAACTTCTGCAGATAAGGAAGCAGAGACCAAAATTAGGGCTTACAATGACCTTGAAAGATCCACTTCTGCCAGCAAGGTCACACTAACTACAACCACCAGTTGAAGAGTAGATGTTAAAGCCCCATGAGACTCAAACTGTATCATACCCCAAGCACATTTCATGAACTTATACAAAGTTTGCTTGGTAGAGATATTAATCAAAGAAGTATTTTCAATAGAGATAAACTAGAAATAATTTTAAACCTTATCAATGGGAAATTGGTTAAGTGAATTATAGCTCATAGGATGGAATATCATAACTCAATTAAAATCAACTTTATGGGAGAATAAAAACAACAAATATGGCTGAGATACACTAAGTAAAATAAATATAATCTAAGGCATGTGGGACAAGATTCTATATACACACACATGGGTAAATTGAAAGCAGCATGGGGAGGCTTAACTGCTCTCAGTATCCATTTTTGATTGGGTCATATCACTTTTATTTTTCTTTCTTGTGTATTCATATGTTCTGTATTTCTATGATGAATGCAGATTGTTCTTATATGATAAGGGAACTGGTCATCTTCTTGGAGAAGGAATAACAAGTGTAACAAAGGTCAAGTTGGTAGAAGTTCAGTAGGGCCATCAAGGGAAGGAGACTTTATCCACCTGGGGTAAAGGACAACAGCACAAAGGAATCCATTGACACCTCTGACAGAACTTGAGAAAGTTGTTACATCAACAATTTAGGCAGAGGTGCCAGCAAAGGCATGAGTGTTTGAGTTGATGTGGTAGGGTAAGCAGATGGTACTCACTCCATGGGATAGGTGGAATATGACTGTTATGAGAGATTGTAGGGAAGTGGTAGGCATCCGTCTGCTTAGGATGTATTGTGGGGTTTCCCTCTCAGGCTTGGGTATTTGAACACCTGGTCCGTAGCAGGTTTTAGAACCTTCAGAAACCTGGTTCCTAGCAGTGGCACTTTTTGAGAAGGTAGTAGTGCCTTCAGGAGGAAGGAAGTAGGTCTCTGAGGTAAGACTTTATAGATGGCTTGACTTCCTGTTCCGTATGGCTTTTCTGAGTGTGGATATAAGCGTGACTGGCAGCCTCCTGCTCTTCCCGGCATGCCCTCTTCACTGCTTGCTGAGGGCCAGCTTCAGGCTGTGTCCTCTCACAGCCTTTCCTTTGCGTGTGTGTGGGGAGGGGCTCGGTTGTTTCTTATGAAAAAACCAGCCCTGTGAAGTCAAGGTCCTCCTTCATATCCATGCATCTCTTTAGAGGCTTCAAATATGCGTGAACTGAGAATTAGGACTTTATCCTGGATGTTTTGGGGGAAGGGAGGTGCAGGATTGTCTGTAATGTTATCCCAGACTAAACTGGTCAGACCATAGTTAGTCTCTGACAAAAGAAAGGGCTTCAGGGAAACCGTGTTGGGAGATCAGTGAGTCTTCGGTATGTACAAGCAATCTTAGAAATTCATTGCTCTTTGTTTTAGAAGTTCATCCCACTCTTTTCCTTTCCCATGCTATATACTGTTTAATTGGGAGGCTCCATGGGAGTCTTGGTGATCCATTAGAAATGTGTCCTCACGTGCTGTCTCCTTTTAAGGAGACAGACTGTGTGAAGGAAGCAGCAAGAGAGCACAGCTCTGATGCCTAAGGGGCAGCTGGCTAATGACAGACTGCAAAGACACTGGATGTTTCAAATGTTGGACTTTTACTGGAAGAACGGGAAACAGGCACATCACAAAGCACTTCACTCTCCTACCTTCAGTCTAATGAAACTCCCAGACGGCATTCGAGGGTCAGCCAACACAGACCCTCTCTCAACTGTTCTCACTACCACGTCCATTGTGGATGATTTCACCACACACTCTCTGAACACTGCTAGAGTAACACTCATCTCCAGCTGGAGTTGGTTCATTAGTTATCAAGGCACCAGGCAGCTTTCTCCAGGGCCAGTATATCAAATGCCCAGGACCTTCTTACCTAGTCTGAACCATTTGGTATGTTGGACACCACAGCATCTTAAAATCCCCGTGTTTGTTCTCAGCTAAGGAATGGCTCTGAATGCAGAAGTAGAAGCATCCCAACAAAGAAACAAGTCTTTCTCTTTACATCAGCATGTACCTCGTGTCTACTTGTACATATAGTGGGACCATGATGTATTTGTGCCCTGGCTTTCTCTTGTTGTTGGAGCTTTTTATATTGCATGTTTCTCCCACATACCATTTATATGTATTTCCCAGACTGTTCTCAGTGTAGGTAGATAGTCAGTTATTCTACCTTTTGTTTGCCATGATGTAGAAAACACATAAATACAGGGACGATTAAAAAGGAAATTCTATCCAACTCTTAAACCCCAAGTCCAAATATTGAAGCTCAAATCCCAGTGTCACTATACTCAAAGACAGAACTTCTCCATGGCAATTAAAGATAAACTAAACCATGAGGTTAGTGCCCTGTTTACGCAGGATTAGTGGCCTTACAAGAAAAGGAAGAGAGTGCAGAGGAATGGCTCAGTTGATAAAATGCTTGCAGCACGAGCATGCAGACCCATTATCCCTGGGCTGGCAAGGCAGAGACAGGGGAATTTGCTGGTAGCCAGTGGAACTGAACCAGAGAGCTCAAAGGAAGTGAGGCAGTCTGTCTTAAAGAGCAAGGCGAGTACTTCTGACCCAGTCACACTGATCTGAGTGGCCTGTGCTTCTGCCTGAGGCCATGGTGATATCTGGCCCGAGCTGCAGCTGAGGGACCATGTCTTGGTCTGTGGTCCCACAGCAGCTGGGCCTGTGTTGATGTCAGTGGCCCTTATTACCACCAGAAACCATGCAAAAGCTGGCCAGGGTGGCTTGGGCATGGAAGAACTGGTTCTTTCCCTCACAGCAGCTTCAGAGGGAGAACTGTACCCCCCCAAACTGGCCCCAATGGCTTGGGCACTAAAGAGCTGGTCCTGACCTTCAGTGGCCCCGGGGGAAAATGTACCCCCTGCTGGCTGCCATAAAGAAGAGCTGGTCCCACCCCTTACCATGTGTGCAGGAGAGCTGGCCTGATGGCGAGGGCATTAGGAGAGCTAGACCTGCCTCTCCCCTAAGGGGGGCAGCCCTGTGGAGGCCTAGACTGACCAAATCAGTTATCATCTAGCCCCACACCCAGGGCTTTGAGTTGGCACATCAGCATCTACCCCATCTATGACCTGCTAGAGCATATGAACAACAGCCACAGGATTTCCATGACTCAGGACGAAACAGGATATCTAAGAGCAAACAGGATACCCAAAAGAAGTTTTGGTGAGGGTCCAGTTTTGATGGTATACCAGAAGCCAGAGGTCTTGAACCAGACCAACATCTCATTGCAATGAACATTTGCAGGTAAATCTGGGAAGAAGGGTGCACTTGTCACACACCGAAACCCCCAAGGCCACTACCAGACAAATGAATACCTGATGGAGAAGCAGGAGAGACAGAGAAGCAGAATGGTTTTTTTTTCTTCTTTTATAAGTTTCTTTGGGGGGTGGATGGTGGATATAGAAGGACTGGAAAATGAGTGGGATTGGAGTACATGATGTAAATTTCCCAAAGAATCAATAAAAAAATTATGTTTAAAAAAAGACAGGAAATGACATATTACATTCAAGGTGACTTCTGGTCTCCACACATGGTCAACTATGAACACTTTCAGAAAGAAAGGAGAGAGAGAGAGAGAGAGAGAGAGAGAGAGAGAGAGAGAGAGAGAGAGAGAGAACAAAGATAAAAGAAGGAAGGAACTCTCTCCCTCCTTTCCCCATTCCCTCCCTCTCCTCCTCCTCCTCCCCTTTCTCTCTCCCACATGGGGACACAGTAAGAAGGTGGCCATCTGTAAGCAAGGAACAGAGACCCTCCTGGAACTTGTTTAGCCAGTACCTTGACTTAGTACTCTGCAGCCTCCAGAAATGATCTACTGGTTAAAACCCCTCCCCTCTGGTATTGGTTTGACACCCTTAGAAGTTAAGTACTAAACATTGTTATAGAAAACTTTACAAAAAGTCACACACACATATGCACACACACACACTACTGTATGAACCTATTACAGTTTCATTTTTATAATAATCATCATGAATTTCTTGATAACTTTTATTGTTTTCTAACTATAAAAAACAGAATGCCATAAAGTCAGTGTAAAACTAAGAGCATCAGTAAGGAATGGGGGCTGATATTCCGGTATGTCTATTCTTGGCCACTGTGATCATAGTAAGTCCTATGACAGGTTTAGAAAGTTGCTCTGCTCACCTAAAAAATGATTGTGACTTTTCCTCATAAATTTAACACTAAAAATAACACAATATTTCTGGTAACATCATACTATTCTATCCAACACATACATTTATTTACCAAATTTTCTATCACTCGCCGATTAGGGTGTCTTAAGTTTTTAGTGGTGTGGGGAACGAACATTGATATATAAATTATTATTTATTTTCTAGTTTTGTTTCCTAACTCTAATTCACATAAAAGTGTTAGAGCATTTGGACACATATCACTAGAGTGTCCTGTAGGGAGTGCATGTGACTGTGGTGCAGTCTGTGATAGGCAATGGGAACTCTGTGGCAAGGGCAGTGATTTAGACACACTCAGGTTTGGCTGAAGAGAGACAGTAGAGGCTTGGAATAGCTTATTTTTCTTCAGTGACTTCTACAGAGAACATTGACAGGTCTTGTATTTTCATTCAGAGCATTCCATTCTGAAGAACAATATATCATGAATTCTCCAGGTTCCTTGTAAAAATATGCACAATTTGATATTGGATACATTTTGCATGTTGATGACAGATGTCTTTTTGTGTTGTTCCATGTGACCATCAGACCTGTGGTGGTGTGCATCCAACTTTCCACTTGTCTATGATTTTTTTTTTAAACACACAAGAAATAACTTCATATGTTTATTTGTTGCTTTTAATATTTTGGATAATTCTTCATTATAGCAAGGTTATATCAAGATTGCGTAATTTTTCTTCTAAACTTTTATGATTGTAGTTCTTTTTCCTTTTAAAAACTATGTGGGTTTTTTTCTGGTGAAAACTTTAAGTAAAAATATTTTTTTCTTTGTTGGCTTAAAGTGATTCTCTCAACTTTGCTTGCTGACTAGTCTTTGGTCCCCCTACAGAGCTAGCTGCAATACCATTTTGGAATGTGCTGCACTGTCACATAGAGACCTGCTGTTCAGTGAGTTACAGCATCCAAAGTTTTTAAAACTATCATCACTTTATAACATAGTTTGCCACCTGAAAGTGGCAGTTACTCATTGTTTCATTTTGCTATCATATTTTACTTAGGATTATTGCTTATTGAGTATTGTAAATAAATCGTGGAATTACTTTTTAACCCCACAAAACCATCACACGAGTGTTTTGACTGCAACTGTATAAGACTATTAATTAACTTCATGAAAATTGACTTTTCACAGCCAGACTTGTGGCAGTATTGTGTGTATGGAATAAGTGTTTTGGCTCATCAGTAAAATTGTATAGTTTTCATATAAGGAACTCACATTTCTGAAATAATTATTTCTAATAGGTGGATAAATTTTCTTCCACTGTATTTTCTAAATGTCTAATTTTAGTAAACAGAAAAAACTATTAATGCTTTTTATTGGGTCAGTGGGACCATAGTACTGTCTGCTCCCTGTCCAGGGAGGGGATGGGGAGTTGTGGAGAAGAAAAAAATGACCTGATGTGGCGGGAGGAGGAAGGGACCTTGAATAAGGATATACAGGGATGAAAAAAAAAATTCAGAGGGAAAGATGAACACAAAGAAAATATATGTGTAGCAATCTTATTTGCATTAACACCCTTGATAAGTCATGCTTATGATTTTTATCTTCGTCATAGTTATTGTTAACTTATCAGCATTTTAAATTCATTTTACTGTTTCTTGATAAATACAAAATAAATAAAGAAAAAACTATTAATGCTTTAAAGTTTATTCACCTATTCATTTAAATGATCTTATTTTTATTATTGAGTTATTATTTGATTGACCATAGCTTTCTATTAATTAAAATAATAAGCAGCTGTATAATGATTTTTCCTACTCCCTGAGGAGAGCTACTTCTTACATTCTGGAACCTACTATGAATGTCTTCTCAATTGCAGAATAGGTTCTATACTAAGATTTCTCTCATTCTATAACTCTATGTTTAGTAAGTGTTTAAATAGTTAAAATATAAAACCTCTGAATTTCTCAGACTTTTCTGTTTGTGAAACAAACATAGAATGTGGGTTTCCTTACCATCTGTATTTCCAGTTTTTTGGTCATTAAGAAAAAAATTGAAGCTATTTTGTCATATCTAGGTTCCTAATCCAAGGTTTATTGTGTTTAGAAATTTGTTGAACACCAAGATGCCTTCATCTGTGGAAAAACAAGGTTTACAAGCAAAGTTCACCAAAGATTGCTGACATTCCCTCGGGTCAAGGCACACAAGCAGACACTCAGTGTGTACAATTCTTCCAACCTCTCCTTCTCAGTGTCCAAGTATGACAGAATGAATATTTCAGTAGGAGTAGAGCACTCTCAAAAGCATTGCTTTAGAGAAGTGGTTCTCAACCTGAGGGGCGTGACCCCCCTGGGTCACATTTTAGATACCATGCATACCAGATATTTATATTACAGTTCATAGCAGTAGCAAAATTACAGTTATAAAGTAGCTGTGAAACGATTTTATGGCTGGAGGTCACCATACCGTGAGGAACTGTATTAAAAGTTCTCATCATTTGGAAGATTGAAACCCACTGTTTTAGAGGATTGAGATATAGACCCATTGATAGAGTACTTACCTAGCTAGCATTTATGAAGCCCTGAGATTAGTAACACAAACCCAGCCTAGTGGTGCACACTTGTAATTCCAGCCCTCAAGAGGTAAAAGGAGGAAGATCAGAAGTTCAAGGTTGTTTTCAACTACATAGTGAATTTGAGGCAACAACCTTTGTTATAAGAAGCCATGTCTCAAAAAAAAAAAAAAAAGACTTTTAATAACTATTTGAGACATCTGTTATTCAAATACGGCTGTTCTTTTCTCTTTCAGTTGCTTGATGACTGCACTGCTCGCCTGAAAATGTCCCGTCCAGCCAAGGCCTTGTACACCTCAGATGGGGAGCTCATCCAGTCATGGGACAGCATAGAGAGGGGTACGACTATCTGTGTGTCTTCAGGACCTGGCTTTATGACCTCAAAAGGTACAGGTAACACCTCCTCTTGTCAAGGACTTGAAGGGTTAAAACATTTAAGCAAAGCATTTAGCCTTCCCTGCAGAACCCTTGCCCCCTGCACTTTGAACACTGTAAGAAGATCTACACTCCTCTTGCTGTGCAGTGCCAAATTATGAAGGTGAAGTTTATATCTGTGTGTGCGAGAAAGATCATTTTTAATGTGGCTTATTCTAAGGAACTCAACCAAATTTCCCTGAGTCTTGGACCTTACCCAGGCCTAGTTACAGAAATGTTGATACTCACGTTTGAAGACTTTTCCTTAGTTATAAATGGAAAGTGAGGTTCCTATTGACTTCTTGCTATTTTAATTATTCAAATCAATGCTTTATTAATGGAATTTCTCAGCTTGCAGATTTCCATTCTCTTGCAAAAGTAAGCATATACTAGTTTTAATAAACTATTTCCTAATTATTTCCTTTGATAAATGACAGAAATGGAAATAACAGGTTTACAAAATGAACCCTAATCCTTTATCCTACTTATCCTGAAGAATTTAAAGCCCCTTTCTGGGGGAAGATATATACTAGCAAAATATAATTTTCAGGAAATTCCAAAAGTCATTGTTTTTACATAAAGGAAATTAAAAGATTAGGCAGAAAATTGCCCAATATCCTATAATAAAAATACTGCAGTTTATCTCTTAGAGATGTACCTTAAAAGTATTACTATGTTTTATATCAGGTGGGGGAATGGAACGGTTTTAAGACAGATGGAGATATACCTTCACATTTAGCCCAGAAGACACAAAAGTTTAGAATTGCTTGTTGAAGACTTGGGAGACACAGATTTATTGGGCTCTCTAGTGCTGTTCAGAGGGATGGCATAAGACTCCCTCGGTATGATCCTTTCTTGGGACAAGGTTCCCATCTTGGTATTCTTTGTGTTCTGTTCTTTCTCTCTCCATCATTGCTTAGAACCTCAATATGTGGTCACTTAGATGCATTAAAAAATGGCAAAGCTGTTGTCATGTATAAATCTTAGTTAACAGCTTTATGTATTATCAAAGTAAATATCCTATAAGAGTTATACACACACACATATATATGTATGTATATATATATATATATACACAAGACTCTCCTTTTTTGAGAGTTTTCAATTTATTTGTCAACATAAACACACTAGTTACTTTTCATATTGCTACAACCAAATGCCGGGGAAGGGGGTACAGCCCATCATGGCAGAGAATGCGGGGAAACAAAAGGAGATTGAAGGTCACATTGGACCCGCAGTGAGGAAGCACAGTCATAAAGTCTGATGCTCAGTCTACTTTCTCTTTTATTCAGTCCAAATCCCCAGCCCATAGGTGTGTGCCACATTTGAGATAGGTCTTCATGACTCTCTTAATCAAGCCAAGAAACTATCAAAGACATGCTCAGAGATTTGTCTCCCAGGAGGTTCTAGATCCTACCAAGTATCCCCTAATATCAATCATCACAGTGAGCACCCTTCAAATGATCAGTCAATGGAAAAGTCAGCAAACAGGCAACAGGAGGCCCTGGCTCAGTCCCCTCCTTACACACACCGCTCTGCTGGCCTTTCCTACTCTCTGCATGTGCCTCCATGCCACATAGTGCTCATGGGGTCTGACCGATACATAAAGCTATGTCTGCTTCAGGAAAGCTATCACAAAAGCTATCCAAAACCAAAAGGGAAATCCAGACTGCCTTACCAGGAGGAAGGAAATTCCCAGTAAAATCTTTCTCAGTAAAATCTGTGATGGAAATGGAGAAAAACAGAAATTCAAATGGTACTCTCCTACCATTTTTCTCTTTGCTAAGTATATCTACAAACCTGTGCCAACAAACACTCATTCTCAAAATCTTCAGTTTTATAAACTCATTTCTGTGAAATCAAACCTGGCTCCTGTCCTGTGAAAAGAGATTGTCCATGTCACCTTCATGGCAAAGGTTTTATGGTTTCTTCCAGTTGCCTAAAGTTTTCCAGTTAGTTATATCTGTTCTAGGAAATATGATTGGTCACAGAATCAAATTTAGTTATTCTTTTGAACCTTATTTTTTATGCCATTTTGTTGTTTTCATGAGGTAAAATAAAAATAATCATCTAATAGAAATCTACATTTTTTCCAATACTTTACAAATAAAATGATTTGAACGTATTTATTCATTATGAGATGGTTAGCTAATTAGTCATTCTACATGTGACTTTGTTTCTGTGACCTACTAGCTAAAGAATGTGTAAGAAAATAAGACATTCTGTGGATCTCAAAGCATGATAATTATTCATTTCATACACAATAATACAAAAATTACTTAACAGGCAGATATATTATGTTGACTTTTTAAAAATGGTAGCTTTTCTGACACCCTCATTATTACAGTCAGGAATGCTCTCTGTTTGCAGGGAAGCCTGTATGCTGTTCTCAGTGCTTTGATTTCCATCCCTTCTGTGGGCTGGGTCTATTCAGCACACTCCTCTTAGCTTCCTATTCAGACACTGTATGTTTGGAAGGAAGTCCTCTCTAGTGCTCCCCCAAACCCCCAATTGCATGGACATCCAAAGAAGGGCAGCATATGCCTGACGGTGTGAACACAGCAAGTGTGTAATGAGAATGCTGAGTGGGAGCAAGGATTGCAGAGGGAGCTTAGACGCCCCAATCACCCTGCACATTAATTCCGTAATTTAGTTCTATAAATACAATGACCTGTGTCTGAACATATATGTTCTTTTTTTTTTAACAGAAAAAAAGCAACAAATGGAAGTCAAAGCAAATTATGCCAGAATCCGAAGGCAGCAGGGCCCCACAGCAACAGATATTGTGGTGTCACCATCCAGGAAGCTGCTGTCTCTCCTGCAGCTACACAACTAATCTCAACCAGAATCTCATATTGTGTGCTGTCTTCTGTAGATAGAGCTATGTGTACATTCTCATATGCTAATTATGACATGGTAATTCTTTATCTCCATTAACTTGTACACATTGCCCTGAGATTTGAACCTAGTTGTTGTTGAACTTGAGCAGTGTACCACTGAGCTATGTTTGCCTCCAGCATCCTCAGTCTCTTAAAGGTTATTAGTTTCCACATTTTATGTGAAGTAGCATTGGATGCCTCAGGTCTGTTCTTGAAAAGGCAACAAATCCAGACAAGTAATGCAAGTAAGATGATCTTAGGTGAACTTTCCTTCAGAAAATAAAAGCACAGACCACTAGTTATTGAAAAGAACTTAGTGCCAGGTGCTGGCTTACACCTTTAATCCCAGTGCTTGGGAGGCAAAGAAAGGCAGATCTGTGTGAGTTCAAGGTCAGTCTGGTCTGGTCTCAAAAGGGAGTTCCAAGACATCCAGGACTGTTACAAAGAGAAAACCTGCCTAGGGGGAGGGAAGGAAAGATCAAAGAAAAGTAGCATAGAAAGAAAAAGGAACATACATATACATATTGTATGTAGCTAGATAGGACATTGATAATAAAATGACTCTTTGTGACCACTGGTCCCTAAATTTGACTCCAGGTGGCATTTTCTGGCTCTATTACTCTAATTTTTGAGTAATTCATGAATTCTATTTGGTATTAGAATAAAAACCTAGAACCAGATATTGGGGAAAAACTAAAATATCGGAGAGACAGAGAAACAAACCACAGCCACTTCGCACCCGCCCAACTCCTAAGTCCTGTCTCCACAAATCCTCTGGCTCCAAACCTCTCTGTCCTCAGCAGAAAAAGGAAGCAGCAGGCCAAGGGGGAAAATCCTGCCTCCTCCAGTCTTACCTTTCTTTCTCCCCAGCTATCTCACCTCCTGGTTCAACTTTCCTTATGCTAGGATTAAAGATGTGTGTTTCCCAAGTACTGGGAACGGAAGTATGGGTTCACAAGTGCTAGGTTTAAAGATGTGTGCCACCATTGGCTGGCTCTGTTAGGCCTTGAACTCACAGACATACAGAGGAATCTCTGCGTCCCAAGTGATGAGATTAAAGGTGTGAGTCACCACTCTCTGGACCTTCCAGGCTTATTTCTGTGGGTGGCTTTATCTTCTGATATTCCAGACTATTTTCATTAAATGTACAATATATCACCACATTTGAGCTTCTGTAAAAATCCCTCGCATACCCAATAAAACTGGAATGGTTGGTGGCAACCAAATACACAGAACTCTGTCTTTTCCTCTTCATTTTTTCAAACTTCTCTCAGGGCACAGTTAGATCTCACTCATGAGAATGAAAGTAGGCAGTTACAGAAAGTTATTGGCAATAAGAAGTCATAGACTGGGAGCTGGAGAGATGGCTCAGAGGTTAAGAACACTGACTGTTCTTCCAGAGGTCCTGCGTTCAGTTCCCAACAACCACATGGTGGCTCACAACCATCTATAATGACATCTGATACTCTCTTCTGTATACATAATAAATAAATAAATCTTTTTTTAAAAAAAGAAGTCATAGACTATGTCCTCAATATAAAAATATAGGAAGGATATAAATTCAGTATTTCAGAGAAAATTCATGTGACAAAGAGAGGTATGAATGTATTTGTCTCTGAAGTCTTAATGTCACTTCTACAGGACCAGAAGAATTTACCTGTTAATTTGTTTCTGCGAAAAAGAAAGAACATTTAGAAAACAAATGGCAATGTAGTTGGTGTCAGGCCTGAGTTTGGTTCTGATGCTGGTGAGATGCTTCAGGGAACCTCCCCTGCTCCCCATCTTCCTCTATACCACTCACAGTTCTGCCAGGATGTACATGGCAGCCTGGCTAGGTGTCTACACACAGAATAGCACAGCCACCCTCCCACCTCAGTCCTCACTTCAGTGGGATGCAGGAAGGTAACATATCATTTCTACTAAAGGATGCTTTTGGTATCTGCTGCAAAAAGCCTGGCATTTATTTCCAGCCTGCAAATCCGTGAAGATGCATGAATAAATCCCTGCTGCCTGGGTCACCATGGTATAATCTCATGTGTTAGATGAGCAGCAGTTCACCCTTTGACAGACATTTTATCGTGTGATGCTACAGAAGCAAAGGTGGTCCAGGGCAGCTTTGTGCAGCAGAGGAGACAATAGTACATGACATGTTTACTTTGTTTTTCCTTTCTTCTTATTTTGCTAACACACCTGAAAGAAACCAAGAAAGGTTAGAAAACTTGCCCATGGTCGGACAGTGAGCAGTCAAGACTTCTGCCAACTGGGTCTTTCCTTGCAATGAAATGACTTGATTACAATTCCCATAAAGAAAATAAACATTTTTTTCCAGAAATTATGTGGAAACAAATGCATTTCTCTAGGTGCAGAAGCACCTATCATTTGCTGCCAGGGAAAAGTTGCTTTGCTATGAAAATGGCATCATTCACCCTAGATCAAATGTGCAAATTCCTGTGAAGTCTTCGCTGTTGTGTGGGAAGAGGCCTGAAGCGAAAATTGATAATATCACACAACGCCCTATCAAGCACCAGGAGACATCAGGCAAAAGCCTTCCGTGAACTCCTCTATTGCCAGTAAATGGGATTTTAGATGTAATCTAACAGTCATCAACACATCACATTTTCCTATTGAGGTAGCCACACTTACTCTCTAAGATGACAGCTTGCCTAAAGTATCTGTGGCATTCACAGTCAGCTCTAACTTAGACTAAAACAGTCCAGAGTTTTTCCTTATGATTGCCTTTGTAGACTAGCTGGAGTTTGACTGGGGAGCAGTTATTACACCTTAGCAAGGACTGTAGGAAAAGGCTATCTCATTTTAGTGAATTATCTAAGTTTCTAATAAACATAGTCGTTTCCTCTGGGGACTTATTTATCAAATTTGAGTCACATATGTCAGATTTCAGTACTTTTTTTAATCGACTGAAAGCCATTTATTATGAGATATTAAAATAGAACCCTCAAGGCCATAGTCTTCCCCAGACAGGTATCCCTGCTGGCTCACCACACTTGAGGTGAGACAGGAGTCTACCACTGACACCTGCATTGGTGATTCCTTTCAGGAGAGCTGGAATTCTAACAATGTTAATAGCATGCACATGCAATATGTTTAAAAGCTTGACACGTGAGGTTAAATGAGTATTTATAACTAAACACTTCACTTGAGCGGCTTCTATGAGCTTTGTGAGACAGAACCCTGTAATGCTTCAAATTGTCAAGGTGTTTCAGAACAGTAACTATGCATTTCCATTTTCTGATTGCTCATAATTACTGTTTTATAAATCAACAAAATAAAGAGAAAGCAAAAACAAAAGAATGAAGGTCACTTTGTTCTCTTTTGTTACAAATTCCCTTAGAAACTATGGCCAGTGGGTTTTATGTCTTTTGTATGCTAACCTTTCGTGATAGCCCTAGTGTGCTGAATGTCACTGAGAGATTTGTGATTCTCCAATGCAACAGTTTGGGAAGTAGCATCATTTGAAAAGGTGTGATTAGAGCATACAAATCTGTGTCATTCTAGATAGTAACAAAATCAGATGCAAATGTTCTCAATTAAACAGAATCTGGACCATTGGACAGTGATGCTCAGTTGTGTCTATTTAACCAATGACTCTGGTTTCCTCCTGGCTCTGAGCACACTTTCTTCCCTCCAAGGCTAGGTAAGCAGAAACAGAGAGCAGCAGTGGAATTCTCAACACAATAAACTAGAATTCTGCTTACATGGCATGGTTTGAGGCTGTGAAACCCTAAGCAACTACAAAGCAGGATCGACACAGACCTCCCCAAACTGATGCTGCTAAAAGCCAGTGGACCTTCCATGTAGCAGCAAATATTCAGAGAGTTCCCACTATCAAGCCACGGTATCTTCTCTCAGCCTGTAATGCAAAAGTATTAACAATAGGCTTTCACAAAAGGCTTGAGTCCCTTCCCAGTGACACAAAGACCAAAAAGCACTCCCAATAAGTCACAGCCAAGTCAAGCCCTCACCTCTTTCCCAAACCCCCCAAAGTCATCTTTTTACTAAAACAACAAAAAAAACCCTAAAAACTAAAAAAAAAACCTCCAAATAGCCACAAACAAAATCAAAACCTCTAGCCCAAATAAAGCCAAAAATCATTTACAACATATGCAAATAAAAATATAGGAGGAGGAAGGAAGTGCTGGTGCCCCCATGTGACTGAGGGGGAGGAGAGAAAAAGAGCAGAGGACTGAAGTTATGTTCATAGGGTAAGTAGAGTGATTCGGAATTGAATGCACTATTGTTCATGGTCCATGAGACACAGAAATCTGAAGGGTTTCAGAAGAACACTGTGGTAACTTGAATGTAATTGTCCCCTACAATTTCATAGGGAATGGTGCTAAAAGGAGGAATAGCTTTTTTGGAGTGGGTATATAGCCCTGTTAAAAGAAGTGTGTCACTGTAGGGATGGGCTTTGAGTTTTCCTGTGCTCAGGATACTGCCTAGCATCTCAGTCAAGTTCCTGTTGCCTGTAAGATGTAGGACTCTCAGCTATTCTCCAGGACCACTTCTGCCTGCACTCTGCCAGGTTCCCCGTCTTGATGACCTCTGAAACTTTAAGGAAGCCTCCTTAATTAAATGTCTTCCTTATAAGAGTTGCTGTGGTTATGGTGTCTCTTCACAGCAATAGAAACCTAATGGAGACAGATACTGACAGCATAGGGTAGACACCAGGTCTGGTCAGTGCAGTACTGTCTAGTTAATTGTACAGCAGTGGTGCCAAACTGAATGCTGGCTTTGGAGCTAGAGCATAAATGTGAGTGCTCAAGAGCATCAGTGCAGCTGTGACTCCTGGCTAGCTAGTCCATCTTCAGGGCCACCATTGGCAGCTGCATTCTAAAGGAGAGTCTGAAGGTGAGACTGTCCTAGGGCTCCCAGTTAGTGCCTCCTAGAGTGTGAAACTTGAATTGTATCTGTTTTCTTTCTATCAGCCTTTCCTTTCTCCCATTATCTACTCATCCTTGTTTTGTGGTCTTTTCTCTGCTAAGAAACTTTGAGTCTCAGTTTTCATTTTAAAAGATAAACAAATCCAGCCATGGAGGATGCTGTGGGATAATGCTCTTATACACTGTAAAGATTCGTCACTCATATTGGTTTAATCAAATGCTGATTGGCCAGTAGCCAAGCAGGAAGTCTAGGCTGGATGACCAGACTAGAATTCTGAGAAGAGGAAAGGCAGAGAGACACAGTCGCCAATCAGACACAAAGGAAGCAGGATGAGAATACCTTACTGAGAAAAAGTACCAAGCTGCATAGCTAAACATAGATAAGAATTTTGGGTTAATTAAATATAAGAGCTAGTTAGTATTATGCTTGAGCTACTGACCCAGCCTTTACTATAATATTATGCCACTGAGTCAATTATTTGGGAAGCAGCTGCTGGATATTTGGGATTGGGATAGAAAATTCCAGTTATATTACTCCTTCTTGTTTTCTGGTCTTTTCTCCTCTAAGAAACTTTGAGTCTGATTTTTTATTTAAAAAATAAATAAATCCAGCCACAGAGGTGGTTTAATTAGAAAAGTGCTTTTGCTCTCAGAGCATGAGGACCTGAGAAAGTGATCCCTAGAACCCATGTTAAAAAAAAAAAAAAAAAGCTGGGTGTGAGCTGTAGAGCTGTAACAATGACTTGCCTGGCAAAATATCCCTAAAGGTATAATAGTGTTGTTCATATCTTGGAAATCTAATTGGACTTACGGCATGTGAAATCATGCCTGGCACAAGAAACTCAGGCAGCTACCCAGGGCTAGTAAAATCCACCACTTAGGTACACCAGCAGCATCATTTTTAACTGCATTCATTCTAAATACGTATATGCATGCATAGATAAAAGATATAGTCCTCACCTCTCATCAAAGAAACTTCTCTTAGCAATAGACAAAGACCATTATAGAAAACTACAACTTGTTAAAATGCAGAGAACAAGTGATCAATGGTCAACCCTTAAGTCATATGTGTATAAGCAACAGTACAGGGACATATCAGGTTGTATTTATGTATTTGTACACATGTGTGTGTATATATAGATGTTATCATATCATATATACATATATGAAAGGAAAATATGAAGAAGCAAATGGCTGAAATGATATAATTTTTTAAATTAAAACCCAAAATGGTTTTAACCTGAGTATGGTGGTACAGAGCTATAATCACAGTGATAGAAAAGTGGAGATGTGGCTTCCTGGCCAGCTGACCTTGCCTATTGGTGAGCTCCAGGCCAGTAAGAGATTCTGCTTCAAAATAAGGTATATAGTTCCTGAGTAACAAACCCAAAGTTGTCCTCTGGCCTCCTACATGTACATGTATAAATCCTTCACAGAACTTGCGACTAAATATGGGGTGTTTCCCTAATAGAATTATTGTATTTTAGTGTACACAGGAAGTACCTGGGAAGCCTGATTAAAAACTTCAGATTCCTAGGCCTTGTGGTAGAAACGTTACGATCCCTGTGCCTGCATAGGGCACTTTATCCAGCACCTGGGAAGAAGTGTGGGAGGTTGTCACAGTTGAAGAAGCTTTATCTGGAATTCAGGGCTTGTCAAGGAGTGTGCCGTTTCCTGTCAGCGGGTGGGCCAAGCCGGAAGCCCCAGTTTGAAGATCACTCTCCAGTTCTGCCAGACCCTTTGCTGTGTGTGAGAGGGATTGGGTCTAACTGCCCTGTGTGTGCTCATTGCCATTTCCTTAAGAAACGAGGTATATATTTTTTTATTTTTTAAAGTTGTGTTGTTGAGACAGTGTCTCTCATTTAGCACGAACTGGCATAGAGCTCATATGAAGCTTAGACAATAATCCTCCTGCCTGAGACTCAATAGTAGTGGGATTGCAAGTGTTAGCCAGTATGCCTATATTTAAATTGTGTGTGTCAGAATTAACCACGTAAGAGGTTAAAACTAGACCTAGACATGGGAAGGATAAACGGGGAGCCATAGACATGAAAGCTTCCCATATTAATTAAGCACCCCAATGTCAAGAAAAGTGCTATTTTAAAGGTCATAGAAAGAATGTCAGAATAACGGCACATACTCAAGTAGCAGGATAATTTTGAGAATGGTAAAATAATCAGTTTTCTAACATTTTTATAAAAGGACAGAGAGATTTGGAATGAAAACAGAATTTCTGCTTTCCTCAGTTGAGAGCCCTCCCTCAGTGTAGAAGCTACGTGGGCAGGGAAGGCTAACCCAGTCCAGTGTTTGCTCGGCTCCGCTAATGTCAAAGTCCAAGACACTTTGTTAGAAGCCCATTTCTTTGTGTAGAACACAAAGAAAATTAGTATCTTAAAGACGTTATTTATGAGTCATGTATCTAGCCATGCATGTGTGTACATGCATGTGTGTGTGTGTCTGTGTGTCTGTGTGTGTCTGTCTGTATATGTCTGTGTGTGTATGTATATGCATGTATGTGTGTGTCTGTGTTTGTGTGTTTGTGTGTGTCTGTGTGTGTGCTTGCTGTTAAGTGCTGAGCATGCAAAGGTGAATATGACATGTGGAATTTCCACCCACATAGAGCACATAGTATGTGTTGGTAGAAGGTACTCAGAAGTTCTGCAAGTTCATAAAATAATTATGTGCAATTAATAAGATAATCAAAATTGTCTTAAGTCAAAATGAGTTAGAGAATAATTAGAGAGCAAGTGAGGGGTGAGTTAACTTAAAGCATGACAGAAAGCCTTCTATAAGGAAATGATATTTCTAAACAGAGATAATATTCAGGAAATCCCAACATGCTCAAAAGACTTGTGTTAGCATTGTATTATTACAGAGAAATCAGTGGACCTTTACAATTCAACCATAGAAGGTTTATTTTGGCTCACAGTTTTGTAGGTATCAATCCAAGGTCACGGTAGCAAAGAAAGCATCACAGAGAGAACAAACGGTAAAGCACAGCTGTTCACCTCATGGCACATGGGAAACAAAAACAGAAAAAGAAGAGAGCAAATGTCCCAATAACCCCTGCCATGGCCCCCATTAACCTCACTTCCTTCTAGAGGATTCACTTCCTAAAGGCTAATCACCTCCCAATAGTGCCAACGCTGAGTACCTGACCATGAGGGAACACAGACCCAAGCCGTAGAAGTGTGAAGGAAAATAAAAGGTATGGTTATCCAGTAGAACTAGAAAGGAGCTATGATTCACTGGAAATTTCCTAGTGGCCACACTTTTAGAAGTAGGAAGACTGTATAAGATACAGTTTAATACCTGTCTTGGTCAACACACGCAGTATAGACAAAGTTTTGCCACTGGAGTACACAGTCAACATGTGTTGCTCTAGGGACTAATAAAGGGACCTAGTAGAGAAGCTGTTGTAGATATTCAGGGCACAAGTTCCCAAGACACTACACCACGTTTTGGTGATGGACGGTTGCCAGGGTGGTCAGGGCAATGAAGAAACACAGCAGTGCCCAGAATTCAACCTTTTTGGAAGTCTCTGTTCAAGATGAGCTCATGGCTGTGTCCCGTGGCCACCCTAATATTCTATTGTTTCTGTTGGCCTTTGTTTTGTTTTGTTTGGCATGTGATCTCATGCATTCTAGGCTAGCCTTTTACCCACTGAGGACAACCCCTTCTCCTGCCCGAGGACATCCGTGGAGAAGTGCTGTTAGGTAATGCAGAGACGCATAGTTTATATGAAAGTTTATATTGATGTGGCATGTCTTTCTGTACACTGTGAATATGCTTTATTACAATTTGTTCACAAAGAAGATGTTTTAGCTTATGGCAAGGCAGCTTAGAGGCAGGTGGAAAATCCAAACAGAGATAAAGACAAAGGAAGGCAGAGTAAGACAAAGGAGGGCGGAGTCAGGGTGGGAAGCTGCCACCCAAGAAGCAAGATGTAATGGAACATAGGTAAAGCCACAGAATGCATAGTCTCTGAATAATAATTTTATAAATGGTCACGAGTGGGAGATAGTCATCCAGGTCTGAACTGCTGTGGCCCAGACAGGTCAGAAAAACTTCTGGCTACATTGTATGATCCACATCTGTGCATATAACTAAAGCTATGTGTTTGAGAAGTTTATGTAAATTGTAAAGGCAGTGCCAAACAGCCTCAGTGGAGAACCATATGTCTGACTCTGTCAGCCTCTGTCTGACTCAGGAAATGAGTCTACAACACAGGTTGATTTCCACCTGCATCTACTTGCAACTTTTCTTCTGATTAAAACAGAGCTCCCGGGGTTCTTTGGCTGTGAAATTACTTACTTTCACTATCTTCAGGCCAGTCATCAGTCACTGGGATGAAGCCAACATTTTGTAACTCACCACTGCACACACTCTGCCCAGACTTTTTCCTCACTAGTTTCTTTTCCTTTTTACGAACTGAGAATTTCATTCATGCATGTAATGCATATTGATCAAGCCCACCCTCCTTTCCTTCCTGTTCCATTTTCGCTCATTCATACCACCACTATCCTTCCCCACATTTATGTATTCTTCTCCTCCTCTCCATCTTCTTCCTCTCTCTCCTCTTTCTTTGCGGTCATTGTTGTCATCATCTACAGAGTCCCCTTATTATGCCAGTATATACATGGATATAGTGTTACCTGATAGAGCATGAATAGCTTCTGGGCCACATTCCTAAAGAAAATGGACTTTTCTCCCTGAAACTATCAATTGTCAACAGTTTCTCAGTTAGGATGAAGATTTCCTGGCTACCTGCTCCCACCATGCTGGAACTTTGTCTGGCTTGATCTTGCATAAATCTTGTGCATGCAGTCACTGTCAATTCATAAATGCAACTGCCCTGTTGTATGCAGAAAACACTGCTGCACTATAACCATCCACTTCCTCTGGCTTTTATAGTCTTTCTGCCTCCTCTTCTGTGTCATCGCTGAGCCTTCAAGGGAGGGAGTGATAAAGGCAATCTTTTGGCTGAACAATCTTTTGGCTTTTGTGTATATATGCTTGTCCACAACCTGAATAACAAACTCCCCCCACAGACACTCCAGGCCTTGCAGATGGTGCATCCTTGAATCTTGGCCTTGGTCCTTTGCTCAGAGAGTTCTGTGTCCCCCACATCTTAACCTTCCTCACATTCCCTGCGTGGCACATTCTCTCTTACTCTGTACCTGTTCACTCTTTTTCTGCAGCTGTCTCAGGCCATTGTCCTTAACCTCTCCTTTGATATGACAGGGATGGGAATTACCTTTACCAAGGTAGGCATGAGCTTTCTTCCTCCATCTGCAAGCCTAGTAAGGCCAGGCTATTCAGATTTATGATCCTAGGGCCTGAATATTCTCTTTTGTTTGTTTTATTTTTCAAGGCAGAGTTTCTATATGTAACAGCCCTGGCTGTCCTGGAACTCTCTGTAGCATAAGCTGGCCTCCGACTCCGATCTGCCTGCCTCTGCTTCCTGAGTGCTGGGATTAAAGACTGTTCACAGTCTTATTTTAGCAGGCCTGAAGTGTCTGGTTTTCAATATGGATAATATATTAAATGAAAGTTTAATATATTTAATGAAATAATAATAATATAATAAATGAAAGTTTAGTTTTTCATGAAACTTTCTTCTCTTTACCTGCATTATCACATCAGTCCATAGAAGATCACATTTTCATAATAAAACAAACCAACTTGACACACCCCTGTTGCAGCAAATGAGGAAGGACAGGTAAGCCCCTGATTTCCCCGCTGACAGACCTAGTGCTCTAGCCCCAGGGACCAGGGGCACATACCTTGCCCCTTCTACACACCCATCCCAGTCCCAGAGACCCACCAGCATCCTCTCCTGCCCCTGTGCCTAATATCCTGAAGGCAACAGAGTTCAGCCGAGCCACACACCCCAACTGCAGCAATCGGAAAGGATAAGTTAATTCTTGTTGATAAGACACTATAGACTAACTACATTTTCTTGAAAGCAAATTAAACCAACATATGATCTCTTCTTTACCAACTGTACTATTCAAAACACTCATGGCACAGGCCTGATAGAATGGAAAACACACGACTCCCATCAGAGCCCACGCAGATTCTCTTCTCAAGCAGCCTGGCTTGGAAGGGAAGACATGTCACTTGCTTTCACAAGTGTGATGATTTGTGGCTGAGGCAAGAGGAGCTGCTCTCTGAACTGATGCCCCCTGGTGCAGGCAGGCTAAGGAAAGATGAATGGCAATATAAGTCAGACATCTGAATGTTTCGTATTAAATTAGTCCCACAGAGCCCCCAGCCTTCTCATTCCATAAATCACTAGGTAACATAAACTCGCTCCCAGGTTAGATTGCTGTGACTTTGGCCTGCGGTGTCATAGATAATCTGAGAACAGTTAAGCGTTTGTCTGAAATAGTAATCATTTTCAGCATATTTACTCAGTAGTGCTGAGTGACCCAGACTGATCTCTGCTGCTAGAAACAGCATGCAAATGAGAGTCAGCCAATTGGGGAGATTTCCAAAAAAGAACTTCTGTTCCTTAAATTCTTGGTTGCTCTGAAATTGCTATGCAGTTCTTCAGAAGGCGCCCTTCAAAGGAGTAAACATGAGGGACCAGTGTGTCCCCACCCCTTCAATAAAGTGTCGTCATAGTGTCCTTTCTTAAACCCATCCTCATCTGCCTTGCTCTACAAATCACAGATTTAGAAAGGAGTTGACCGTGCCAGCACACATATTTCTTCAATGGTCAAGGTTAATTCTGAGAAGAGTTCACATCTTCTTTCATCTATTGTGGTTCTCCCATTCCTGTGCTGACATTTGCTGCTGTCCTGGACACTTCATAGACCATAAGGAACATGGGTCTGGGGTTCAAGAGACCATCCAGCTTGATGCTGGCTGAAGGTCTGTCTGCGCTACTGCCGCCTCTCAATTAGATCTGGCTTTGAAAGTCTGGTTCAGATACAGTGTGAGATGCCTGGGAGAAGAAAGAGCTGGGGTAGCAGTAGTTCCAGTTGGTTTCTAAGTGATCTCTCTCTGTCTCTCTCTGTCTCTCTGTTTCTCTCTCTGTCTCTGTCTCTGTCTCTGTCTCTGTCTCTGTCTCTCTCTCTCTCTCTCTCTCTCTCTCTCTCTCTCTCTCTCTCTCTGCAAACTCTTTCTACAGAGGGTCACTAGATCTGTATCTAGGGTTACTTTTACCCTTAGAAACCCAGCCTAAATATGCAGAGAACCACACAAAGAAGTCATGGCTTGGCTCTGTGTTAGCCAAGGATTTGAAGTGACTTTAGTGAAAGAAAAGAACTGTGGACAAAGGTACTTGTTTCTTATAACAGAATACCTAAGGCTGAACAATTAATAATAGTAAATCTTTTTAAATGTAAATTTATTTCTCATTGTTCTGGAGGCTGGGATGTCCAGGATCAAGATGAAGCCATCAGTATCTAGTTCAAAACTTTTCACTTTGTCTTCTCACAGTATAAGTCCAGAGAGTGACGGAACACAAACTTTCTGCTCCAGCGCACTCTTGTAGCTGCCCTCACCTGGTTATGGGAGGAGAGGCCCTGTGACTTACATAGTTCCCCAAGGTCCCACCTCCTAATGCTATTGGAGATTATGTTACCAGCACATGAATTTTGCATGACATGTTCAGGGCACAGAAGATGCCACAACATAGGGTAAGTCACCTTAACAATGTAATGTCTCACAATTATCTTACAAATTGTCTCACTATTCTGCAAACCAGAATTCCAAGAAAAAGGTATAGGCAAGGCCAATTCCCTCTGAGGACTAAAAATCCTGTTTCTCCCTGGCTTCCCAGTGTCCAGATCTTAAAGTCCAAGGTCTGAATGCTTGTGGCTTCTCCTTAGATCACCAGTGTGATCCTGCTAAGTGGTGGGACCTCTGGAGATTATAGCCCTGGGGAAAACTTCTTCAGAATGGGATTAGTGCCCTTAAAAACAAGAGGTTTCAGAGGGTGGCATTCCTGTGTACTCTGTGAAGACATAACAAGACAAAACCATCTGTGAACTTGAAAGCAGGCCTCCACTTACCAGCTGAATTCTATCTGCACTGTGGAAATGGACCTTCCAACTTCCAGAAACTTGAGAAAGTAGTTTCTATGGCTTTTAGGGTACCCGATCGAAGGCAGTTTGCTATATATCATGAAAATAAACTGAAACAACTGACAATCTTTGATCTTGTAAAATATCACTCCAATGTCTCTCATTTCTATTTTAAATGCCAGGGTCTGAGTTTTCCCATTTTGGTGAGGATCCTGGCTATGCTGGTGATCAGCGGCCCAGCATACTCTAGTGTGTGCTCATCCTAACTAATTACATCTGGTCAAGGTCCCCTTTCCAAGTCAGGTAACCTTCTGAGGTGTTGAGGGTCAGACCCTCGGCATGTGGATTCTGAGGGGACACAATTCAATCCACAATAGTAATAAAAATCTCATGTCCCCCTCCCAAACACTTTGCCTGAGCAAAGTGTCCTACCATGAAGCATCCTGGTGGCCTCTCTTCTTTTTTATGTTTTTATGTCTTTCTTGTTTCTCTCTAAAACTAGAGTCTGATATTAATGGAAAAACCATTTTTTTTAAAAAAAGACCTATTATCCTATGAGGTAAAGTAAATGCACTGAATGTAAAAGGAAGACTTACCGATCAACTCAGTCAAACTTCCTTTGTCTGACACTTTGCAGTTAAGGAATGTGTTTTTATTGCCTGGACAGATAGTTCAGGTTTCTGGTCAGTCTTAGAAAAGACCCTTTTTATTATAACACTGACAAAATTTTATTACAGAGCTATGAAAACAAAATTAGATTTCATAACTCACATTGGGCCTTGAAGTAAATGCCCTATAAATTTTACAAACCTTATCAAGCTTTAATGTTCCTAGTCTGATAAGATTTTTAAATAGCAACTTTTACTGAACTTCATGTATATATTCATGTATATAAATAAACATATGTGTGTGCGTGTGCATATATAGACAGATATATCTTGTTTCCTCTTCACCCTACAGGGAAGAAAGCTGTGCCTGTCTGCTTCTGGGCAGACAACTGACAGAGGCCAATTACTTAGATGGATGAAGACTGCCTAAAGGTGGACAAATTTACTTATAGGAAGGAAAGCTGCCATTTATCTAAAAGTTTGTCTCTTAAAAATTACCTTCAAATTAAATGGATTTCTTTCACAGTCATATTTTGAAGAAGCAACCACTTTGGCAGACAAGCCACAGTATATCCAAACATTCAGAGTAAGACAGATCTGAACTGAGAGTGATTTTAACCACAGGAACCTTTCATTTCCCTGAGATCCTACGTACATACATTCCTAGGCTTTTTAGTCTGTAGAATTGACTGCTGGAAAAGCAAATGCACACATACTGAATGGCTCCTTTTGTGTCTCTAACCAGATAGCAAGCAATGAGAGAGCATAAACTTTTGGCTTTTATTTTCTTGAACCCAGGCTTTACCTACAAAGTCTCTTTGTAAAACTTATGAGCTCTATCCCAGTGCACTGGAAAGGGATGGTTTTGTCCTCTTCTACCCTTGTACTGGGCCTGAACAACTACAATCCTGAATCCAGTTAAAGCACTGTTACATCAAATGGTCCTTTCTGCTTCTCAGAGGCAAGAACCACATCAAAACTGTGCAATCACCATGAATAATCATGGCTAAAACTACATGTGTTACATTCTTAAAACACACCTCTGTTGATTTTACATTTTGATCTCAAGAACCAAGTCTAAGAAAGAAAGAAAAAAGGTATGTGAAATCTCTTACAAATGATTGAGCAATGTTTAAAACATCAACAGACCACTGTGAAGTAGTTTTCAAGCCATTTGGATTTATATAATTCTTTAAGATATTTGAAAAGCCACAATCTCAGGAAACACACCTGCAGAAAATGTATTGTTTTTAAAATATTGTTTCACCAGGTTCAAACCACCTGAAAAACTTTTCCAAGTACAGAGATCCTGATGGTAAAGGTTTCTGATAATCGTTGATGTTTTAATCAAGTTAGTTCTGTACCTCTCAAACGGCAAATTCCCTGATAAATCTCAGACACAGCAAATGCCATTCCATTGAACAGTTAGTTATATGTTGTCTTGTTATATACAAAATTAGTCATAAACTATGATGGTATTTTAGAAACTTTGGACACAAGTTTTGCATGTGGGGAGGAGGAGAAAATGATGCTGTTAATTTGGGAGCATTTTGTGAAGAAAATCTTATACCTAGAAGGAAGGAAAGATAATTAAGTTGATATTCTTCACAATCAGGAAGCCATTTTCCTGGGCATTCTTCCAAATAAATAGGAAACATGATGTTTATCGGGAGAGCAATATTTAGAAGAATGAGTGAATGAAGACTTTCTGAGCCTGCATGGTAACCATTGCTCTCTGGCTGGAGAAAAGGGTCATCTTGTTTTGGGAACCCCAACTATTTCTCTCTAATCTCCTTGTATTGCATTTATCTTTCTGTGAGTTAGTAAGGCTGCCTAAACACCCAAGTAACTTTCTGATAATTTTATTCCAAGTCAGGTTTATAACTACTAGACTTTCTTGGTCTATACAGACTTCCTGGCTCCTTATAAATTATCACTTACAAATCTTTTGGAACTGTAAAATGTTTATATGCATAAGTGCTATGGGTTGTGGGTCAATACCTCTGTCCATGGCTACAGTTCTCAGACAGTCAAGAGCACTGGAATCAGAGTCCACAATGTCTTGCCTGACTACTCTGTTCTTTGTTCTCAAAGCCTGTCAAGGATTCTGGAACAGAGTAGGTGCTCATTAAACCTGTTAGACACCAAGTGACAAGCTTAGTGTCCTTACTCTGTTTCTTTATAATGTAAGACACGCTAGTTTTCCTCTAACCCAAAGCTTTTAGCATTGGATCAGAAACAGCATAGAAAAGCACTTTCATGTCTTTGTTCTTAAAGACAAACAGTATTCAAAATCTTACATGTATACTAAAGAGAAGAAAATAATTTTTCTGTATCTTTGGTTCTTAGCTAGGACAGACTTCTGTGACAAGCAACAGGCAAAAGGAAAACAATCAGAAGCTTATTAGCATCTATCCATTGGATATAAAAGAGAGATAACCAAAGAATATGTAATACTCAAAGGGGGCCTATTACAGACTGAAATCTCATCTTCACCTGAAAAAATAAAAAGAGCCAAGGAAAGACCAATAAAGGGGAGATAAAGTTATTCAGTTTTAAATTGTATCATCTCCATTGTCAAAAATCTATGAAGCACCAGTCACAGTTCCTGGAGCTGCCATCTTGGAACACTGTCAGCAGAGGCAGGAGGATCATGTGACACCAGGAGTCTCAGATCAGATGCATTCCAATACTCCTCTCAAAACACATAACAAGCAAATAATCATATTGGATACCCTTCTCTTCCTAGTCCAGAAAAAGAGACACCCATAGGAAATTTCCTTTGCAGGTGTCAATTTCCTTATGAAAAAGATAACTTTAATCCTGATTCCAGGATTCCCTAATGTTTCCCTATTCTCTATGTCTAATTCCTCAGAATAATCCTTTTTGCCAAAGATGAATCTGACATTCTCGTTCATATGGATTCAGACGTATTACTAATAATTGTAGTGAGGAAAAGAAAGCTCAGATCTCCTTCTCCTGCTGGGAATTGAGCCCAGGGCTTTGTATATGCAAATGTTTTACAATAAAACTACAACACACACCTCTTTCACAAACCACTGGTTGAACATAAGGCTTTATCTTATCAGAATTTTAATCTAAGAAAAAGATGTGCTCAGTGACAGAATGTGAAGGCCATATTCCAGGCCTTAATGCTACCAGAAAATTTAGGGAGTCTCTTTGTAGTCATCAGATGATATGGAGAATATCAATTTGTCCCCTCTCATTTATTAAACATCTATTATTAAAGGAATTTAAGTATGGATTCAAATCAGAACGTGAGAACAATGTCAATGTTACTAGCTTTTTTTTTTTTTTTTGGGACAGGATTTTTTTGTGTATAGTTCCAGGCTCTCCTGGAACTTGTTCTGTAGACCAGGCTGGCCTCGAACTCACAGAGAACCATCTGTATTTTAAAAGAAAAACAATGCAGGGCAGGCAAACTGAATCTCAGCAGCTGGCCTGCAGAAGAGAAAGAAAAAAAAAAAAAGGAATCATGTCACACTGTTTGAGTTAGATGGCCTGGATGTCACCTGTATGGTCGGCAAGCAGTTGGAGGGTGGGTGGGAGAAAGTCTGGAAGGTTCAGGGATGACAAACATGTTAGGAAAGGCATGCTTAGAAGAGAGAGATAAAAGACAAAGTTATGTTTTTGAGTAATTCAGAAAATTACAGACTTATGAAGCAACACAGCTACACTTAGGAAGCTACCCCACCAAAGAAAGGAAGGCGCAGTGTCTTGGTAAAGGAGTAATTCCTCCCAGCTCTTTAGCATGGTTTAAAATGAGCTGCCTTTCTGAGGCCTTGGCCTGGTGAGTGATGAGCTCCAGTTAGGTCTCCAGCATGCCAGAGCTTTCCTTCTCTTGACCAGAAGGATATGATACAGTTTTCCCTTCGTGAGGTGTTACTGCTGCTAGATTATCAATGCATCAGAATCGTGTGCTTTCTTTTATTTACATGTATGGCCTCCGCCTTCTCACAGCTACTACATGACTATGGGTATAGTAGGTATAAATTACCTAACACACAAGTTGGGAAGGTAGAGCCTTGTGATTCTCAACAGTGAAGGAGAAAGTAGATTCTGTGGTTGTAAATCAGCAAACAAACTGACAAAAAGGAACCACAAAAAAAAAAAATTAAATGCCAGTATCTGGTAGAATTGTGATTTGAGAAGCACTCTCTCTGCCCTAAAGCAAAGGAAATTTCCATAGCTTAGCTTACAATCATGAAATTCACTTGACATATCAGCACTACTTTAGGTGCTGAGGCTGTAGTGGTGTATATGCTGGACCAAACATACCCATAGTTTTCTAGGACATCACCATCCTCGTGAAAGCAGGAGTTCAATTGAAAAAGCAGCTAACAAACAGGTAACCACCATAGTCAAAGTATCTGCCCAAACAAAGCTCATGTGTTAAAGGCTCACTATCCATCCCATGGTGCTCTTGGGAGATGAGGGAATCTTTAAGATTTGTGTCTTAGTAGAAGTCCTATTGGGAGAAATTTCAAGATGGGATCCTAGAAGGAAATACTGGGTACAGTCAGGTTGGGAGGTGCAAGCTCACAAATAACAACATGGAGCCCTTTTGTTAATTATGAAAGCTTGACCTTAGCTTAGGCTTTTTCCCAACTAGTTCTTCTATCTTAAACTGATCTGTTTCTATTTGTCTACATTCTGCCATGCAGCTTCACTTTTCTTCAGTATGGCTTCTCTGACTTGCTCCAAGACTGCTGGTAAAAATCCACATGGCTTTATTCTTCCTCTTATTATTTCTTATTTTTATTTCTTCTTATTTCTCTTCTTATGTCTTCCTAGAAATCTTACCTATTATCTCCTGCCTAGCTATTGGCCATTTAGCTCTTTATTAAACCAATCAGAAGGGCCTTAGATAGAGACACATCTTTACAGTGTACATAAATATTCTGTGACATTTCCACCTGTTTGTCTAATTAAAAGGGAAAGACTTTTAACTCTAATATAGTAAAATTATCTACAATAAGAACAATTATCAGGTAAGAATTAAATTTATAATATCCAGCCCATTTGCATTTGTCAAAAGTACTGTATTACCTATCCTCTCTTAGTGAGATCAAAGTTTTATACATAAACCATGTTTTATCATAATTTGTTGTACCAGGCTTTTTCTTTTGGACCACCAACCAGCTCCAAAATTATGAGTGATAGATTTACTATTAGTTTTGAATGCTTGACCTAGCTTAGGCTCATTTCTAGATAGCTCTTTTAACTGAAATGAATCTATTTCTCCTCTTCTACCTTTTGCTTTGGTAGGTAAAATCTTTCTTAGATTTAGTGTCTCCATGTCTGACTGGCTGATGACAACCTGGCTTCTTGCCTCAGGTGTCTCTTTCTTCTTTCCCCTTTCTAGATTTCTCATTCAATTTATTCTCTCTACCTTGCAGCCCCACCTGTCCCTTGCCTGCCTATCTACTGGCTGTTTAGATTTTTATTAGACCAATCAGGTATCTTAGGCAAGCAAAGTGAAATAGATGCAACACATCTTTACATAGTCAAATGCACATTGTTAAATATAAACAAAAGTATAAACAGCGTAAACAAAAGTACCACCCCTTTACCCAATTAAAGTAATATTCTGCTGACTAAACAAATATAACATATCCTTGCTTAGTTAAAATAATATTCCATAACATTTTCCCTTTTATCTAAATAAAAAAGGGTTTATCTTTAACATAGTAATCTATATACAACAAGAAAAGTTCTCAAGTAAGGATTACATTTACAATGTTCAGAGAAATCACTCTATTATCTATTCTATCTTAATGAATCCAAAGTTCTATAACTAATTTACCTGATATCACAACTAAAGAAAACTATATCTATAACTAGCTACTCTTCAACTCCATCAAAGACCACAGAAGGATGTAATATTACCTGAGTAAACAGAGAGTACAGTGCAAGCCACTTCCAAATCTATAGAAACAACAGACATCTGGCTGCCTGGACAGTCCCTGAAAGTTCCTTTGCAATGCTGGAGCAGCCATCTTCAGCCTACAGGGCTAACATATCTGTTAAACTTTTCTATGAAGCAGGAATCTTGAAAGAGTGTCATGAATAGTCTTGGCAAAATTCTACAGTCTTTTTTATTTTGTGTCCTGTTAGTCCAGCTTATATAGCATTCTGTCAGCAGTCAAGGCAAGAACCATTTCTTTTGCTCTGTGGCTGACTCGCCATAATGAAAACAAACTCCATAGTGAGTTTCTTTGATGCCTGTTGTCCTTTTATGAAGTAGATTGGTGCTGCTGGAAGTAGAAGTATCTTATTGTCATGAAAAGCCTCAGGTTACTAAACTTCTTAAATATCATATTTTGTAGGTCTTTGAAGTGTCTGAAGACCACCTATATATCTTAATATAAGCTCATGGAAGTTCAGATAGAAATAAGGATTATACTGGGACCTGGGTTCTAGGTAATTCTTATACACTGTGGCAAAGAATGTGTCTACATTTTGTGCATACCCTGATATGTTGGATAAGCTCTAGCTTAAGGGACACATGCTAGCTCATCTGGTGAGGAAAGTCTCATCATAAAGATAGAGCATAGATATTTCTGGCTGCTCTTAGGAGATTTGATACCAGAACCGAGAGAAAAACACAGATTAGAAACACTTATGAAACTTGTAATTTGGCAAGAAGTGTTTAGAATGTTCCAGCCAATACAATTGCTAAAGAAACTGAGTCAATTCAGTGTTCAGGGCTTTGCCCTGGGTAGTGGGAGAGATGCTCAGGAAACTCATCAGGAGTTTCAAACTTACAGGACACAGGTTCAAAGATATCAAAGTATTAGTTTTCCTTTGATAGAAGAACCTCAGGAGATCCTGCTCATTCAGGGATATCCAACCCCATGGTTCATTTCACCATATTTAGCTGGGCTGGGACTCAGAGAATGCTAGAACTGGAGTATGAAAAGGTCTTGTACAGATTATGCCTAAGTTGATCTACATATTATCCACATGCTGGTTTGGCAGGCTTGCAGAATGCCAGAGTTATATGTTCAGCTGGCTCCCAAGGTCTCAAGAGAAAACAGAAGCCAGGCAATGTGTGGAAGGGCTACTGTCCCCGCTAGCATTTCCTGAGAAGGCTCTGAGAGTGATGCCAAGGATGCTGTAGAGATCCCTGGAAGTCAGAGATGCTAGGAATGTGAGATGCCTGCTGAAGGAAGCTGCACATGATGAGCAGAGCTTGTCTGAGGAAACAGTGTGTGGGCTGCAACTGCCAAGGCTGGAGGGAGCCTGTATCTTACCACTGTGTGCCACAATATCAAACATAGAAACCTGGATTTTTTTTTCCTGCAGGTTTTTGGTCTTGCTTTGATTTAATCTTCATTTTAATGCTCTTACTTTTTCCTTTTGGTTAAGAGTGTTTACTCTATGCCAGTATGCTTAGGGAGTATGTAACGTTTTTTTTTCTTTTTCCAGTGGCTCCAAGATAAGTCTTTGCTTTGAGTCCAAAAAACTTTGGAATTATGTTTTTGAGAAATGCTGGAATTGTTTAGAATTAGGCAATTCTTGCAAATGGACTGAACACATTTTGCATTTAAGATAGAATGAATTTGTGAGGCTAGAGGCAGAGGGCTATAGTTTAAATATGAAGTGTGTTTTCCAATGCTCTTGTGCTCAAGTCTGGGTCATCATTATGTTATATTATTGGGGGTTACAGAATCTTTAAGAGGTCAGGACCAGGAAAAATTTAGGTATTAGGTGCAAAAAATATGTATTTCCCTTCCTTCATTTCTCTTTACCTTTACTCCAGAGTGCACTACTGCCATAATGTTCTCCTTTTGTACAAGGGAGTCAAGCAACTGTAGACTGACTGACATCTCTAAAACTAGGAGCTGACAAAATCCTGCCTCCTTTTCAGGTGACCTTCCTGGGCATTTTATCACAACACAGAAAGTGGACCAACACAGCAAGAAAGCAGCTAATAAAAAAAAGTTGTGACGAGAAACAAAAATACTGGGTGGCTGGTTAGAAAGTACTAGCAGGATACATTAATCCAGGACATATTAATATTCACATGCAGAGTTGGCAATAAAATATTTGTGGAGTGAATAAAAACATGAACACAAAACTACTATATCCCTAGCTGCAGGCACTGAGAGCTACTTGCTTCCTTGGAAATACTTCTTTAGACTACAACTGGGACAAGATGGCCTTGAGATACTCACCTGTCCTTTCGATGTCTCAGGTACAGACTGGCCAACAATCTCTGGCTCAGCAGAAGACTTTCAAACTATAGATGTCCCAGATCCAGGTGGAATAAAGTGTAATAGCATTGAGGTGTCTGCAGAAACTTATCTGAGTTTACCTTTCTTACAGATTCAAGAGGTCATCCTCATCATCACCTATGGCACCCTTGCTGTTATCTAGGCTAGTCAGCTAGGGAAGAAGTGGTCCATTAGTAGGGGAGGTGTTAGGATGGATAAAAATTAGCTAGGCAATTAATATTTATTTATTAGGCTTTATATTGATTGCATAGGTACATTGATTTGTTTTATTCCCAGTCATCATCACCAGTACCACCACAGTAACTATCATCATCACCATTAGCAGCAGCAGCAGCAACAACAACAAATCCATTTAGCAGATTTGGAATTTGTGGTGGTTTGGACAAAGGTGGCTCCCATAAGCCCATAGGGAATAGGATTATTAGGAGGTGTGGCCTTGTTGAAGGGAATGTGCCACTGGGAATGGGCTTTGAGGTTCTAGTGCCCAAGCCAGGCCCAGTGTTCCTCTCTTTTCCTGATGCCTATGAGTCCAGATTTAGAATTCTCAGCTCCTTCTCCAGCACCATTTCTGCCTGTATTGCCACCAGGCTTCCATGCACAGGTTTACTCTAAACTGTAAGCCTGCCCAAACTGAATGTTTTCCTTTATAAGAGTTGCCATAGTCATGATGTCTCTCCACAGCAATAGAAACTCTAAAAGGCAGAACCTAAGTCTCCTGGAAAAGTTGGGACAGAATTAAGTCTGATAAAAAACATAGTTGCTACTCTCCTGTGCTAACTCTTGCTTGTTTGTTCAACCACAACTGATTGAGTATTGGGTGTCTGGGAAGCTCAAGCAGAGTAAAGGGAAACGTGCAGGCAAAAGCTTCTTCCTCACTGTTCTTTGGATTAAACTCCAGAGAGAATTTTTGTTGCTACTCTCCAAGTTTCCAGAATCTCCGTTTGCTCTGCAAACTTGAGCAAAGGTAAAACTTCTCTTGTCTCCATCTCCAGAGCTTTCTGGTTTGGGATAGCAACACGTTTGGTTTCGAGTAAGCCCATTGACTGAAGTATTGTGATTCAGCCCCAGCACATGTGACCTCGTCAACCACCACCTTATCTGCCCCATCTGCTCTCTATAGCAACAGAGTATCCTAGTCAGTGGTGAGGGCAGGGTCTGGGGGAGAAGATCGGTCAGGTTTACCAGCCACAAGCACAAAGCAGGATGGTGTCTTTTAGACTAAAAGAAACGGATTTGTAAAACCCAATTAAGAGCATGTGTGTTCTTTTATAAAGCCTTTATTCTTTTTTTCTTTTCTTTTTGGCCTGAATTTAAATTATAGAGATTTTAAAAGCTCCAGTAATTAGCCAAGGATGCAGTCTAGCCCATTATGCCCCGTGTAATGTCACACTCCCTAGGGCCCATGTTCTCTGCTTGATGTGCTCCCCATATGAGCCTCCTTCCCCTTTATTTTCTGCCATGGGGGGGCAGGTTTCTTCTCAAAGAGCTCACTGTTCCATTGTGTGACTCCCCTCACTCAGGAAGCAGACTTGTTTTCTCAGGGGTTTCATGGTTGTGTTGCCCAGTTATGTGAGAAAGGCACAGAGCAGTGCCTGGTGGCTCACTTAACCATTGCCTGCTGTCTGCTGTCTGTGCCCAGGTCACAGTGGACTCTGCGCATTGCCTGGCACAAGGTGAACCTCAAAATCATCCACGACTCATGGCGTTTAACCAACTTTTGACG
This sequence comes from Sigmodon hispidus, assembly GCA_004025045.1. Taxonomy (NCBI): domain Eukaryota; kingdom Metazoa; phylum Chordata; class Mammalia; order Rodentia; family Cricetidae; genus Sigmodon; species Sigmodon hispidus. Next base: position 172,460 of record PVIH01001699.1, on the reverse strand, counting down.
TTTCAATCACTGACCTCAAAAAGGGCAGAACAAAGGGCTCAGAATCACTGTGAAGCTGTGATTTTGTTTTTTCGGGATGCTGTCTTTCTAGCTCCCTGTAATACCTCTCATTTTTCTCATAGTCTGTAACTGTATTTTAATAGTAGCATTTTATTCCATCATTATAGACAATCTGCCTGCTTGAGATAGGGATTGTACCTTGAGATTTGTTGGATAGCTGGAATTTTTCTTATTGTTCTTTCCCTTAGAGTCAACACACACACACACACACACACACACACACACACACACACACACACACCCCGCATGCATACTATATTCCCCCCACACACAATTTTGACTTAAAAGCAAAGAACAGAATTGCTGTCTTACCAGAATGATGCAGAGATTGACTTCTTTATATATCTGTATATTTATATGAATATTTTCCCAGGGGCTCAGCCTGAAGATTTTATTGCCATTCTGGAGAGATTGTGTGTGTGTGTGTGTGGATGTGTGAAAAAAATCTCAAAGAATAGTTAAATGAAGCTGTGTCAGGTTTATTTACTGAGGTCAGTTTTTCATATAAATGCCTTAGTTAACTATCATTGCCTTACAAAGACATAGAAATTGTCTCCTGAAAGCAGTTTTAAAAGACTATGAAGTTATACCCAGTGGCATCAAGGAGGAAAACCAACAGAAACAAACAGAATACCCTCTCCTAACAACATAAAATCCACTGCTTAAATGATGGTTATCATCAGGTTCGTTGTGATTGGCTGACCAATGCTCTTATGTCTGTATGGGGTGGGTAATCAGACAATAAGCCTAGGGCACAGTGGTAGGGACACATGAAAGCCAGCAAGGTTTTTCTAAGATTAACTCTAAAATCTTCTATGCAGAGGTGTTAAAGGATGATAAACTGGATATTTTTAATGGCTTCTCACCATTTACCACACAAATAAATCTCATTTTTAAAAAAAAAGTGTTTTCTAGACTATAATGAGAAAAATGTTAGATAGTTCCCTTAAATGCAGAAAGACAAATTAGCCATTTAGAGGGCAGAATCCATCTCAGTGGCCAGTTTTCTCTCAGAGAGAATGTCTGATGCATTCACTATATTCTGGTTATTCTTCTCTCTCCTTAGAGAAAGGCTGCTGTGGGAGGAGCCTGGCTGCTTATGTCTTCGCTCCTGGTCAGAATCAATTCCAGATGTGGGAGGTAAATACTGGAAAGAGAGTGGAAAATAAAGTGGAAATGAAAAAAAATCTCTGCAGCCATTTGAGTGTTGATGACAGACGAGGGAGGCATTTTCAGTTTAAGCAATGGATTTGTGGGGAGCCCAGAGGGCACTCAGTCCTATAGATATTTAACAAACACAAAAGACCCAGCTACCAAGCTGGCATCCATGTGCCCAAGAGCAAAGGAAACCAGGTGCTCTGGCATTGACATATTAACATTAAATATATACCATAGCTGCTCCGTAAATACACCGGCTTTAAGTCTTCCCAAGGATACTCATAATTTGTGCATTCATAGGCATTTTTAAATCTTATAATCATTAAGCTACCATGGCTTTTTATTTCCTTACTTGGAGAGATATGAAAGAAGTGTTGTCAGTGTGTAAGTCAATCATAGTAGATGAAGGGACAGCCTGGCAAAGTGTATGTGACTCAGATAAGGTTCTAACTGTGGATTCAGATACTTTCTCACTTACCCTTAGCAAACTATGGTTGGCATCCATTTCCTTAGCTACAGAGGAGTACTGAAATTTTAGTAGTTATTGTAGACGGGCTGTAAGAAGCAAATGCAGTGTACATAAAGTGCTTAGCCTAACAGCTGAATCAATAAAGTCAAGTGTACTACCCATTTGTTGTTTTAGATATTCTGCCAGGGGATGATCCCTAATTCACCACCGTGTGACATCAATAAGCTCTAACCATTGAAATTTTATTGTTTATAGGCCATTTATAGCATTTTTAGATGCCTCCCGTTCTAACTCACAATGCTATTTCCATAAGAGTTCTAGGTTTACAGATATATATTTATTATTGACAACATAAGCATGCAGGCAATTATGAAAGAGGAAACTCACATAATTGAAGGACCAGTGAAAAGAAGGTCCTTTAAAGTGGGATTTAAACAAGAAGCCACAGAGCAGAAGGCAAAAGGCTTAGAACCCTCGGGCACCCCAGACAAGCTAGTCATATGAATTAATGGCTTTTCATAATTCCCTTTGGTCCTAGGTTGTTGGTCTAGCATTCAGTGTCTAAGAAATCATTTCTTTATTATCTGGGCTTTTTTTAGATGATCAAAACCTGGCTGTATAGGGAACAGGGAAACGAAAGGTCTACATAAACAAAAAAACCAAAAAACTGAGATTTCCTTCCACCTCAATCACAGATTCATGAGGATTACCAGGAAGAGAGAGAAGGTATACTGCTGGCCAAAACACAGAAGTGTTCCTCTCTACTATGATGCTTTCCAGGAGGTGCTTCACTTCAGGCTGCGTGATGTTAGGTATCACGACCATCACATATTCCAGGTTCTTAGAGCCAGAAAAGAGTTTCTCTTGAGTGACTCGGAGCAGTAGTGGTGGGCCAGTAATCAGGGCTGACTGTTCCTCAGTTCCTTTCTTCTAGAACTCCTTTTTGGTTGTTGCCTTTGTCCTGGAATCAGACAGTCTCAATACCGAAGGAGCACAGAACACGTATTCAGCTAATGAGGAAAATGGACCCACTCCTCACCAAAGTGAACAGCGTGGCCACATTTCATCCAGATTTTACTATGTCCAGAAGTTTATCACCCTCTCACAAGAGCAGTTTTACCTTCTGACACTTCTGAGGAGTATAGTTCATCAGGCTGACAGGAAAAGCGTATGACTGTGACTTACGTTCCTCAAAGAAGGCTAGCTCTGCTTTCGGAGCTGCAGCAAACTGACTCAACTCTCCCTCCACGTGGGAGGATGTCTACGGACATCTAATGCAGTCTTTCCCTAAAGCTGTAGCCTCCTTACTCAGTCCTTGGACGCTATGACTTCATAATACCTCACCTGGAATTTTTCTTTAAAATCTCGTTCCTTTACACATCATGTGTTTTTCAGGGCAAGAGACACTCAAATAAGTTCAATGCAAACATCATAAAAGTCATAAGAAAAGTGGGTGCCTCAGCTCATCATATGTCAGGCTTTGTGATGCTTTGCCTATGGCATTACAGTGGTACTGCCGGAGATCCTGTTATTCCCAATCACAGGGGAAGAAGGTGAGCGGTGAGCTGGGAGGTTTAGTCACTACTCAGATCCCTACCAATAGTAAGCAGAAAACAGTGGGATCCTCACTGGTTCCTCCTAAGATGAAACCTCACACTCTATACCTTACAATTCACTATACATCATGGTAGATTAACACTCCTTCCTTATTCTCTGGCCTCCTTCACTCCCTTCTGCCCTCTTCCTATCCATTCTGAGCTGTTCTAATATTACATCAACCTCTAGGAAATTGTCCAGTAGTTTGCAGTACTGTTGTGTTGCCTGTATATTTTTATTTGAATGTAACATTTTTATACAGTGCGCTGCTGAATCCTCACAGCTAAAACTACATCAAAGGTAGTTTACATGTAAGAAGTGTCACACTTAAACTCTGCTCTACTCAAAGCCAAGCTGTTCTAGGGTTTTGTCAGAGAGTTTGGGAGTCTTGATCTTTGCCCGAGGGCACCATGAAAACAAAGGAGAGTTGGTGTGTGAGGGTTTAACTCGCCACCATAAACAAAGCTGCAATCTCAGCTCAGTCCTTAACCACCTCCCTTTTGAATCAGCCTTGGGGAATCTTCTAAATCAGAATGTGCGCCAAGTTTCAGTTTGGTAGACAGAAATGCCGTCTGTTGTTCCCAGGTCGGTTGGTTGGTTTGTTTTGTGAGGTATTGTGTACTGGGGCTTTATGGGAAATGATTAGACTCCTTCATAGAAAATGATCAATTCTCTATCCAGCTACAGGTGAGTCTAAAAATTATCCTAGAGGACAAAGAAAGAGGAGGGCAGAAGGAGGGGGAGACTGTAAGATTTCTAGATCAAATTGTTTGGTCCAACTTATTTCCAGAGCAGTGACAGATCTCCCTAAGGCGCTCAGCCTTTGTGAAGTCTGGGCAGGGGCACCATTCTCCCACAGCAGAGTTGTCTTACAGTTGCAGAATACTCAGGTCTGTTAGGCTCCTGCGGCAGAAAACAAAGGTGATGGGGAAAACCGGGGCAGAGCCTTCCGAGGAGGTTCCTCTCTGCATCCTGGGGCAGGGCCTCTGCAGCATGGCTTCTGCGTGGGCCTGCGTTCCCAGCTGCTCTGCTCCAGGAGGAGAGGAAGGCAGCGCTGCAAAGTCAGCTTTTAGTGCGCATTTGATTTGCCCAAGACAGAAAGGGCAGAAAGAGGCAGAACATACCTTTAAAATTGCTGTCTAGACCTGGGTGATGGTGGTGTTCGCCTTTAATCTCAGCACTGGGTGTGTGTGTGTGGGGGGGCTCTTTATGAGTTCAAGGCCAGCCTGGTCTGTAAAACTAGTTCCAGAAGAGCTAGGACTGCACGTGGAAACCTTGTCTAGAAGAAAACCAGAAACAAACAAACGAAACTGCTGTGTTCTTTGTGTTCTCAGCCTGGTTTCTATTTACTTCAATCGTAATCACTTGAGATAAAACAAGCTACTTTTCTTACCAATTTCTCTTTCCAATGAAAACTCAAAATTTCTGTCTTTAGTATATTTTCGGGATATTCTTTAAAATCTCCCTTGGCATAATATTTAAAGATAATCCCAAATTTCACCCCCCTTCAAACATAAATTATGCCAAATAAGTAATATCACCTTTTCAATGTAGATATTTTACTGGCTAAGATTTGTCATTTGGATCTTCTGTTACGGGAAGGAGATGCTGGGTAATGTGATAACTCCTACATGATCAGGTGTGGATTTTTTTTCCTGCGCACTCCATATTGCCCACTAGGTGGCAACGCAACACACAGAAAATCAGATCTGTATGCTAGCGGTAAACCCACTACATGATTTTAAAAATGGGTTTTAAATTGCATTGAACTATATAGTTGTAATGGCGTTGAAACTCTCAGCATTTGTGAACTGGAAAATTTGCTGGTGAAGGAACTGTGTTGGGCTGCTCTCTCTGATAGAATCCTGCTGCTCTTTCTGATGGAGTGCTGTTCGGAAATTGTATCCCAAGATAGAAAACTTGGAGTAGTGGCACCCTGTGAGGTAGATCCAGTTGCCTCTGTGGCTGATGAGAAAAAATAAACCGCCAGAAAATGTGACACAAAGAGCATCTAAGAACTTAACAGACACTCGGCGGGCGTCATTCTGGGCCAGATTTAGAAAAACAATGAAGCCCTTGTCCTGGCCTGTTTTGTGCGGCTAAAACCGAGTATCACAAACTGGCTAATTTATAATGATCAAAAATTTATTAGAACGGAAATTTATTGGCTCACAGTTTGGCAGTCTGGGAAGCCCAATATAAAGGCTCCAGCATCTGGCAAAGGCTTTTTAATCTGTTAATACGTAGCAGAAGGGGTAGGGGGAGGGTAAGAGTCAGCAATTTGGCTGCCTTTTGCAAGGTGCTAGGAATCAATGGTAGGGTCTGGTGCTTCTTAGGATAGGCAATTGCCACTGGACCGCACCTCCAAAGTTAAAGTCCCCCTTTCATGTGTCAATGTCAAAAGTCTCCTGCGTGATGGAGGGAAGTCCCCCTTCCCAAAGCAATTCCAATGGAGAGTCAATTTCAGAGTTTTGCAGGTTACAGGCATCCAGACCTCAGTAGCCCTTGTCCAGCACCAGTATTTTTGGTTACTGGAGATCGAAATAGTTGGAAAGAAGAGGGGAACAGCCTCAGAACCAAATAGACACAGAGGGTACATGTCTATTCATGGGGAATGATGGAGAGTGTCCCCACCGCCACCCAACTCCTCTCAGGCTCTTCTATAGTATTATTGTAACTTTTCTATGGTATTATAACTTGCCCTTTCCTTTTGGATCTCTGGGCTCCTCTTTGAATTGTCTAAAAATCCTGCTTTAGAATTCAGAAGACCATTTAGATATTGTCAGTGTCAGATCAGGCGATAAGTTTTGATATGTTGAATTATCAAGTTCCTCCCTCTTCTTTCCTCTTTCCCCATTTTCCATCAAGAGCCGCACCCTGAAGATTCTGGATCATATGTTCTCGTTTTCTTTGACATCTGAGGTTAAGCGCTATTTCTTCCCTCCCTGAGAATCCCCATCACTGAAGCCCTTACAGCTCTTAGGATGGTCTTGGGAAAGTTCATCTTCTCATTCTTCACTGCCATAAGCAGTCTTTAACACAATATCTCAGCTATGGCCCTTATCTGTTGAGATCTATACATTTGGCCAACAACATGTTTTTCTAAAAAGATCTTTTGCCATCTTTGAGATTTAATAAAAATCATTTCATCAGCTGTCAATGTGTTTTGTAAAATACTTACCATTTTATTTAATAAAGTTTCAGCCTTTCCAACAATTTGACTCTTAAGAGCATAGAATTTTGTGAAGATTCTAGCTCTTGGGTAAGCACATGATTTTGACATCTGTGTGTCTGCCAATGTTGTTCAGTGTTTGGATGGGACTATACTTTCCCATCTAAAAGTTGTCTTCCTATGGACCACAATTTCAGGGATGGCAGAGTAGCTGCCTATCTTCATTACTCTCTCTTCAGGATAGTGAACAACAGTGCCTAGTACTTGGGAAACTGTTTCTGAATAAACAAAACTAAATACCCAGGGAAGAAAAATGAATGTACTAATCTCTAAGTTAAAGGCTTTAAGGCTGTTACAAGGGCCTGCTGTAACGCACATTTCAGTTATTCTTCCACTCTGTATTCCGACAGACTGCAGTCTCTTTGAATTGCGATTCTCATCCTGTGCTTCAAATCATCACCAAGAGCAAATTTCAACAAAGGTTACGACCCAGAGGTAACGCCTGGGTGTTTAAGTCCAGTCAACATTCTATTAAGTTAACATTAATTGACCACCAGCAGATATCGAAAGGAAAGTCTCTAGAAAATATTTAGCTTTCTCCTCACTAGTGTGTGCCAAATAATTTACCAAAATGTTTCCTCCTTTACTTTAATGCAATATATTTAGATGGGTGCACAGGAAACTGTATTTTATGAAACAAAGATTTTCATAATTTTGTCACAAAAGACAATATTGAGAACAGGACCGGAGTTTCTGACTGTTTCTGGCAAGGAACTCTCATGAATGAGAGTGTTTGTCATGAGAGGGTCACAAGCTGAAGCTCCAGCATTGTGAGATCTGGATGGATGGACATCCCAGCTCTACCACTTCCTGTCTGGAGATCTTGAGTCATTTATTTGACATTTTACAGAGCTGTATTTTAAGAAGTGTAAACGTAGAATCTATCTTACAGGATTCTTGGGAGGGTCAGATGAAATCATGTGCTTCCATTCTTAGCATACTGAAAGAGCTATGTGAGAGATCAGTCACACAGGCAGCATCTCATCCTTGGTTTTTATCTAAATGTCTCTTCTTAGAAGCTGTTTTAGTCACTGACAAAATGGGTACTTCATAAGTTCCCCATATATCGTTTTGGTTGCATTTGTTAAATTCTTATGGCCCAGTGAGATGGACCAGCCCATAAAAGTGCTTTCTGGAAACCTGAACATGTAAGTGTGATCTCTGGAATCCATGTAAAGATGGAAGGAGAAAACCAACTCCACCAAGTTTTCTTCTGTCCCTACATACTTGCTATGGCCAGTGCACTCACTACTCCTACACACACACACAACTCCACCCCCAACAACAACAACAGCTACACTAATATATAATAATAAATAAATTTTAAAATGTTTCTGAAGTTATTGTTGTGGACAAAAATAATTGCTGAAGCATATACAAAATGGTACATTTTCTTCTTCCTTCTTGGACTAATATTTGGGACTTAGATTATAAGATTAATTATCCCTTCCATTTCTTTATTCATTCATCTGTCCATTCAACAGCTATTATTGCTTAGTAGTAGGTTTTATGTATTTGGAGATTCTATTTCTGAAAGTTTGTAGTCCAGAAGGAGAGATGAAATGCACTCACTCACCTCACTTTATAAAGTGGTAGAAAGCAGAGAGACTCGGAGGGAGCAGACACACCACGCTGGAGTTCAGACTGGGGAATTGCTGCCATTGCAAAATGAGCATTCAGAGACGGACAACTGAACTAGAAACCTCTGCTCTTGTGCTTAAAAATCTCAGAAATTTGAAAAGAGCCAGAACTATAGTGATGAGTAATTTCCCAAACAAACACCATCATCAAACAGAAAACAGACGTCAACCAACCCAAGCACCTCTTTCTGAACAATTTTTTTCACTGGGAGAAAGAAAAGCCCATGGGACTGTAAATGTAATACGTTTTGTTAGTCTGGTTCTTTGTTATCTCTATAATACTGGCTTCCAAATACTGGGAACAATGGTTGCCACACTTAGAATGATGCCTAATTTTCCATATTAATTGACATCATATTAGACATATTTATTTAGTGACTAGCAGATGAGTACATGGATCAGGTGCTAAGTAAACATAGACATAAAATAGATGTATTATATTTACTTTCTCATTTCTACCATACCACATTGGAGTCCTTGGGACAGATAAGATGGGACCAGCATTTAAAGCTTAATGTGGCAAGTCTATGAAAAACAATGCATGAATATCTGTGGAAGTATAAGTTGTGGGGACCAAGGGGGATTCCTGGCTGGGGATACTGAAGGAGAATATACAGATCTATGTTTGAATTCCTGCTTCTATCCAGAGTCCTTAAACCCAAGTGTCAATTTTATCATTTACAAAAATCAAGATAATAGTATCAACCTGACCTTATGATTCTAGCCATGAAATGAAGCATATGGTTTACGTGTTAAGCATAATGCTTGGCAATAACACTTAAATCCTGTTGCACGAATTCTGGTTATATTAAAAGAAACTCAGAGCCAGATATCAGGTGAAGGCTGAAATATCAAAGAGAGGAAACACCACAGTCAATACTCACCCAGGTATCTTCCAGCTTCCTCAGCCTCACTCCTCATTGCTTCTAATGCCTGAATCTGTCTTCCTACACCTGCCTTAAATACCTTCTTTACTCAACTGTATCCCATCCACATTAAGATTAAAGGCATGGGTTATTACAATTTGGTAGTCAGCCTTGAATTCACAGAAACACAGAAAGATCTTTGTCTCTGGAGTTAGGGGATTAAAGGCATGACACTACCCTGCCTTCCTGGGAGCCTGGAACTCCCTCTAAACCAAGCTGTCCTCGAACTCAGATCTGCTGGGATTAAAGGCATAGGTCACCACTCACGGACTTTCCCTATGCTGGGATTAAAGGTGTGAGTTACCACTCTCTGATCTTTATGGATTGACTGTGGGTAGATTCTTCTCTGATATTCCAGACTGGTTTTATTAAATATATAACATGTCACCACAAAAGCCTGCTGTTTCTGGTTGGGTGTGGTGTCACAGAAAACTAATATGAGCAGGGAGACTATGAATGTGAGACCATACAACTAGAAAGAGAGAGTTCTGGTGCAGCATGAGCTGTAAGCCAGACCTTGTCCTCTCTCTTCACTTCCACCAAAGCAAAAGAGATGAATGTTTGAAAGCTGGTTATCCATTTGTTTTAAAAGCAGGAGAGGGCCCAGGTGCAAGTAGAAGACGTCTCTACTAATATGGCTTCTGAGTTTCCTTTGGCTAGTTCCGTGAAGTCCTGAATTAACTTTCCTTTTGATGAAGACTTCTCCAAGGCAAAGCTTGGAACCATGACTATATTTTCCACCTTCTGTTCTATCTTCTTAGAGTATAGACCACCTAGGCTACTCCCTACCATGTGCTGACAATCTGTATAGCCAGTTTAATGAGTGCAGCCAAGAAAAGAGATTCTTAGGCAACAAAAGAGTGAAATTATTTTGTCTATACCACCAAGAGGCTGCTTGGTGGATACTATCAAGACATACTGTGTTGCAAATTGATGGTGGTGACATGGTACACCAAGCAGTTTGTACAGTAATCAAAGTTTTGCTTGCATCCTGTCACTACCCAACCTTCCTCCCAGAAGACAGTAACATAAAGAAAGAGACAACACCATAAAGAATGGATTTCAGCTCCATCTGGGACAGATGCCACATAACTGTCCTTTGGGATGTAAGAAGAAGTAAACCAACAGTAAGGGTTTTTTTTTTTTTGCGGGGGGAGGCAATCCTATTCTCTACAGGGCAGAGGCAGGAAAGGACTGTGTTCAAGACAGCCCCAGCGCTCACATTTACATTTCGGTTCGCTGGGCATTTTAAGCTTCTGTGATGGCATCTGGGGATGCATCTATGGCTCTCAGGGGTGCTGCTTGACCACCCACAGCCTCCTTGCCCTACTGCTAATCCTCATGCCAAAGGCTTGAGTCACCAATTCTCCTGAGGTCTCCCTCCCCTCTCCCTGATGGCTGCACCACATTTTCACAATCTCCAGTACTTTTCAGAAGACCCAGTGAAGATCTTGCTTTGCCATATCATTTGTTCTTTGGACGTCCTTGGCTTGGGTCTGAGAAGCTGAGCTTTGATTGGATTTCAAACCAGAGATTGAGTTCCTATGAACTCCACTGAGTGCCGAAAGAAGAATGGAGTGACAGAGGGACTGATGACCTTTGACCCCAGCCTATTGATGGCTTTTGTCATCACCGCTGGTGGTTGCTCTGTACAAGAATGCATTGTCTCTCTGTCTATTGTGGACTGGCCTTTACAGTTAGTCTTCACGGGATGTAACCTTTAATCAGAGATGTGTTCCTCTGCCCAGGGCAAAGGGTAGCTGGAGAGAGGGAGAGAGCGCGAGCGTGTGAGTGATGAAACAAGTTACCAACACTCTAGAGTGGGGCTTGGGAAAGAAACACTAGGGAAAATGATTACATTAATAAGAGTTAAAGATTAATAGCCATGAAGCTGCTGGTGTATATTAAATATCTACATTGGTTGTTGCATTTAATTCTGTCAAGCTACTTGCTCTTCAGATTAAAAAAATCCCCAATATTTAGTCTGATGGTTTTATAGTAGTCAGTTCAGTAGATGGACCTATGATGTTATGGCTTCCCAGGCAATGAATCAAGCTGTCAGAGACTGTAGCTACCTATTGGTTTAAGCCTAAAGTCAGGAAAGAAGCTGAAACCTAAATTGCCTCTAGAATCCCTTTTTATCTCTCCGGAGTCAGGAAGCAAAGCCCCCTGTGTGCATAGAGGCAGGCCCCCTTCTCTGAGCATTTGCCCTCCTTCAAGCTTTGGGCCAGGTCACATCTCTACAGCTCTTTCCTTGAAGGGGTTTCTAGGTCCTTCTGATCTCTCCTTTTGAAATCATTTCACTCAAATTATTCCAGGAACTTCTCAAAACAAAGCAAATGCTACTCTCTTTATTGTTCAGGTGAAAAAATTTAGCACAGAGAGGGTTCTATCTAAGATTGCATTTCTAGAAAGTAGCAGAGTCTAGACACAACCCATGACTATGTCTTTTCTGTGTAATGTAGATGTTCCTCAATTTAATTCTATAGAGCAAACTTTCTTTTTTTTATTTTTTAATTTATAAAATAAAGTCTTTTTTACCCATGTATCCCCTTGCTCCTCTTCTTTTTCCTCCTCCTAATCCCTCCCAGTCAGTCTTCAGCACCCCCATCCCCTCATCCCCTCCCTAAAAAGGGCATGAAGTCCTAAGGGGGGGGGGTCAGCTCAGCATCCACTCTAGACAAGCCTGATTTCTTCATCCTAATATCAAGACTGGGCTAGGTGTTCCTCTGAAGGAAATGGGCTCCAAGGTGCCAGCCCATGCACAGAAACACAGTCTGATCCCACCCCTCGAGGCTCCACATACTGCTCATCATGTCAATGGACAGTTACCTACCCTTGGAGGGTCTAGCTCCTTTTCCTGATGGTTCCCCAGTGGCTGTTCTTGATTCAGTGAGCTCTCCAGAGAGCCAATCAGCCATCACTGTGGAAATTTTCCTCACAATCCTTATCCCCTTGCTCATATAGATTGTCCTCCCCTGCTCTCAGCTGGACCAGGGACTCAGCCCAGTGCTTAGCCATGCATCCCTGCCTCCATCTCTATTCATCGTTGGATATAAGTTCTGTGATGGCACTTAGGGTGGTTATTCATTTGATTATAGGGGAAGTCTTGTCTAGATACCACCTTCATTATTGGTTGGAGACCTAGGCAGGGACATCCTGTGCGTGCTTAGAGGTTTCCCAGCACTCGATCCCTTTCCAACCCCACATTGGCTTCCTCTATTAAGGTCTCCATCTCTCTTCCTCCCCCCTTTGTTTCTCCTCTCACTCAATCTTCTTCTCTCATGATTTGTTCCCATCTCTTCTTGGTTGCAACCCCTTATTCTCCCAATTTGCTAAGGAGATCTTCTCTATTTCTTTTCCTAGGGGACTCCCTGGATGTATCTCTTAAGTTCCTTCTGATCCCAACCTGCTCAGAGGTTGTGGTTTTCATCTTGGGTATTCTTTGCTTTTTGTCTAAAGTCCACTTATGTGTGAGTACATCCTGTGCCCATCTTTCTGGGCTTGTGATACCTCGCTCAAGAGGATATTCTCCAAATCCATCCATTTACCTGAAAATTTTAGGATATAATTTTTTCTTACTGCTGAGTAGTACTCCATTGTGTAGATGTACCACAGTTTGTTAATCCATTCTTCAGTTGAGGGGCATCTAGGTTGTTTCCATGTTCTTGCTATTATGAATAATGTTACTATGAACATAGTTGAGCTAATGCCTTTGGGGTATGAATGTGCATCCTTTAGGTATATGCCTAACAGTGGTATTGTAGAACAAACTTTCTTAAACTACCCACCAAATCTCTACTTTTTGTTTTCTTCTTTTGCATGGCCATATAAGTTAAAGTATTTCTTTCCTTCAATCATTATTCTTAGTTCAGAGGTCAGAAACAAAATGTAGATTATGATTAGAAAAACAATCTATTAACATATATGTTGCGTGTTTGTTATATAGATGTATTAATCAAAGAGGTGACTTTAAATTCCAGCTTATAATGGCATCTTTAATAATAGTGAATTCTAGAGAACTAACAAGAGCAAGGAGAAAGGGCTTGAAATCTGTGGGAATCTGCAGCAGGTGAAGATTTGGGCCTAGATTCTGTGCACGTACAAGCAGAGCTCCTTCAGTAGTTAACTTTCAGTCTCCCTCATAGACTTGCTGGAGACGGAGGAGAGGTCTCCTTCTCAGGCTTCTTTCTTGCTTTTGGCGTGGTGATAACTTATGTTTAACACTGTCATATTCTGGTCCCCCAAGACCCTACAGACCTGTCCTAGATTGTTGTTGCAAACAAAGAATATGCAAGCTAGTTGGCAACCATTTTTAAGTCATTTTGCAAATGAGCTGTCAGCAAACTTCTAATTTAGGGAAAATTATACAGAATGGGATTCTGTGTGTGTGTGTCTTATACAGAAAGAGGAGAGAGAGAGAGAGAGAGAGAGAGAGAGAGAGAGAGAGAGAGAGAGAGAGAGAGAGAGAGAGAGCGCCACAATAGTTGGGGGAAGCACATTCCGCTCTACAGTAGCTGTCTTATTTCCTTGGTTAATTACTTTTTGTCTATGTTTTCTTTAGATTCTTTGATTCTTGATACTATGGAAGTTCAAAGCAAAAGAAGTGATTTCATGTTGAAAGTGTGAAATCTTGTCATATTTTTCTTTGATTAGTGCCTGGGGCAGAGTTTCTGTTTTCTTTAATTCACATTGAGTCTGAGTCCCAGCCCCTGCTACTTTAGAGTGGTAAAACCAATTCAACCTGGATAATTAATAGGGCCCTTTGCCCTTTCACAGTAAATGCTACTTGAAAGTTTTCCATGGTGTAGAAAATAGAAGGGGGATGGGATAAAAAGGGATTAAGAGACTTCTGACCTCTTACATAAAGCCAATAAAAACCTTATGAGATAATACTTCCAGTGTGTAAACCAGAAAAACAAAAACTGATAGAGCAAGGCAATACCGGGGGAATACATGTATTTCTGAACCTTGACTCTGAGTAGTAGGAGAGAAATTCTCTTCTAAGAATCTAGAACAAGTAGCCCACATGGTACAAATTTTCAGACTGAGAAACCACAGGTAAAAATATAATTTTCTCAAGATGTCAGACAGAAAAACTGGACATATTACTGAGATGACTAAGCATTACATCTCAACCTCGGAGCATCACTGTAGGTGTCTATTCTTGGCAGGAGATGCCACTACCACCACCGCCACCACATTGACCACATGCATGAGGAACAAACCAACTTAAATAGCAAACTATAAAGTCTAACCCACTAGGAGTACAGATGTTGGGAGTTCCCTGACACAGAATACAAAATGGTATTTAGGACATTAAAAAAAAAAAACCCATACTAATAAAAATGTAAAGAACACTAAAAGATGGAAACCAAAGGAAATTGAGGCAGTGGAAGACAGACAGTGATGATGGATGAGCTCTAGAATTACTAAGAGGGACTGAGCGTGGACAACATTCTGTGACATAATGGACATCATTTTCTAGAATGTATGGAAGATACTAATGAATAAAGCCAAAAGTTCAATGTACTTTGTACTTAATCTGTAGAAGGCAAAACACAAAGTGAAAATTTTAAAACTTTCAGTAAAGACCCAATCATTCTGCTGAAAGCATGTTTCTTAGAAGACAAACAGTTCCAACAGAGTGCTCAGAGGACATCATTATTATTTTTAAGTTCAGTAATCTCTTAAATTATACATTTTAAAGAAGGCTCTGTACAAATATCTTCATGTTAAAACAAACAAACAAAAAGACAGCTTTTATCTAAATAGACATCCCCTTGCTATAAAAGATGGAGATAGGACTTCTGAAAGAATTGAGTCCCCAGAGAAAAATCCCATGACTTCAGAAGTAATTTCTAGCAGTGAAAATATACAGATACAAAGAACTACAAGAAAACATTGGTGTGTAAACTAGTGTATAAACAGGGGTGTTTAACTTGTTGGGCTATACCAAATATACAGTGAAAACAGTGGAAAATGGCATGAACATCAGAAGGGAAATAAAATTGGGCTGATGAACTAAAGTGACTCACAAAGGAGAAAAAATACCATTTTTCTGTAACAGTTATAGACCCGCTATAATGGCACCATAAGCAACCTTCCTACTCCCAAACTATAGTCTTTTAACTGCCAGCTCCCAAATAATAGCACAGAGACTTCATATTAATTATAAAAGCTTGGTCTTAGCTTAGGCTTGCTCTCAATTAGCTCTTAAAACTTAAATTAACCCAATTATTTTAATATACATTCTTCCACTTGGCTCATTACTTCTCGTCCACACTGTGCATCTGACTTGATCTATGTCTCACTGGTGAATCCCTGCCTGCCTCTCTGATTCTTTCCCAGAGTTTCTGCCTCTGCTCAGAAGTCCAGCCTATTCTTTCTTCCCTAGCTATTGGCTGTCCAGCTCTTTATTAAACTAATCAAAATGTACCTAGACACATCTTCACAGTATACAAAAAGATTATCCCACAGCACCAAACCATTTGAGAAGTTGCAGATCTGGGGCCCTGTGACCCTGTATGTTATTCTACAAATATCAGTAATGAACTGGCATGGACACACGGTTTCCTTTATCCTCCTGTCCATTCAAATTGTCTAATTATTCTAATGTTCTTGTTTTTTTCACATATGTATGTGTACATATCTAAATGTGGGGTTATTTGCATCTCTTTTGGGGTATGGGTGGAGGTCTGAAGTTGACATCTGGCTTTTTTTTCTTAGTTGCTCTCTGTCTTACATTTTGAGGCAGAGTCTTTCGATGAACCTGGAGCTTCCTGATCTCAGCTAGTCTTGCTAGCCAGCTTGCCAATGTCATTATATGCATTCTAGACATCCTAACTATGGTTCTTAAGTTGCCTGGGAAACACTTTACTTTGTGTTACTGCTCCAGCACACTAAAGAGAAAATGAGTGCTTAGAATCCCATGTTGCACTTAGTCCCCAAGTTTCTTTAGGCAGCATCAATCTTTCTAAGACTTCCATGGCCTTGACACATAAAATTGTGTGGCAGTTACTTTGTAGAGCAGTCTCTCATTTAGAATCACCTGATGTGTCCTTGTGACCAGATACATTGTTCACAGAAATAGTAGAGTTTGTACAACATCATTGGCTTCCCCTTGGTGGCTGTGTGTTCTACAAATGTGACACTTGAGTGAGTCCTCAATAGAAGTGATATGTGCTGGACTTAACTCACTGTGGGAAAGTAATTAAAGTCCTGGATGGAAGTTATAGTATAATATAATAAGTTATAGATAGCCTTCTATCTATCTATCTATCTATCTATCTATCTATCTATCTATCTATCTATCTATCTTGTGTCTGTGCAAGTGTGTGCACATATACCATGGCACTTATATGGAAATCCTAAGGAAACTTGCTAAAGTTAATTATAGGCCCAAAAGTCATCAGGGTTGGTGACAAGAGTCCTTACCCACTGAACCATCTCACTGACCTCTTTTAGTTTTTATTTTGAGACCAAGACTCACCCTGTGTTTTAGTTTTCCTTTTTCTGGGTTCCCAAGATCCTCTTGTCTCAGTCTTTTCAATCTCTGAAAATACAAATACTAACTACACAACTTGGTTTCTCATTTGGTTTTCTAAGTATTTTTTTAAATTTGGAATTATTTAATTAAATGGATATAATCCATTATTTTTGTTATTCTGATATTTAAAATTATCTTTTTTTAAATCAATGACAGTCCTGTCAGGCTTTATTTATTTATGTAGAGTCATTCTCTGAGTATTTGCTTATTTTATAGCATAAAAAGAGTTTTCTGGGTTTATCTTGTTCTTTCTTTGCAGTCTCCATAGGATTTCTCCCACTCTGCTCTGGTTTCCAACTCCTCATGTAGAGCTAGAGAGTAGATTTCATCATACTCCACTAGCTGCCTTCGCACATTAGCACATGAGCCACTCTGCCTTCCTTCTGTCCCTGGACGCTCCCATATACAGATACTTCTCCGTCCTGCTGTGGTCCTTTTTAAAGAGAATATGCCCCACTCTCTATATACCCTGACACATCTCACCTCCTTTTTTTTTTTAACATTGTTTCCTACTACTTTTGAAAAGGCTCCAACATCTTGTTTCAGGCTCCTCCGAAAACACCTTTCTCCCCTGATGCAGCTCAGTATCCCATTCCAGGTTCCTGTGACAAATTGGGCTGACCCTGCTCTCTCCATATAGATATCTCCTTCTCCTGTGGGTGCTCTGTTACATCCACCCTGGTCAACCATTGACTGACCTTGATAGGCCTTCCTAATGGACCCCAGCTGAATGGGGGAGTGAATGAAAAACGAAGGAAAAGAAAAAGGAGATGAAATAGGCAGAGCAGAAGAAGGAATAAGAAAAAGGTAACTGGAAGAGGACGTGGGAATTTACGTAGATTTATATTTACAACTTACTAAATAGAAAATACTTGGTACATATGTGGAACAGTATCTAAAAGCACAGTGTGTAACATCCAAATGGGTAGAAAAGAAGCACTAAAGTAAGAAGAAAAACTAATCCATCCAAAGATGGCAAGAAAGAATGAAGCAGATAGAAATAAATAATGGACACAAAAAATTCTACATTGGCCAGATTGTGATGGAGCACACCTTTAATTCTAGCATGTAGGAGGCAGAAGCAGAAAGATCTCTGTGAGTTCGAAGCTAGTCTGGTCTCCAGAATGTGTCCCAGAATATCCAGGACTACACAGAGAAGCTCTGTTCAAAAAACTTAATAATAGTAATGATAGTGACAATGATGATAATAATAATAAATAGTGAAGAGGAAGAAAAAACAGCAATCATCAGTTACCAAGCATCGGGATCCTGGCTGACTGTTTCTAGATCCTTGGCCTCTTATACAAAGAATGGTAATAAAGGGCTGACACAGAGTTCCATGGAAACCTCATTTAATGCAAGGCCACAGAAAGGTCAGATTGCAATGCAAAAGAGCAATGGTCCATGTCAGAGAAGATACTCAAGGGCCCCAGGTCCCTGTCTGGGGTCTCCTCTCATGAGGTCTAAAGGAAGTAGAGGCCAGTTATTAACAGTAGGGGCTGGTTCTCTATTTGTATTGGATATGACTATATAATCTACTGTAAATATCCCCTCTCACCATGCATCTGATTTTAATCATAAGCATACCCAATTTCACACAGGCAGGAGGTGGTAAATAGAGGATTCTCTCTGAAAGTTTGCTTGAGGGCACAGTTCTGTTTTATGGTGTGTGTACCCAAAATCAGTTCAGGCTGGATTGTTTTTATTCTTCTATCCAGATATAATGAAAGTATTGTCACATCGAATCAGTCTAATATTGATTATCATTATGGAAGCAAAAACTTACTCCATTGTTAGAGAGCAGTGTGTGAAGCTTGATGCAAGTGAGGATTGTATACAATTAGCATGTTACTAAATGCATTGTTTAGAGAATAGTGTATACTTCATATAGTATATGAAGGTAAGGACCTACGCTACCAAGTGCATTATTACAAGAACAGGGTTTGCATCTACATACAGCTCAAGACAAGTTGGGCCCTAACCTGCTTAACTATTCTTTATATGTACCTGACTCATATCTACCAACATCATAAACATAAACGTCATGTTTATATAACCCAGCACTTGGATGTTCAAGGCAGTAGGAATTAAAGTTTCAGGTCATCCTCAGCTACATAGTTCAAGGTTAACTTGTGTAATATGAGACCATGTCACCAAAAGCAACCAAACAACCAGTCTATATATAATAAAACAAATAACAGCAAACTGGACATAAAAACAAAATCCATTTATATTCAGTTCAAGATAGCTTGGCCTAAAACATTAGTACACAGAACATTTGAAAAAGTTCTGGGCCCTGCTTATTCCACAGATGAGTGTCTTTGGTCTCCTGCTCTGAAGAAACAAGAGGTAGCAGCCCAAGTAATGAACAAGGGTGATGCTGGAGATGCTGACCACATATAAGCCCCCTTATCATGGTGACAAGAGTTCCTCCAGGGAGCTGCAAGGAAAGAATAAGATGAGCCTAAAATACCATTTGTTGTGTTGTAACTACTTTATAATTATGTTCAAAGAAAATACTTGAAGCACAGTGGGGATGTATCAGAATGGCACAGAAGTCAGTGCGGAGAGTCCCACTTATAAAATCAAAGTGATGTAAACACCAGAATCAGAATTATGGGCCAGCTGGCTTCTGTTTGCCTTTGGTCCTTAAGAGTTGAGGTTGATTGACAGTAGAGGTACTTGCCAAGCGTTTCAGCCACCTTGTCTCTTTTCGGGAGTCTAAGAGTATGGTCTACTTCTGTGATTCCTCTTTCTAATGGCTTCAGCTTCTTTGGATAGTCATGCTCCTAAACTGCTTCTTCTCCTTTGCTTCTCTACCCTATTCATGGTAGCACCCCCACTGTTAATCTTTAAATCACTTCCCCATTTATATTGCATTTCTCAGATCATCTATCATCTGTGTAACTCATTGCTTGAGTTAAATTCCTTCCGTTTAGATGTTTAAAGTGTTTTCTGTTTTCCTAATCAGACTCTGACTGACACTCCAAATAAACACTGGCAAAAAGAAAGATGGCGTAATTATGTTATCATTAGACTTTAAGACAAAAAACATCAGTGAGACAAAACGCATAGCATAATTATAAGTTTTATGTATCTATCTATCTATATAAAATATATACAGCAAATGTCAACAAAACTTGCAGAGAAAAATGGACAGATCACCATCAGATGTTGAACACATTTCTCTCTGTAATTGATAGCTCATGTTGTCAAGGGGGGAAAATATGGAAGATTTGTGAAATGTAATTAAGAATTCATCTAAAAGACATATATAGTTCACTACACCAGGGCCTAGAAAACACATATCTTACCCGAGCACACATGGAACCCAGATTACACTTTTGATCATAAGGGAAGCCTTAACAAATTTCAAAGAGCATCATATAACCATATTCCTAACCACAGCACAATATGTTAGAAATCACTAACAAAGTAAAGTTTAAAATCACCTCATACATTTAGGAGAGAAAATCCACCTGGACAAAAGAAGAAATTCCAGTGGAAATCCAAAAATACTTAAAATTGGAAAATAATAGAAAAAGCAATAATCCCCGGAAGGAAGTGTAATGTCTTGTATATTTCCTCTACTAAGGGGAACTAATAAAGAAAAGTAAGAACTGTGAGTAAGTAGATCAAAATAAAGTGAAACTGAGAAAAGAAAACATTAATATTATGAGCAGTGACTGCAATAAAATATAGGAATAGATTGATATATTTAGTGATATTAAAACTAAGAAACTATATTCACCAAATGCTACCATAGTATTAAAAATAAAAGCAACAGCCCACCTAGTACACACTAGAAGTGATATCTTAAGATACACTAATTGTCAGAAATAGTGTCCAAAACATGAGAATCCTCACCAATCAATAAAGAAACAACCTAACAAAAAATTCCAAAGGAAATAAACATTTACAGATAAGAGTTGTGGGTTGATATTAAAGCATATTGGCAGATGAGAAGATGCCTTATTTAATTAGGAACCAGCTAATTGGGAATTTCTTGAATCAATGATGTACATATACACCAATGAATGTGGTCAAATACATCTGTGTAATATTTTAAATAGAATTTAAGTTTAGAGCAGTTTTAATTGAGTTGAAGTTAGACAACTTATCAACTTGTTCATGTTTTCTCCTCAGATAGCTATGTATAGGAACAATGCAGTTTGATTCCTTCTTTCCCAGGCTTTACACATTATCTCCTTTTCTTTTCTTCCTGCATTATTTCCTTACTAAGAAAGCAATGGTGGTTCAAGACATTCTTGCTTTGCTCTTACTCTTAGCAAAAAAGCTTGGAGAATTTCATTACTAAGATTAATTGCTGTTGCAATTTTTGAAGATTCTGATTTGTTTTTTGTTGTTTTTTTTTTTTTATCGAGGGGAGGCCATTTTCTTCCATTTCTAGTTTAACAAGAGGTTTTACCAAATCTATTAGTACAATCACATGACTCTTCTTCCTTAGAATATTAATTGGACAACTTACAGGGAACACTTGAATATGGAAACCACTTTGTATACCTTGAATAAATCCTACACCTAATATATAATTATTTATACAGAGGTGGACTTGATTTTCTGATGTTTTATTGGGAATTTATGTTCTTGAGAGCTAGTTGTTTTCTCATAATCTGGTTTTGGCATTAGAGCATTGCTGGTCTCATAACTAAGTTAAGAATTATTCACCCAGAAAAGACTGTAGAGAGTTTGGTATAATTTCTTTCCTAAAATTTTGTAGAATTTGTTAGAGAATGCATCTGGGCCTGATTGCTGTCTGTTTTAGTAAGATATTAATAATGAACTCAAATTCTAGAATAGAGGTACGCCTATTTAAGTTATTTATTTTTTTCTCATGTGAGCTTAGTGTTTTTCAAATAATTACTACATTTCATATAGGTTTTCAAGTCTGTGGGCACAATGGTCTTTTAATAATTAAGATCATAGTTAACAGCTCATATAACCAGCAACATTAAAATAAAAAGGTAATTATAGACTAGTAACACAGTGAGCTAAAACACTCAAATTTGAACCTGCACTGGATTCTTGGTCTCTTTGTCTTGTTCTCTATTGCCACATCCTTCTGACATTTTAGTTATTCCTAACAACTTGCCTTAAATAAAATTTTAACATAACAAATTGTATATTTATACAATGTGTGTTTATAAATTTAAGGAATATAGTTTCCATATTTTTCAAACCAATTTTTACCACCCTGAGAGTGCTGTCACCCCCCAACAAGAATAATTCATTTCTCAATATGGATGAATATTTAAAAGAAATATATACTAAGTTCAAAACAAACACTATTACACAGTATGTTCTTTAGAATTTGCATACACATGGTAAAGCTAGAAATAAAATCAAAATTATAATAAATATAAGATTCCTTAAGTACTTTTATAAGGTAAGTAGACATAGGAATAGATAAATAATGGATGCATAAATGGATGGTTTGTTACCGGTAGTAATCTCTTAAACTATTTGGCTAGCACAAAAGTGCTTGAAAATATTAATAGTATTTAAAACAGACATATATACTATCTCATTTTCATATTGCTGTGATAAGACCATGACTAAGGAAACTTATGAAAGATATCATTTAATTTGAGGCTTACAGTTTTAGAGAGTTGTTATCATGGCAGAAAGCATGGCATCAGGCAAGCAGGCATTTAGTGCAGTAAGTGAGAGTTCACATCTTAAAACACTGAGAGAGCCAACTGGGAATGTTAGGAGTCTGTTGAAACCTCAGAGTCCATCCCCAATGGCACACCTCCTCCAACAAGGCTACACCTCCTAATCCTTCCCAAACAGTTCCATCAGCTAGGAACCAAGTATTTATACATATGAGCCTATGGGGCCATTCTCATCCAAACCACCACATACTATGTTTGTACTCTTTTGCAAACATTATAAAAAATAATTACAACACAATATGCCAAGTGGCAGGTGTCTGCAAGTAGACACAATGGAACACAGGATTAACCACTTGTAGCATTCAAAGAGATCTTCAGAGAGAGGAAGCGCATGGCCATAGTTGTAAGGGGTATGCGGGAGTATTCCTATGAACAGAATTTAGAAATAAGAAATCTTGGACTTCAGAGACTTTAGAATACTTAAGTCAGGGGATCTTTGAGCTACTGATGCCTGATAAATGCAGAAAGATTAAAGCCATAACAGGACTTTTTTCATGATGGTGGCTTTCTTACTTAGAAGTAGAATACAATGTTTGTCTGAACTTTTCTTGTAAATAAAGTTACCAGCTCCACTTTAGCACTTCAAGTTCCAATCCACCGGCTCCCAGCCCCTCTGCCATCTGTACCTGCTCAGGCTTCTTCCCATTTGCCCTTGAAAATGTTCTTTCTCAAAGTTCAAGATTTTTAATCCTTTTGGGCAAGGCTTCTCTAATTAAAACCCAAAGAGTCTGAAAGCAAATGAGTATTTGGGAGCCCTGGGCACCATTCCATGGCTCTGGATCATTGTTGTCTGTTAACACCCCAAGCTTTCTTTGTTTAAGGCTGAGCCCCCATAAATGCCTCTTTCTCACTTTGAGACTCTTTTTGCCTCTTGGTTCCAGTTTGGCTCAGCACAACTCACCTAAACAAAGCACTTCTTCCTCTGGTCACATGCCTTCTCTTTGTAAATACTTGGCACACATGCCAGTCATTCAGCTTCCTGCCACTTGTGGCTATTTCATGAGTATGATTTCTAAGGCTAAATGCAAAGCACTTGTTACGTACAAAGAGCAAAATGCAAACTTTTGGTAAAAGAAATACGGGGACTTGTGAGTAACTCTTAGTGCACTGCCTGAGTGTAATTTGAAGAAGTTTTAGCTCACCTTTGCCTTCCCCTCTCCCAACTCTCAGGGACAGTTTCCATTCTGAGAAACAGAAGCAAATTGTTAGAGAAGGTAGAAAACCGCCTGTGTTAATAAGGGATCAGCAGTAAAAAGGAATTGTTGGGCACTCACTTTGTGGATTGCTAACAAAGGGGGTCAAAAATGGGGAGAAATGGCAGGGATGTTCTGACATCTGCAGGGTTAAAATGCTTTGATTAGACACTCATTTCCTCTGGAACAAGCCTTAACTTTTTACTTATGATAGGCACCATTTTTATTTAAAGACTTCCAATTGTGGTAATGAAAAGTAATTGCAAGAACATTCTTAGCAAATCAATAAAAAAAGGAGGAGGTTCCATTATGTGGATCTTCATCTCCTTAAAAGTCCAAGTAGCATGTATTGTATAGGTGGACAGTTTTAAGATATGCAAAGTTTTATCTTTTCTCTGTCATCTTCAGACAAAAATGAAAGCCTGCCAGAGGAGCTTGACCATTTTGTCTATCTGTATTAGTTGTATCTTTGAAAACAATTGGTAGACAGACCTCTACATAACAAAAACACATTCTTCCTCACCTCAGAAAAAAACAAAAACAAACAAAAAAACAAAAAACCCAGTCCTGTTCACTCTGATGCCAAGCCAGTTTTTGATGGTATCAGTATCCTCTGTTTATGTGAAAGACAGCTAGAATCTCTTAACACACACCCCTCTGGCTATACTAATCATGAATCAGCTCCAGACAGGTTACCATCTGAACTGGCCTAGAATAATGGGCTTCAGTCACTTGTATATCCTATTTGAATTTTAAAAATAAACAGAAGAACATCCAAGGATCAGTTGAAATTGGCTCACCTTTTTAATTGTTTAAACTCAGTGGATCAGGTCCTCATCGGTGGACCAACCTGCTGTAAGCAGTCTCATCCTTGATGCTTAGAGCTGCTTGGACTTCTCAGGGGGCTTAGGTTTCTTGGCAGCGTTTGCTTTACTTTCTTTCCTTGGATCTTCACTTTCATGTCATCTCCTTGCTTACAGTGGAGTTGTTTGTTTTGTTTTGTGTTTGTGTCTGATTTTTAAGATCACAAAGAGGTTAAGAGCTCAGAGTCTAGAGTCACCTAGAGCTGAGTAGTTCTAGACAGCTCTTCTTTTGCTGTGTGTTAATTTCTTTGTCTATACAGGTATGCTTAAAGGATACCTCTCCTATTGGTTGTTGATAGCGCTAAATGAGCATAAGGCCCTTGGAAGGGGGCAGCTCCTGCCAGCTATGACTCTTCCTGCCCCCAGCTGTCCCGAGGGACACAGCCAGCTCCTAGTGGTGTGCAGACCAGCAATCCTGCTAGTTCAAACATTTTTGCTGGAGGGTCATAAACTCAAGACCACTTTACTCAATTTAGTGAGGCCTTGCCTCAAGATAAAAAGTGAGAGGAGGGTTGGGGCTGTACCTTACTGTGGAGTATCTCTAAGGTTGCTGACTTATTATAAAGGACACCAACTCCTGCTGTTCCATAGGAGCCTTTGTAAGGGTTTTGCTAATCTCTGCAGCAACAGGAAGTGGGTCTTCCCAGCCTGATGAGGAGGAGCACAAGGCTGCTCTTCTCCTGCGACTCTTGCCAGGGAACTTGAACTTCACCTCTTGACCCTCCACTTCCTTTAAGCCCCACTTCCACTCTACCCCTTTGCTTGGGCTCTCTAGGCTCTGGAGACCCTCTGACTATTTTCCCAAACAACACAATGCTTAGGCTACCCTTCAGGAGCACTGGTCCCTACAGCCTAGGAGGACAGGATAGCTCAGGCTACTCTTCAGAAGCATTGGTTCGAATCCCCTGGGAGGACGCCCACCTAGAATAACTTTACAATGAGAATCCTCCTACTCTCCAGGACTAGAAAGCTGTGATTTGCAAATAGTTACTTTCTCTATCCTACAATTAACAACAATAATAATAATAGTAAATAATGCCTGGCACAGACAACTTGCACAATTTTGTCATAAACTTAATAATTAAATGATTTCCTCTTCACAGGATTTTCCCTGTCAGTTTTCTTATCTGAGAAAGGAAAAAAGATCAGATAAGAAAACAAAACAAAACAAAAAAAACAAAAGAGAATCAAATGAAGTAATTCACATAAAGCCATTAAAAAGTGTACTTGTGAAGCGCTCAATGAATGGTAGCCGCTGTTATATTCCTAAGGAATTGAAACGCCATAACTGCTGGCTTCTTGGTAACATGATTGATCCATGTCATGAAAAGGAAGATGTGAGCAAGCTTAGATTTGATCCCAAGCTGGTTGGTTTTGAAGTTCATCTGTTTTTTTGAACCAAGCACTATGTCAATTAACTTTCTGACTCTATGACAAAATTCCCCCAGATAATTAACCTAAGAGGAAGAAAGTTTAATCTGGGCTCATGCTTTCAGGGTCTCAGCCCAAATTTTCTTAGCCTTATTGCTTGAACTGGTGTAGAGAGCTGCATTGTACCGCGCCCTAAAGGTGACGCTGGTTTCCGCCCTAAAGGTGACGCTGGTTTCCGCCTTCCACCTTCCTGATGGGATGGTGAGTGCTCTCGGGAGTAAACAACTCCTTATTGGCTGTAGGCAAGGATGGTGGCTTGCTTCGCGTCCTAGGGCCTATGGGCCATGTCCACGTGGCTTACCGGGATTGGAGGCCCAGAGGGTATTTAGCCACGAGCGGACTTCCCCCCTGGGGTCGTTCGTGAGAGAGTGAGTGAGTGAGTGAGAGAGTGAGTGAATAATAAGAAGATTTCCAAAAGGCCCGAATAAACTGCTAGAGAGAAGGATCCGGTGTTGCGTCTTCCTTGCTTCCTTGCTGTCGAGGTTGCATGCGACAAACTGGTAATGTCAAAGTTATGGCAGAGAATGTGCCTGTTCACAGGGTGGCCAGGAAGTGGGATGGGCAGGGTTCTGTGCCCTCCTCTAGGCCATGCCTTCAACGATCTCACACCCTCCCTTTAGGCCCTACCCGGTAAAGGTTCCTACACTTCCTGGTAGTACCAAGGTGAGGCCCAAACTTTCAGCACATGGGCTTTGTAAGCGTACATTAAACTAGCAAGGCTATGCTTAATAACAGGGAGTAAACGTATGTCTTTGGTCTTAAGAGTTGAGAGATAGGAATAAAAAAATTGATAGGTTAAATTTTTAAAAATCTATAAATGTTTAAGAATTGGGAAAATTTATGTGAAACTTTAAACACAGGATTTTTTACAAACGAGAATCTTCGTGTATTTGGGGACTGAAACCACCAGACAGAAGTGAATGGCTGTCCAGTTCTCAGACTGTGGTCTTCAGTATGTCACAGGCTCCACCATGACTGCTCTGTTACTTTAGCAGCTGCATGGGTGACCTAGATGTACATCTGGCATCATTTGAGTTAAGTTTAGCAGTTAACCAATCACCTCTTCACAGCGCTCAGGAAAAAAAAAAAAAAAAAGCTGAAAACTCTACTGAACCATCTCTCCGACGCTATGATAACAAAAGGCACAATTTCATCTGTAACAGCTGCCTCGGAACTGCCTCCCTGCTGGCTCTGGCCACTGTCAAGAAAACAGAATTAAAAGACCCTGTGCAATTGTTCAGGTCGTTTACTCTGAGAGCTCTATCCAGGTTCTGAAATGTCTCTAAACATGTCCATGGCACAGGTCTGGACAGCTAAGGAGTCTGTGGTCACATTCATGACAGATCTGCTTAAGACGTTTTCCAGAGAGCATTTCCTTGACTCACTGCAGCAAGATGCTAACCAGCCTCTCCAGCACAAATTCCCACAGCTTCAATTCATCCTGGATTCAACTGACAGAATAATCTGCTTCCAACATCGATCTTATTACAACCCTCACCTGCACAAGACCCTACAGAACCTCCCTGTTACTGTGCTTCCATTCTACCCTTTGCAGTCCTGCATCCTAGGCCCTCATCAATTATGCTGTCCCTTGTGGAACATGTCCAGCTTTATTGCAAGTCTCTTCTTGACACAGTTCTTCTGCTACAGATAAAAGTCTGGGCTGTTGGACCTTCCAACTTCCCATCCACGTTTTACCCGCCAGGAAACATCTCTAGATTTTACGTCAATCTAATCACACCTTCTTCTATCTTTGCTCTCTTATCATGCACATAATTATTAAGTATGTGTCCTTGAAATTAGTTCAGTTTTCATCCCTCCTCCAAAAACATAACTTTTTTACAGTTATATATATCACTTCCCAGTCTGGTGCTCCTAACCCTACTCAATCAGAGTGCAGCTTCTAAATTTTTCTTCAACATTAAGTGCCAGGAAAACAGCTATATGTATTTATACTGGGATATGGCACACACTGTATTTGTGATTCTTTTTTAAATAGTATTTAAATATCATAAAATAATAAGTAATAGAAGAAAATACACTAGGAAAACTGAGGCAAGGAAGACGGCTTTTTATTTTTTCATATTTTTCCCTAAAGTTTAGGTTCCTATATGTGGTATGAATAGGTCATGGTGAATATAATCACACTCAAGTGTTGGAGATATACTTCAGTAGCTACACATTTGCCTAGCATAGACATGACTACAAGATCTTAGACCTGCAAAACACACTACACACACACACACACACACACACACACACACACACACACACTGTTCTTAAGATTGATGACTACCTCTTTTCTCTTATTAGTTTGTGTCAAAGGCTGCCTGGCCTCTCCTGGCGGTATTCAAATAGCTACAGTCTTGGATATCTTGCTAATTTAGCAGCGAATGAGAAAGATGTTCCAGAAGTCAGTTTCCTTGTGTCTCTTTGGATCTGCTTCATTACAGAGTCATTCTTGCCCTAATCCCCTTATATGTATGCATAAAAAGACAAAATATTGATTAAAAAATTAGTTATGACTAAAACTTTTGCTCTGAAGGTTTGAAGGACACTGGGTATTTATTTTCTAAAGAATTACGTGTGAGTGTCTACTGTTGCCACAATATCACGGTGAGTGAAGGAGATTCAGTCTTTATGGCTCTTATTTATTCTCTGGGGATAGAGAAAACAAACAAATGTAAACGTAAGACATCAGGTGAAAGTTGCTATCTGCGAAAACTGGAGCAATAATATACTGAGGACTTTAGAAGGGATGGGTGTGACTATTTTGTAGAGTGCTTTGATGTGATACTTGAAACTGAAGTAAACCAATTAAAGGAGAAAGTCAGACAGATGTGCCATGAGAAGGAAAGAGCATCCTTCACAAAGACACCATATCTGCTGAGCCTGAGGATCACTGAACACAAGTGGAATGGAATGAGCAGGGGAGGGTGGGTAGGTGATGAGGGGAGCTAGGAAGTGGAGACAGAAAGTTACACTGTAGGGTCTTGGGGACATCGGGACAATTCTTGACTTTTACTATGACTGACATGGAATGTCCCTGGCCAGTCTGGAACCAATAGTATCATAAAGTAACCAACTCAAAAACAATCATTTTGTTTCTCTTTATAGTCAAGGTAGATTGGGAAAGGGTGACTTGCTAGAAGCCACTACCATTTTGAGGAAGAAGATCTTGGAGTCTTTGACCTGGATGACCATGAAATAAATAGCAAAGCATGATTGTACTTGAGAACTATTTTTGAACACATTGAAGCAGAGAGGCCCTGAGAAATTTGGTGTGGGGTGTAAAAAGAGGAGAGAGGAGGGTCTTTCCAAGGACAGAGTACATGAGCCAGGTGCTGCCATGAGGAAGAGTGGGGGAAACTAGGCTGTAATGCTGCAAATTTTAAATGTTAAGAAAAGTCCAGCAAAGCATTGATATAAGTGTCTAAAGTTGAAATCGCAGGCCTCAGATGGCAAATCCAGCCCAGGATCTGTAGGCACTGGGATGAGGAGTCAGGAGAAGACACAGGGGAGGCAGCAGACTTAAATACACAGTTGGGAAGTCTTCTCAGTCTGCCTCTGGGGCCTTTCACACAGGAACTGGGTGGCTTGGTGTACACAGCAGCCCTTCTTGAAACTGCTGCACATCTAGAATATTTTTTCCTATGCTTTGACATTTTGCTGAACTTCAACATTCCAATTTTAAATAAGACTTTCCTATTTCATTTCAGACGTTGTGTTTTCCATGCACAGTCTCCTAAATATACTGACACATCAGGAAGGTCAACCTATACAGACTGCCAAAGCAAATGCTGAGCTAGCCAGAGACAGAACTGGGGTTTATTTTGGACTATAGGACCACCATGGCCTGCCTACCACATCCTGTCCCTGCATGGGCTCTTGGAAGCATGAGAAGGGCAGTTAGGTCAAATCCTAAACTGAGGCCTCTGAGTACCTGAGTCAGCATCCTGGTGATGGGTGCCAGACACACCGAGGAACTCCTCCCTGACTGAGGGCCAGCCTGATTAATCTGGCGCCTAATCAGACTCCTTTGAAGGCGTGGAGAGGGATGAAGGAATGGCGCACCTGTTTCCACTTGACTCCAATCCTGAAATAATTCTGCAGCTCCTACAAGATTTGAAACAAATTAAATTTGAAAGGGCAGAGAGGGCAGCTTTGAATGGCTGGCTCTGTGGAGAAGTGGGGTTTTGATCCAGGAAATGGCTGAACTGAGCCGTGGCAGCTGGTATGGCATTAGTGTAGGATGGCAACTCTGGCCTTGTACAGTGGCTTCTTCAAACCTGTTATCCTCAGCATCAAGCTTTGGCTTTCTGGCCTTTGACAGCATAAGAAGGTTATAATGGTACCATACAAAAGCAGCTGTCAAGAGGGACGCTATTTGTGGAATCTCAGTGAAGACCCATTTTGCCATAAAGGGAAGCAATGACAGGCATGATTCTGTCCAGCCCATCGGAAGATTATTGTCAGCCTGGATACTTATCATTCCTTCCATCAAGATGCTAAAGCCTGCAAAAGCCATTACCAGTGAAGTTGGAGTGGCGAAGGCCAGGCTTCCAGGCCATAGCTCTGCTCTGCTTGTACTTATCTTTCAAGTGGCCCTGAGGTAAGTCACAGGAAGTGTTGTCCGAAGAGTCCCAGGCCTGCCTCTGCAGGATGTTCAGGATGTGGTGAGAGAGAAGGAATTAGACAGAGGCCGGTTTTCCCAACTGGTCCAAAGGTCCTAAAGGTGCAATAATAAGACACTGTCATTGCAGGTTCTGGATAGTACTGGTCCCTCTCTTCTTCCACAGCCTACCCTGCAGCCACATTTACCAAGCATCACTGGGTGACAGGCGGTAGGTTTCTGGCTTGAAAAGTGGGCCTCTTCCTACTTACAGATCTGGCACTTTGATCTTCGATATAGACACAGCCAGATGTGATCAGTGTGGCAACCTATTTCCCTGATCTGTCGCCAGTGAGGGGTTTGACAGAGAAGCTGAGTAATAAGAGGCCACTGCTTTTTAAGGTATCCATTACTAATACCCTTTGGCAACAAAGTTTCCTGCCTGGGACCGAGGGCCACAGATTAAGCAGTCTGGCCATGGCTGATTTTTAAGGCCGCCCTTCATCCCTTACACAGAAAAAGGAGCTAAAGACCTGATTTGCCAGGCCACTTTGACCTTTGCTTCCAGATCCTTGAGGGCTGGAAGGCTTCAATGAGGCAGAGCACAGGGATCTCTCTAATGAGGCTTGTCAGGACCTGCTGTTTGATAAGGGGTGGGTTCTGTGACTCTGTCAATTTCCTCCCTCACTGATGTTCCCTGGCCTTTGATAACTCAGATCACACACACGGAGTCCTGTCTTTCATGTTCTCAAGCCTCACAGGCAGGGGTCTGCCAAGCCTTCATTAATATGCACCTCAGTGTGGCTGATCGGGAAATGGATGGAAATAAAGGCGCCAGGGCCGCCTTTAACCAGAGCTCAATAAACCCATCATGCACAGGGGTTAAAAGGAGATGTTTGCCAGAAGGGGAGCAGAGAATAAATGAGAGCCACTTGCCCAGGGCATCCTAAGATCAGAACAATTTATTGTCATCATATATAGTAAGGAGTCTCCTTAAACGTGTCCAGTCTGGGATCCTTTCTAGCACCCTGTTTCCTCAATCAGACACTGCTTTGGTGGGAGCTTTGGGGTTGGGGGTCAATTGTGGACAAGTTAAGGGTTATTATACAGGGCTGGGGACAAGATTTAGAAACTGAACAACAACCAGTTCTGCTCTGTGTTCAGATAGAACTATTTACCAGCCATGTTAACTACCATCTCTGGAGAAGGCCTTCTGTTAATATTCCCATGTTTTCTCCATCTAAATTAAGGAAAAAGAGTGTGAGGCCGGGGGGGGGGGGTGTTTGTCATTCTATGAGTATTGAGAACAAGTCTCCACTGTGTAGGAGGTAATTTCTCAGAAGATCCATCATAAGAGGGACTGGCTATTAGGCAGCAAAAGTAATCAGTTCTATTCTAGCATATTTCATGTCCTCCTAAAGTCTTTTCGTTTTTGCCTGGCTCACTGCATCTCTAGGGGGGATAACAACCTTAGTAGGTTGATATGAGTAGCTAAGGAGAAAGCATGTGAAACTCTTAGCACAAATGTAGCACTTCTCGGAATGAAGGGATGGATGGCATTGGAATCTGAGTCCTTTCCCACCTGAGATCTCCTTTCATCTCACCTATGCCCCTTATCAACTGCTGGCATGAACTTTCAAAAATGTAACTCTCATTAGGCTATGAGTCTGCTCAAAAACCTCAGATGACTCCCTGTTGCCTACAGAATAGTCTGAACCATCCACCTGCCTCAGCTTGCCTCTCTACTCTTCCACCAGTTACACCTGAGAAATGTTTACTAACTAGTACTCTGAGAAAGGAAAAGGCAGGAAATTATGTCGGCATTTGCATACTCTAGTTTATGATAATGTTGGACTATACAACAGATATGTAGCAAGCCTAACCTATAAATAACAAGTCTACAAAACTCCACTATGAATTCTGTACCATCAGTTAAGTCATACGAAATGCTTTTGTTCATTTTTGCTGAAGCCTTGTGTCTGTCACTAACCTATAGCTGAAATTAATGAACACATGTAACAGAGACACAAACATCAAGTGTTGTATCCTATAACATGTAAGAGGAAAGGAAAACACAGAAACTTCACTCGTTCGTCAAAAATGTACCCTCTTTTTGTGTCAGAAATTTACAAATACCTAAGGAGTAATTCTTCAGTATTTTGCACAATTTACAATGCAATGGCTTTTAAAAATCATTTGCTATATATTATCTCTTCCTCTTAGATGCTCAACAAAATAAACAATCAAGCCTTGAATAGTAGCATCTGCCCATTTCTATGGCCAACACAGTATGGCCAATTTCCAAATACATACAAGATATCAATGAAACATTTCTACCTTCCCCATGTACATTAGCTATAAATAGTATAGATAAAAGTAAATCAGCTTAAATGCTTAGTGACCTGAGTTGCATGCATATTGCTGTTATTTTAATATAATTTTATTCTAAAATCAAATCACTTAAGTTTTACAATGGCTACATTAACAACCATGTTGTGAATTTCCTGACATTTTAATGATTGCATGTTGCCAGTTCATGTTACTGCTCCATTGCATTTACCCGGAAGGCCTAGCAAAAAGATAATTAACAATCTCTTAGGGAATGCAAGCAAATGCAAGAATATGCTAATTTCTTTTTATCTTCTCCCACTAGCCACATTCTTCTCCAGTCACAAAAAGAGAAGCACCGTTGGATATCAATTTATTTGTTTGTTTATTTGTTGTTCACTGTTCTTTCTACTGGTGTTCAAACCTAGGATTTTCTTTAGGAAAACTTTCTTCCCTACTTTGGTCTGTGAAGTTCACTTGGGTTTTCTTATCACCTTAGTCCTGGGAGGACGTGTGATAGAAGCTGGCTACAACTGGGGCAGAGTGGACTGATAAGCAAACCAAGAAAACCAAGGGAAAAAAATCCAAGAAAATGGCTCCAGTTTATTTTCTAGAATTTACTGACAGAGAGCTAGTGCTGAAGAGCATGAGCTTCTGGGGGCTCTACTGACCACTACTGGTTAGGGACAGCTTATCTGAGACTGAACCCAACAGAAAGAAAATAGAGTCGAAAGTTGGGGAGAGAGGTTCTGGGTAGAATTGTCTGAGCTCTAGCCATCCTTGGGTCCTAGTTTTCTCATTTTATGAAATAGAATAATACTAGTGTTTCCTGTAGATTATACAAATTGAGATATATAAAGTACTCTATCATTCAGTTACCCAAGCTGATCATTTCTTTCCTAAACTAGTGATTTTTTTTTAATCACTTGCGGTCATCACAGGCACCCAAGAGGAGAATTCCATGCCTAGTGAAATCTTATTCCCCTTGTGAGGAAGGGCATGAGCTGATTGTTGGCCCCAAGTTCTGTTTCCATCCTGCTTCTTTTCTCAGAATTCATGGTAGAATCAGTCAGATCCCATGCAGAGAACAGGCACTGAAACACAAGGAGTGAATGAAAACCTCAGTGTCTTTTGGATTAGTTACTGGTTGTTGGGTAACAGATTACCTCAAAGCTCACGGCCATAGCAATAAAAATTCATCAGTTCACTTTTTTCCTCTGCATCTCACTGGTGTCTCTCTGGCATCTCTGTAGCATCTCTGCTCTGCTCTTCCTGTTTCCAGAGTTTTCTTAGTCTGGTAGCCCTGTCCACACTTCCTGTCTGCCTTCAGCTAAACAGCATTTTTATTTGACCAGTAGGTGGGATAATTATTTACAATATAACATAATCCCACTACAGTGATCACTATTGGTCCTCATTTGATGTACAAAACGTTCAGATTCCTGCTGCCAGTCTCTCAAAGAAATCTTGGTGCTATAGAATGAAAATTAGTAGCAGGTAGAAATTCAGGTAAGGAAGAGCAACGAGAGAAGATGCAGGTAAGATATTCCCTTGGCCTCTCCAAACACAAGAACTCTCACAGTTTCCCTGCCGACTGCTGAATTTGTTCAATGACAACATTATTTCTAGGCTGAAGAGAAATCACCTTCTGCAGATATACCATGGCCTTTCCTAATCTCTCCTCTGTCTTGTCTTAAGTAAAATGGGAACACAGTCCATATGTGAAAGCCTAGCTCAGGGGGCTTCCTTTGCTCTTGGGGAAGTTGACAGACTGGTATCTCTGTCTTCCTGTTGCCTCTGGGTATCTCCTCCTGGGAAGAGGCAGCACCAGCTCTTTTCTTTTTTCCTGGGCCTGGCAGTGCTTGGATATCACACCCAGCCCCTGAAACCAGAAGAGGCTCAGTCTGGAATCTGGTACATTTCTTTGTTCATAGGACTGTGCTTCTTTGAACTGCCTTTTCTTCTCTGCTCACACAATGACAACTTCCAGCTTAAGATTCATATGTAACATTCAGAAATGTGGCAGGAAAACTTCCCTGTGCAAAAAGATTCTAAGCATCTCTTTCCCCATTATGAATTTCAGGCAAAGAACTTTGAAGTTTTTCATGCTTGAAGCAAAATTGGAATTTAAGATGTAGGACCTGGCTGGATGGGCATGTGCATTGAATACTATTATTTTATTTTTGCTTCTGAAGAGTCAAGCTGAGATTTTCCTAATTCCTAAATAATATTTTAACAAGTGTATTTG
This sequence comes from Sigmodon hispidus, assembly GCA_004025045.1. Lineage (NCBI taxonomy): Eukaryota > Metazoa > Chordata > Mammalia > Rodentia > Cricetidae > Sigmodon > Sigmodon hispidus. The sequence continues at coordinate 137,459 of PVIH01001699.1, read as the reverse complement.
TGATAAATGCTACCAGGTGTCATAAAGTCTACAGTGTGCATTGAGCAGACTCTCCCCACAGCCTCCTTGCTTCCTTTTCATGCCTCTCCTCTCCATTCATCCCCTTTGCCCACCCTACTTACATAGTCTTACTTGGACACTGATAATAGATTTGATGCATATATAAAATCAGGATCAACAAAGATATGATATTTGTCTTCCAGAGACTGAATTTATTCACTTAATTATCTTCAGTTGCAACCATTTATTCCATACAAATGATATCCATTTATTCCATACAATGACATAACTTCACTTTTCTTTATGGTTAGCAAGATTCTGCCTGCACATGCATGGCATTTTCTTTACCATCTCTCTGCTGAGGAATCCCTAAGCCGCTCTCATCATTTTTCTCCTGTGGACAGTGCTGCAATAACATTGATGGTCAAATGTCACTTCTCAGAACACTACAGATATCACTCTTGGGAACCTAATCTAAAGACTCAAAGTCAACATATCATAGAAACCTTAAGCTGAGATGTTCCCATAGCCTTCAGACTCAGCTCTCCTCTTCAGGCATAATTCACTCAATACATATTTATTAAGTTCAGACATTGTAGCATCAAGTATGAGCTACACTGGAGAAATGAATAACTCAGTGTGAAATATGCCCGGGTCTCTGCATGCTGGCACAATCAGAAGTGCCTATGTTGGTTCTTCTTGGTTGTCAATGTAACCATATCTGCAATTAACTAAAACTCAAAAGGGAAGAGGCACACTCAGGGTCTTTGCTTTAATATGAGGTGGAAAGATCCATTTTAAATCTGGTTCTTTGAGGCAGGAACACATAGCTATAACCCAAATCTTTTGGGCTGGGAAAACTCACTTCTAATTGGGGCCACGCCTTTTGCTGGACACGGAAGACAGAGGGGGTTTGCTCTTGGCCTGCTCTTATCTAGCTAGCTTTTAAATCAGCAAAAGATTTATTGTTGACTTTTTCTAAACAAAAATTTCCAGAAGGTTTAACTACTTCCAATATATAAAAGAAGTACATATTTTTGTTTGTTTGTTTATTGCTATCTTTTAGGAGAAGAGTTGCAACACCCTTTTTGATTGACTCTCACAATCTCCATCCTCCTACTCTACAGAGAAGCCACCAAACAACACAATAACAAAAAAGTTGCATGGGGTAGAATCTGAGGACAACTGCTGTGGACAATTGTAAATGATTTCTGATACCGTTTCAGCCAAAGGTCCCACCTGCCCATGGCGGCTTTTACTCCCAAAGATGACTCAGATGCTTATATTAATTTCATGCTGTTTGACCTTTATCTCAGGCACATTGCTAGCTAGTTCTTTCATCTTAATCCAACCCATTTTCTTTAATTTACCTGGTCACATGGCCGTGGCCCATCGCCTGTACTTGTAGTCCTACATGTTTCTTCTTTGGAGGCTGGATGGAGTCTGGCTTAACTCCACCCTCCACCTGTCTCTCCTCTGATTCCTCTACCCACTTCTACGGTGCTCTACAGAGGCCAAAACAATTTCTTTATTTACAGCATGATATCCACTGCATACAGAAAACAGTCCCACCACAGACAATGGAGAATCTGTGTACTTCTTTTGTAAAAAAAAGTAAATGTGATGTGTGCCTGGGTATATGTGTACATGTACGTGTATGTATTGTATATTTTGTGTGTGTTAATTGGTATTAGCATGGTGATGAGTTAGCAAGAGAGACTACTGAGGATATTATTTATGCTCATCCAGGCTGGGATTATGGGAACCTTGGCTGTGGGATCATAAAGACTTTGTTTAGAATTTTGTTGACCTTCCCAGATGACTTGGCATCCCCTTTATAACCTCTCCTTAACATGAACATAGCCAGTGATAAAAAGACTGTGAAGTTCCTCATTACCTGTATTTCTCTGACAATATTCTTGGCTGGGAACAGCCTCTGTCGTCCTTTTCTTCTGTGTTTAGTGGCAGTGCAAACATAAATATCTTCATTAGTGGCAGTCCTTTCACGTTTGAGTAGCTCTGTGTTTATGAGGCTCTTAGTATATGTCAAGCTTTACATTTTGTAGTGGGATTACAAAATAAAGAAGCTTTTGCATTAAAAAAAGAAATGTGTGGTGAAATTCCTTCTTATAACATCATTACAGCATAGCTATGGGACACCAATTAAGAAGGAATGAGTTCAACCTGATTTGTGAAGCTTGAAGAAACAAAAAGGAGATACATTTTCTCCTTTATACATAAACATGTTGAGCTTTATTTTGTTTTAAAGACAGACATGGGAAAGTGCTGTAAGGCTATGCTTTTGTATACTGTAAATATTTGTCACTGTAAATATTGATTTAATAAAATGCTGATTGGCCAGAACCTAGGCAGACAGGAAGTATAGGTGATCAGACAAGGAGAATTCTGGGAAGAAGAAGAGCAAAGCAATTGCCTGCCAGATGCAGAGGAATGAAGATCAGAGTGCTGTGCTTAGCAAAGTTACCAAGCCATGTGCCTAAACAGGGACAAGAATCATGGGCTAGTTTAAGAGTAAGAGTTAGCAAGTAATAAGCCTGAGTTGTAGCCCAAGCAGTTTATAAGTAATATAAGCCTTTGTATGATTATTTGGGACTAAATGGCTGAGGAACCAGCTAGACAGACCAGAGAAAATTCTGACTACACTAAAGAGTGAGCATTGTGGGCAGAGGGGTGTGATGAACATGCACTGGGCTCTGAAAACCCACCTTGAATTCCTTCTCTTATTTAATAACTTAGCTTATCACACAACTTTCTAGAATAGCTTTTGAACAGTAGGACTTCAGTTAGTTTGCAATAATTAACTCCATATACTACCTCATCTGTTACTGACTTGATCAATTAAATGAGGACAACCATGTTACTTACCTTTTGGGGTGATTGTGAAAATTAAATTTATCCATCAAACTAGAAAGATAAAGCAGAGTCTGTATGAAGTGCCCCCAGAATGTTGTCCTATATCCCTCTGGTATTCTTTGAGCATATGGCAATTTTAAATGACAGGTGGTAGATTTTTTTTAAGAATTTCAGAGATGTGTTCATTTGGACATGAGAGATGGCTAGATACAGAAGGCTAAATGCAGAGAAAGAGAAATCCAGAGATTTTCTGGGGTGACTATGTCCACACTGGAATAACCAGACTTGGGTGTAGTTGGTGTCCTTTTTTTGGTGGGCTGATGTGTCAGCTTGGCGCAGATGGCCTGTGCAATCACACCTAGGCTCCCAAGGCCCCTTTCCCAAAGTGCTTTAGAACAGGCTCAAGTACAAGTTGTCCCTATCCTGGCAGTTGTAGTTCCTGGCACCAGGACTGTGGATTCCAGAAGAAGCCACAGGGAGCTGGAGCCTCTCAGGGTTGGCATGCCTTTGAAGCTAAAGCCTTCGGGCATTTGTGTACTTTTGATAGAGGCCAGAGGCCACTGAACAAGGTCACTGCTATCCCAAGCATGAGAACAGCATTCCCTTTTAGTTCAGGGGCCAACCTGAAGCCCTGGCTGAGATCCCTTACATATAGACCTCCGGACCAAGTGAGTTCTAAATGACTTACTACGCTCTTGTCAAATGGGCTTTGAGTCAAGATACTCTGGAGAGTGGGATCTGAACTGAGTTAGGTCATTTTATCATTTTAAAAGTAGACATACAAACATGACTCCCAAGACACTGTGTATTCCAGAGAGTGACTGTAGAGATCAAGTTAACATGTAAATATGGAAGCCTTTCTAAAATGGTAGACCAGGCTGGGACTGTAGTTCACCTGGTAGAGTACTTAGCTCCCGTGCATGAGGCCCTGGGTTCCATCCCAGATCAGCATGAACTGAGTGTAGTGGTGCATACTTGCAATTCCTGCACTAGATAGGTAGAGGCAGAGGACCATGAGTTTTTTGTTATCTTCAGCCATGTCATGTGTTTGAGGCCAGTCTGAGCAAGATATCCTATCTTTAACAATGACAAATGTCAGCCTGTGTTTTCTGAGTGTTGTGAACTCTTGCCCTTCCACACTTACCTGTGATAGTAATATCTGTCAGCCACTCAACCTCTTGTCAATCACTAGCCACATTTTATTCATTCTTTCTGACATTTGAGATTTAGATTATTTATCACCTCTTCAGTGCAAACATTTTTGTATCTAAGATACAAAATTTGAAAGCTCTTCCTAGCTTATTTAAAGAAGAATCCTCCCTCTCTCTCCTCTCTCTCTCTCTCTCCCCCCCTCCTTCCCTCCTTCTCTCCCTCTTGTGTGTGTATGTGCACAAACATGTATTCATGTGCAATAGTGAGCACTAGACACTGAACTCAGTACCTTTCACTTGTTAACCATGTGTTCTGCCATTGAACACATACCTTTACTCCTTACACAATACTTTTCTTTGTTTTGTTTGTTTGACATAGTATGTTTCTTTGTTGCCTAGGCTACCCTTGAGCTTGTGTTCACCCCATCTCAGCTTCTCAGATGCTAGAATCATAGGCATGTGCCACTATGCCTACTGTCCACATTATTTTTTATGCTGTATTGAAGTGACCTTTTAACTAGCTGTCTCAATGACAAGGTTGTATAAATTGCTTTGGGATGAGTTGTGTCATAAACCCTATAATTGCTGTAGCCCTAGGACAATCTGAACATGCATGTTTGATTTCAGTGAGTGAATGAATGGGTGGCTAAATTTTGATTAGCCAACACTTTGAGTGTGACTTCACTATGGCTTCACTATTACTATGGACAAGAAAGTCACTTGCTCCACTCATTCACAGCAGAGTGAGAAGGACTGCTATCTGAGTGGGTAGAGACCATGGAGGGTAAATCAGTGGGTTAGAAGGAAGGTCTGGAAACAAGGAAGGACCACTCCTGTTTGATGCTTGTGGAAGTGAGTTTTGAGTGTGGAAATGAGACATTTTAGAGCTAACATTAAAAAATACTGTAATAAAATCAAGCTACCTATATCTCAGGAAAAATATCTTCATAAAGCTGTTTCAGCCAGCTAAGTATCTGTTAAGTGTACCAGGATGAATGCTTCTCTTGTCAAAACTGTCCTGCTCTTTCCACAAGAAGGCTTTACTTTTCCAAACCTTCTCTTAAAATAGACAAGAGGATAAATGATGTCATCACTATTGATCTATTTTTAAATAAAGGCCAATGTTCCATCATCTCCAATGTTTGTTTTTGATTAGGAAAATCTACATCAATCTTGCTTCCTCTCTGGCTTTAGCAGACCTCTTCATTCAACTTATCTTAGAGATGGAATGAGCATGCTCTATATTGGGATCCAGGGACCTTTGCTCTAAAACTATAATTAGTCCTGTGACCTTCGACAAGTCACTTAGTCTCCAAAGCAGGTTCTTTATTTTCAAATAGGTCTTTGATTCTACGTAGTATTTATTCAGACTAGATGTGAGGCCCAGAGTCATCTTTGATGTTACATTTTCTCATCATCAACACCCCAGACATTGTATGAAATCTTGATAGTTTTTATCTATGACATTATCTGGAATTGTCATCATTTTTTCTACCCCAGACTTTATTTTAAGTTCTTACCATATCTCAAACCATCATTTTGAGGTCCCTGTCAGCAAGGGCCCAGAGTGAGGACCCAAGTTGACATGATAAGAGGCTGTCTTTGAAGAAACACAAGGGTACCCGGGCTTCTGAGGGCAGAGTGTGTGGAACAGATGTAGTTAGTGAAAAAGACCAAAGCAAGGACAAATGGGCAGATGTTACTATGTCAGGGTCCTACATGTCTTGATTCAGTGAGGCCTCAGCTCCTTTAGCACATATGGACCCTTCTTGTGCCCTTGGCTACAGCCATTGATGGCTGAATGTGACTCTAGGACTTTAACCACTGGGTCCCCCTGATTGATGAAAGAACCAGACATTTCCCCAACCTCCTGGCACCTGGGAATCTATTTGCAATATCCTTTGAGGATCCAGTCAAACTTTGGCTGGCTCAAGTTCTCATCACACCAATCCTTCTTTTCTTTCTTTTCAAACTGACAGGTCTTCAAGCTTTACACGGACAGAAAGTTTACTCCATCATGCATCATGATCAATCAGGTGTTCATCAGACTGGCTTTTCTTTCTCCTCAGACATCTTGCTTCTGGTAACTCCACATTTTACCTTATACTAATTTGTGCCTGACTTTCCTGGGCTAGACAGGTACACCTGATAAATTCTGCCTTCATTTTCAGATTAGCACTAAATGGGACATTAAAATATGGCCACATATGTAAGAGCACCTGCACCTGCATCTAGCCATCATCCCATTTTCAATTGCTAGCCTAAAGTCTTGGCTCTTAGACATACTTAAAACTGACATTGTTAAATGCATAAGCACATCTGAATTATTTATATTTAGGTTTATGCCGTCTCCAGCTGCAACCGTATATTTCAATATCTTTAAATTCCACGTTGCCATCTGGACTAGATTGCTGCTAAACCAGATCAGATAAACGTTACCTTTCTGCTCCCTCTGATTTATATCAACCGTTCATTTCCAAAAGCACAGCCCTGTTAAATCCAATCTAGTTTCAAAAAGCTTATAAAATTAGCTCTATTTGGTGGGTCTGATATGCTTTCTCTGAAGCCTCAGGTTTGAAAAAGGCCATTTGGGTAGCCTGAAAAGCAGTGTGCAACCAGCAGAACCAGCAGCAGGAGATTCTGTTGATTATTGTTCACAATAATCAAAATCTTCTGGGCCCGACTTCATCCAATTACTTAAGACTTTTCCCTAATCAGGTTATTGTGAACTGGTTTATAAACCACAGAAATAGAATGTGCAGGCTTTAACGTTTTAGAATGTTCCCTATGATTTAATCTGCCATCTCTCTGAGTTTGAGGATATCAGTAGCCAGATATTCAAGAGTTAAGCAGAATGATTGGACTTTCAGAGTTATGCTTTTAAGTCCATTCTACATGTACACTCTTCTTACCTAGGGACCAAAGGTGAAGTTCTGCACCAAATAAATTACAGTCAGTCCCTTTTTATCAGAAAATTTCAGGTCCTTATTTATTGGTGAAAACAAAAGTGATCTGTAATTTGTCAATAAATGTAGCCAAAAGTAAATCATCATGTTTTTAAAAATGCTTCATTGCACATGTTTTTTTCTTTGTGTTGTGTGTATGTGCTCATGTGTGTGTGTCACAACAGGCATGTGGAATTCAAAGGATAGCTTACAAGAGTTGATTCTGTTCTTCCATTGTGCAAGACCTTGGAAACCACTATTGGATGATTAGGACTGCAGCAAACACTTTTACCCTGAGCTAGCTAACTGGCCCACTAGGGTGTATTGTATAGGAAGGAGAAAGGGAAAAAAAGAGCGAAAGAGAAATCTAAGAAATACTGAGCATCAGGATGAAGGCTGAGCTGGAGTGGAGTGCACACATTGTCATTATTTATATACAGTCACCTGAAGACCTGCCCTTCTCATCTTCTAGCCATGCAATTCCAAGGCTGGGCTCAGCTAACAAATCTAATGACTGGAACATGAACTTTTCTCCAAGCAGCTCTGCTTGATGGATCTGTGGTTCATCATTGTTCACTTGAAATGATGTCATAAACAGGCATATTTTAATTCTTCCTGTATTTCCTAAATGGGAGTAGGGAGCGAGCTGCTAGACAAAAAGTGGTTCCCATGTGATATTCTAGACATGAAGAGCTGGATACAAGTCCTAAGTGCAGGAATGGAAACCCATTCTTTCTCAGTATGACTAATGCTAATTTTCCTGTACAAAAAAGAAATATCTCTCTCTTTAATGGTAAATTGCCATTTATTGTAAATGTGCCATAGGAAGGAAGCCATAAGTCATTATTATTGGCCTATTATGATTCATTCTACTTTACCCTGAATTAAATAAAAATGTGCACATTAAGATAATACACTTTTAGTTCCAACGTTCTTTTTCTGGATGAGTGCCCACTAGATTTTTCCTGTCTTACCACTTTGGGGGCTGACACTTGACTTGCAAAACAGTCATCCCACAGTAACCACTGGTAGTTTTTCATTCATCCCAGGCACGAGAGAGGGCTTAAGTTTCTGACTTAATGGCCTTCTGTTTTCTGTGTCACCCAAACTTTCATGTAGACCATGAGGAAAGTCAAGCCCTAAAGAATGTTAGTTGTGCATATCTTGTGGGATCAAGAAGGAAAAGCCTAAAAAGAAACTCATTTAGCTAAATGGAGGTGAATATATTCAGAGAAGCTGGGAAAAAGTTGTTCTTAAAGGAAGGAGACAGCTTAGATTGAACAAAATAGAACAGATACCACTAACTCTTACTCCATGTGATAGTTAGTCTTGGTTGGAAATGTGTACGGGACCTTCTGGTGCAGCCTGGATAAAGGAGGCCTGAGAGACAAACTGCTTTGTTCCTCTCTGATTTTGTGTCTTGCTGGTGAGTTCATCTATTGTTTCTGCTGCTGGGGCTAGTTCAGTCATTGGCTGATATCAGAATACAGCTTCTTGGTCTTCCCACATGGACTGAAGACCACTGGCTTGCCAGGAATCTTCCAGGCCTTCAACACCAGATTGGGACTGCTGAGACATCCAACCTTATGGACTGAGCAACTACTGAATTCTCAGACTACCCACTATAAAGACAGCCATTGTTGGACTGCCTAGACAAATATAATAAATCACATGTTGAGATTTATTTCATCAGTTCTGTTCCTCTAGAGAACCCTGGTTAATACATGACAGTTAAGAAAAAACATATGATTTGTAAGTTAGAAAGCAGAAAGGGAATCTTCTGTGGCAGTTTCACTATGAAATATCTCCCATAGGCTTATGTCTTGGATGCTTGGTTCCCTGCTGATGGGGTTATTCGAGAAACTTGCAGACAATTTCAGAATGTTGGTTAACACAGAGGAAACAGGTACTGGGTAGTGTGCTTTGAACATGACACCAGGGCCTCGTCTGCTGCTTCCCATTTGCATGAACTCGAAAGCACCACAGTGCCAGCCTACCATGATGGACTGCACCTTCTGAAACAAGGCATCAAAATAAGCCTTTTCTCCCTCAAGTTACTCTGTCTGGCATTTAGTCCCAGAAACAAGAGAAGCCAACTCAACCCATTTCTCTCTCTATATATATATGTTCGTTGAGAATTTCATACATGTGTATATAGTGCATTTTGGTCATAGATACCATTCACTCTCCTATGCACCTCCTCCCATCCCCATCTCCATTATATCCTCTCAACTTTATGACCTTTTTCTTTTTTCCTTTTTTTTTAACTCGTGAGTCCTTTTGTGCTGCCTGTAGGTTCATGGGTGTTTGGGCCATCCACTGGAGGAGCATGGCCATCAAGCAAGGTTCCCATTCCTGAGAAAAACTGGCTCTCCCTTCCTCAAAAGCTTTTTTATTATTTAAAATAAAGGTTATTATAGACACTCTAAAGAATATCCCACAGTGGTTATTACTGAGAAGAATAAAGGTAATTTCACCTCTCCTTTCTACCTGCCAGGACTAGTATGTCTATGCATTTCCTCACTTAATCAAGTAGATCTTATTCTAAAACTCATCTTAATTTACTTAGATGAACTTACTTATTAATATATGGAATGCTGATTTGCTACAAACTTTTGACAATGAAGAACTATCAAGCAAGGTCTTGGATTGAGTAAAAACCAGATTTTTGTTTGGTGCCTTTTCCTTTGTAGCCCACATTCTGGAGATGAACAGGGAAACAGTGCCTGTGCCCTTGTCTATCCAAAGCCCGAACTTCTTTGTTCCAAGACCAGAAAGTAAAGTGTGAAATACATGACCATGAGTAAAAGAACAGGAAGGCAAATTGTAGCACACAGAAAGAATCGAAGGATCTGGCAAAGCGGTGTGTGGTTAGTTTGATGGAGACATTTCCTATAATGAAAAAAAGGGAAAGAAGAATAAAAGAGAAGAGAGGGGTGAAATGGTTTGGGACAATCATCCAAGACTTGTCTCACCTACAAATGTAGAGTAAGCCCCCAAAATGTTCCAAGATAACAGACCGTGCACTGCCATGAACTAATAATAAGTATTACCAAGTAACACAAAATGTTTTTAGAAGAGAGAAACAGAGGGTAAATAAAGGACAGACTACAGAAATTACTGTAAGTATAAAAGTGTGTGTGTGCCAATTAGTAATAAATATTGTAGGAATAAAAATAGCCCTCAGCATGCAGAAGGAAGGTTACGTGGTAATTAAGGAAATTGAGAGGCTTATTGGACATCTAAAATATCGGGAAGGAAGATAATGAAAGCATAATTGCAGATAAAAATTATAAGAGTGTCAAAAATGACTGAGGAGCAATGAAGTTGCAAATGAAATGGAAATATCAAAGCCATGCAGATAACATATTACTCGTGTCTTAATTGCTGTAGGTAAAAATGAAAAGGGAAGAAATGATGACAGCAGAAAGCGTCTTTGAGAGCCACTCACCAAAGGGCAGATCACAAAGTGACAGCCCCAGACGGGGATGAAAGACAATTTATTCAAAGGTATTCATTTTCAAGATAGCCCGTTTTTAAGAACATAGTCAGCCCAGATAGTCTGCTGCCTTTCCCCCTCATGAATGCTATCAGGTTAAAGCATGTGAGCTTACCAATATTTGATGGTTATTGAACTGAAAATTTTGTACGGTTCATTTAAGACAATGTGCAGAATTCCAAAGGTTTCATGCTAAGATTAGTTGGTGCAAGATTTCCCAAGTTTTGTTGCTGTTGTTGTTTTTCTTTTTCTTTTTGGAAAGCATAATTTGGAGTTAGAGAAATATAAACCTGATGAGCCCAAATCTGTGCTTTTCTTTGTTGTGTGTTCATCTCTCTGAAGTGGACATCTGTAGAAGCCTATAGTTTATAGTTTTTACATGCATTGACAAAAAGCTTGCTTTAAATCTTGCCTATTCCTTTTTTCTTTTCTTCTCTTCCCCTCTCTCTTTTTCTCTCCCTCTCTCCCCCTCCTCCCCTCTCTCTCAGTTGAGGATGACCTCAAATTTGTGATCCTCCTGCCTCAGCCTTTTAAGTACTTATATTACAGGCATGAACCACTGTGACTATGCTGTGCTGGGGATCACGGATGCTAGTCTAGCACCCTCACATCCCCAGCCTATTTGAGAACTATATTTTTAACTTACATTTTGTTCTTCATTTTTTACTGCTATTGTTGCTACTACTACTATGATGACAACAACAACTACACAACAACTACTGCCACCACATTTTGTGTGTGTGTGTGTGTGTGTGTGTGTGTGTGTGTGTGCATATGGAAGGGGGATGTACAGGTGTTCACATGCCATGTACTCAGGTAGACATGAGAAGACAATTTTCAAATGTTGGTTCTCTCCGTTTACCAAGGGCTCCAGGGCTCAAGTGCAGTTCTTTAGGTTTGCACTGAAAGTGCTTTACACACCACACAGAGCCATATGGCAAACATTAAACTATTTTAATTTAAAAGTTGAGAGCTTTGGGAAAATGACACTTAGCTATATGCTAGCACATAATACAACTGTATTATGTAGACTACATAAGAAATCTTTCTATTACATTCTCCTTATATTGGAAAATAAATAAAATAAACCACCAATACTGAGCATCATTAAATGAGTCTAATTCTGCTTGATGGATTTTAATAAATATTTACATTAGGGGAAACATTTAAACATCCCTCAAGGGGTTATTATAGAGACTAACAAGACAAGACAGTTATTTTTTCAGCAACAGCCAAATAATTGGTATTTGATAGAGTTGTCTGATTCACTGATAATTAAAATTATAAATGGGTCTTGTTTGGACTGACTGATTATATTCATGCTTGGGTGATTCTGCCCTTTAAGTACTGGGGCATGTAATTAGACCCCTCTTTGACCTTTGACTATCACAGTGACCACATCTAGACTGTGACATCTATGGCCTAGATAAGCACTTAGAACCAGATGGTGTTTTCAGACAGAATTAATATGGGCTCCACTTACCAAGTCTTGGCTTGCCACAAACAGCAAAGCAAAGCACTTGGCAATGTCAGATCTTGAACACTGTCTGCTACTCTATCTTATATCTTATTTTTATTCCCTGAAAAGGTATTCATAGACAGTGAACTCAAAATAAATATTTTAAGATTTCTCTCTTTTCTTTGAATCATTTTCTACAATGTGAAAAAATAAACTTTGAAGGTTCTGTGACGTGTATGTGTTTCTAGAACATGACTTGGTGCCTCTGAGAAGTAATACATTGACCCATCTGAAATTATCAATACTTATCCTCATCAATGATGCTGGATTTCCTGCATAGCGTTCACACAGCATGGTAAAACTTAATTCCTGGCAGCAAGAGTATGTCTATTCCAACCCTTCCATTTTAAAAAGGAGGAAATCAAGGTACACAGAGGGACAGCCAACTGATGAACAAGGTCAGAACAAGAGCTCAAGTGTCTTTTCTTTGCCTTTTGAACTTTCCCCCATTAATGGTAACCTTTAGCTGGTGAGGAACTGTTCTTTGTTACAGAGTGGTAAGTTGAATGGTTTCTTCTAATTTATCCCTCTGTGTTTTTTCAATATGACTCTGTCAAACATTATATTCATAGCATAGGCTTTTATTTGCTGTTGTTTAGAGCGGTATCATAATGTGTGCAGGAATTATAGTAAGCTTCAAAATCTTTTCATGAGAGGGCTCCGAGCAGCAATTCTTTTGCTACAAGTCAGGCTCATCTTCTCATCATAAAAGTTCTGCTTTCATAGTCTTTGAATACATGTTAATATTGCATACAATTATATATGTGCATTTTTGGAGTAGAAAGGTTGGTGATCCCTAAAATCTACCCCACTAACCAAGCACCTAGTACGTATTAGGTGAAATATTTACCTACATCCAAAGCCTATCTGAAACAGCAGTTGGTTCTATAGCCAATAAATATTCTCTGATCAGAATGCAGGCACGTGGAACAGTCACTGCTCATCACCTTCCTGTGTCCTGTGTTATCCTTAAATATAATTGCATACTTACTGCTTAAGGGAGATGCTGAGTCATGTCGTATAACATTTGTAGAGTCCTTTAACCAATCAACAGTGGCTGATGTGTATTTTAATCAACCACATATTCCATATGTAAGAGAACAAATTTCTTGTGAGTTGTAACACAAAATATCAAAGTTTATATCTATTACAAAAGTGACCAGGGGGCAAGGGCAAAATGCCTGAATTAGATAATATGAAAAGACTTTGGTGGGATTTTTTAAATAAAAGGGATGTAACTGTCTCCCATCTGTCAATGGCCTTGCTCCTCTAATGCCACCTCTGTGTAAATGACTAAATGTCACTGATTATGGCAATTTGTTTTCTTGACATTGAAACAGCTAAATTATGATCCTGATGAAATTATAGTACGTGAGTATGTGAGGCATTAATTAAAATCTTGATGAGGACAAGGGTTGTGTCACATGAGAAGTCCAAAGTGAAAATCATATTTTAAATATTATGATAATGAAGTCACAAAGACCACAATTTAAATAATCATTGAAATTATTTCTGGATAATTTAATATAAGTGCCCCAAATTAATTTATCTGAGTGGGCATTTTATTTCCCATTTTTAGATAAAATAAAACTGCAAGTACTAACTGTTATTAAGAAAAAAAATATCCTCTCATCCACTGTAGATATCAGTATGGAAGTTCCTCAAAACAAACCAAACCAAAACAGATCTACCATATCACCCAGCCATACCACTCCTGGGTATTGAACCCTAAGTCGACATATGATGGAGATACTGAATCCACATAGATTGTTATAGTAGCACAAGAGCTGCTTCTGGAACCAACCTAGTGGCCTAGAAACTGATGATGAGAAAGAAAATAAAGCATATTACACAATGGCTCTTTTTTTTCAGTCATAATAAGAGTCAGAGCTATGTTACTTGCAGAAATGTGGATATAACTAAAAACATCAGTATTATGCAAGTTAAGCTGGTCTCAGAAAGACAAATATAATATGGTTACTCTCTCTTCTATGTGGTTACTATCAAGATTTTATGCTGAAACTTTCATTCATGTCTGGATACATCAGAGGCCAGTAGAAGTGAAACGTCTTGGACTCTTACAAAAGTGAGGAAGCAGACAAAGGATGGAGGGTACGGGAATATGCTCAATGCACAAAATAGCATATTAAGATGTGCTTATGGATTAATGCACTATTTTTTCCACTTTGAATCAGGTTCATTCGCTTTCATTTTTAATTTAACACAATCGCCCATATTCTGGGGTAACTGAATGATCTTGTGACATGTGTATACTGTTAGTTGTGTTGTTGCTGGAGAAAATACCTGATAAAAGCAATTTAAGGAAAGGTTTACTGGGATACGTGGTTCCAGGATCCAGTCTGTCCTGGTGGGGTAGCCCTGGCAACAGAAGGTGGACGCCACTGGATACCTTGTATCTACTGTGAAGTGGAGATATAGCGAAGAAAGCTCCTTTCAGCCTCCTTCCTCCTTTTCACCAGTCTGGTGCCCCAACTCGTGGAATGGTGCGGACAACAGTTAAAGTGGATTTATTTCCCCACCTCAGTAAATCCAGTCTAGATAACTTATTATATAAGCATGCAAAGAGGCTAACCTAATCCTTCACAAACATTGCCAGAAGCTCATCTTCTATGACTTTCTATCAAGTTGACAATATTAATAACATATATAACATTATGTATCATCTCAGGATGATTGACACATTCATCACCAGAAAGTTTTCATTCTCCATGGAAGAAGCATTTCAAATCCTTTTTCCTAAGAATTTGAAAATATACAATTAGTTTTGTCAATCATAATTATTCTAGAATGTTGGAAGCTATTCCTCCAGTGTAAATTGCACTCTTGGACCCTCTACCCAGCCTTTCCCCTCTCTAATGGGAGCTCCTGGTACATAGTAACTATGCCCCGCCTCTGAGGTCAGCAGTGTGAGCATCAGGCTCTAAGTGAGAATGCATATCTTCCTGTGTCTGACTTGTTTCACCTTACATAGTGTATTCCAAGTTCATCTACCTGTTGAAAATGACAAGTTTCTTCTTTATCTTCTAACATTGCTATATTCAACTCTTTACAATTGACCTGCCTGAGATTCATAAGCCTCCCAGTGACAGCAATTGGTCAGTATTCAACAATAATTTCCAATGGATTTAGTATAGGTGAGAGTTACTTTGCATAAAAATTTGTTTTTCAAAATTTTCACAGCCATAATTTAATTTTAAAAACCAGATTCTTATATATCCGTTAATGGGGTTTCCAGTTTCTGTTAGGTGATTGGCTCTTAATTCATTAGATATCAACTTCCCTGGCTACTTTTTAAATCACACAAATAAAGTACTGCTGAAAAATGTTTGTGAACCAAACCTAGGCAATAATGTACCCTGAAAAAATTTATTATTCATCATTCTACAAAAAATTAAAGATATATCTTTTCTTAAATGTATCCATATATACACATGTACATGTATGTTTGCAAGCAGAGTGGTGTGCATTTGCATCTAGAAACATAAAGCATATCTGAGAATTTCAGATAGACCAACAGCAAAATGAGAATAACCTATTTCCTTTAATCTATGCCTTTTAATAGTTTCATATTTTTTCTATGTCACTTTTACAGTTACTCTGATACTAAATCTTCACTTTTGTTCTATATTTATTATGTTGTTGTTTTATAATCTCTTAATTACTGATCATAATAAGTTTGTATGAATGCAAAGGCCAATAGTGTGGAGGTCAAGATTGACTTCTTCCATTTCTTGCCCCTTTTTATTTTTTTGAGACAGAGTTTCTCTCTGAACCTAATGCTCATCAATTTAGCTCAACTGGCCAGTCAATGGAGTGGGCTCTGCATTCAGATCCTTCCCATGTTTATGAAAAAAATCACTTTATCGACTGAGTCAGCACTCCAGGCTGCCAAGACCAATTTTATTGATTGCCAAATTTCACTTCAGATCAGTCTTCTTTCTCATGTTCTTCTCAATGTTCCACCAACTCATGTTTAGCAACAGAGTGAGTATATGAAGTTGGTGATAA
This sequence comes from Sigmodon hispidus, assembly GCA_004025045.1. Classification (NCBI taxonomy): domain Eukaryota; kingdom Metazoa; phylum Chordata; class Mammalia; order Rodentia; family Cricetidae; genus Sigmodon; species Sigmodon hispidus. The sequence goes on along the minus strand of PVIH01001699.1, from coordinate 121,442 downwards.
TGAACTGAAGTATTTCTATAACTTCCTAGCAGGCTAATGGGTTTAGAATGAGACAATGAATTTGGGGTTTCACTACATAGTAGTATGGAAAGCAATTATTTTCTTCTGCTACATTCCTAACACAACAAAGGATAGCTAGGGTTTGTATACACATCCCAAACAATTCATCATGAATCTTTATTTTCTACCTTAAAATAAAATCATGAATTATAAGCAAAAGAATCAGTCTTACACTATAGACCCCACTTCTGAGACTAATCAAAAGTTTGGGTATCTGAAGCTACTACATCCCTAGGTATAAATTGAGTTTTCCCACCATATCTCTTGTTTCTGATTGACTAATGTGGCTCACAGAAGAACCCAGGGAAACTGTTCACTTTCAATTAATATAAAGGGTATCACCAAGGATACAGATGAAGAGGATGAGGTATGAATGGTCCCAAGTATAGGATCTTATTTTCCTTTGGAGTCTCATGAACCACACAATTGGCAAGTGAATGTGCATACAAATCAGAAGTTATCCAGAGCCTACAGTTTAGAAACTTTTATGGAAAGATGAGGGTTATTATTATCTCAGCCTCCAGTTCCTCTCCTACCTCAGAAGATGGCAAAGAGGCTGAGAGTTCCAAGCTGCCAACACAGATTAAGCTTTTAGTGACTATTCTCCATCAAGGAATTAGAAAGTCACCTCTTTAAGAAATGTGACTCTCCTATCACCTAAAATGTCAAGGGATCCAGATATGAAATGAATGACCACATATTAGAATAAAAGATACAGCTAGAATTCTTACTGGTCATGGATTACAACATCTCCTAGGAATTCTGTGCCAGAAATCAAGAGCTTGCACGCGTGTGTGTGTGTGTGTGTGTGTGTGTGTGTGTGTGTGTGTGCGCGCGGGCACACACACACACACACACACACTCACACACCTACCTCATATTGTATGTCACAATGTTCCAGTGTGATGGTTAATGAGAATGGCCCCCATAGCTCATATATTTGAATACTTGATTCCTAGTTTATAGACTGTTTGGCAAGGATTGGGAGGTGTGTGGCTTTCTTTGAGGAGATGTATCCCTGAGGGTAACTTTGTGGTTTCAAAGGCCCATCTCTCTGTCTATCTCTGTCTCTTCCTCTCTCTGCCTCCAAATTGTGGATAAGATGTGAGCCCTCAGTCACTCTCTGGGCACTATAGCTGCCTGACTGCTACCATGTTCCCCAACATGATGGTCATGAACTCGCCCTCTGAAGCTCCTCCCAATCAAATGTTTTCCTTCATAAGTTTGCCTTGGTCATGGTCTCTTGGTCTCCTCACATGCCTTGGTGTCTTCACAATGATAGGAAAATAACTGAGGCATTCAGGTTTATATAAAGATATATAAAATATCTTTGATCGAATATTATTTTATTCACAAGATTAAAGTTATCACCACCTTTGACACAATGTACAGTGTGGGAAGTAGATGAGAAAATGCAGATAAAATGTGTTAAAAGAGATTAGATGACTCTTTTAATGCCAGCTGATCCTTAGCTTGAAGACATAGTCAGGGAGAAGGGGAAATGATTTTATTTAAATTTGTTTTCCCCAAAAGATGATTTAGAAATCTTCATTATTTGAAAACTAAAGTTTAAAAATAGTGTCAGAATGTTTTTCTTTGTAAACATAAAGCAAATAAAAAATTCAGATAGGTCAAAAGCTGAAAGAATGACCCATACCCTTTCATCTATGTACTCTAATAGTTTTATATTTTCTTCTGATCTTTCTTCCATGCATTAAAACTATGTTTAGTTACTCAAATTCTACTTACTTTTATTTTCTCTTTGTTATTCTAGTTTATAATTTCTTAATTGCTATTCATTAACTCCTATATAATCAACATTTTAGCCTTCTTATGCACTCCCTACAATTTAATACAGTTTTTACATGCTTTGGATGCTAAATTTGACTCAAAATTCCCATTTGTGTTTAAATAAATAAATAAATAAAAAACTTTAGACCGAAAAAAAAATCTGTGTTTGTTGTCTGTTTCCTAAGACTGGTTTCCATAAATAGAATTTATTAGCAAAGGGCAGAAGGATTTCACGTTACTTCTAGCTTTATTTTTCTGAGGTATTCTTGACAGTTTTCCACTTTGAAATTCTTTTAAAAGTTACTTTGTTCCCCATGGTTGAAATTGAATTGGGGATAAAATAGTGATTAGTAGCAACCATGGACTGCTAATTGACTTTCTCAGTACCTGGGAAAATAAAGTTTAGAATTCCCACGGGAACTATGAGGGAAGAAGGGATGGGGCAAAGATGTGTTCAGAAGGATGTTTCAAGGACAATTACTGCGAGTCTCACCACTGCCAACCCCAGCGCAATACAGCCCACTTTGCACAAAAAGACCAGCTCAACAGCACGGTATCTTTCCTGGTGACATTATCCCTTGCTTACTTTGGAACCTAGAGTTATGTGGACCATGAAATAGGATAGGTCAGTATCACTTCCATGTAACTGCAGCTTAAAAACATTCTGGTGTTGTAAGCTGACCATGAAGAAATCACATGAATTTGCCTACATCAAAAAGACCTCCCTTTTGTTTTGGCTATGCCTTGCCAGACAAAGGCCATGAACTTTGACCATGTTAGTTTTTGTTTTTGTTTTTTTAATTTTGGGCCTGCAGGATACTACCAAAGCAAAAGATCTGCTACTGATGTTCTTTGAAGAGATTTATGCCCTGTTGTCCTTTCCCCTCCATCTATCTCATGACTGGAAAACAGACCTAAGAAGTAGATGTTAAGTCACATGGTACGGAGAAATGACAGGGACTATGAAAGCAGCCATACTTTCCAATTCTTGTTCTTTCACATTCTGATGGTGGACCAGGGACAAGTAATTTATTTAATTCTCATGAGGATTTTTGTTCTTGCAGGAAAACTAAGAAGGGTGGTATTTTTCAGGATTGCACTGAAATTATTGTGACTAAAATACCCAAGTCTTGAACCATCTAATATGGTGGACCCTTTGGCCTTAGCTCTCAGATTCTGTTCCACTATATCCAGCACCTACCCCACATCAAAACTCAATCTCTAAGTTATTTCTTGGCGTTCCTGGCAGATAAGCATACATTTTATTCATTCCTTCAGCAAATATTGATTAAGGTCTTAACCATATGCCAGGCATTGGAAACCAATAAAAAGACAAATAAGGTACTTGCTTGTGGGTTTCATTTTTAGTGAGAGAGAAGGTGAATAAACAATGTAAGTTGTTTATGAAGTGATAAATATTATATAAAAATGGAAAACAGAATTTATATAGATAACAAAGCATGTGGAGTGAGGTGCCAGAGGGCTCTCTGGAGAGGGATGCTCCTGGAGACACATGATTCACCCCTACTTTTGTTGATGCCTTTTTGGGGTTGGGTATGGCCTATGGAAAGAAAGAGCTGACAGTCCAGTACAATGCAATTATTCTGTATTTCTCATTCCTACTTTGGACTCAGTTTCCCTATATCACTAGGTTCCCAAATCCCAATCTTTCACTCTTTCTTGAAACCAAACTTTTCATGTTTACGCCCTTTCTATTTCAAGATGCTGAAAACATTCATCTCCATCTGGTCCTTCTTCCAACCTTGCCCTTCCCCTTCCCTGACTCTGTTGTTCCCTTTTCTTCTCCAGAAGCAATTCCTTGTTTCTCACATCCAGACTCCTCCTTGTCTGTGCTGTACACAACAAACATGCCGTTTCCAGATCGCCGCTGCTACTTCTCCATCAGGCCATGGTCCAGCCAACCATGTCTGTCTGTCTGTCCTTTCTTCATTCTTCCATCAATCCAGTCATGGTAATCCTAGAGCTATGAAGGTTTTGGCACTCAGGGTTGCAACTGGCTTTCCAATGAACTAGTTTGGAGATTCCAAGCAGATGGTTTAATGTTTCTGCCTTGGTGTCTTGTCCGTAACAGGAACAGGATGAGACTCTACATCTTAGGCACTTTCACAAGGATTTAACACAAACCCTCTCTTATTAAAATACAGGCTAGGACTGTGACTAGTTACTGGTGGACCACTTGCCTAGTGTGCATTCAGTCTTCAGTACCACAAGAGAGAGATGGGGCTGTGAGAATAAGAGCTTGGTGCTTGAGTTCTGAATAGTGGGAAGTCCTGTGTGAACTATTGCTATGGAGACCAGGCCATGATACATTGCAGAACTTCTCATATCCAACTTATGAAGGCAAGAAAACAGTCAATTAAAATCTGGTTGAAAATAAGAAAACTTGCCTCAGGGAAATTTGCAAAAACATTTTTGGTTGAGGGGAAGTAGAATGTTATTTGATTTACTCCCAGTTCAAAACACTTTGGACGTTTTTTTTTAAAGGCCTGGGGACCTTAGGGGGCAGTCAGCTAGAATGCAATAAGGTGGTGACTAACCCTCCAGCTTTAATGAAGCTCATTTGCCCATGTCCCAGGGAAGCTGGCAGCATTCTGCTTCATAATTTAATTTCCTTATTTTTTTTCACCATTTAAAGTCATCTTTAAGATATAAACAGGAGACTCACCTTGCACCTTAAAAGATGTTCAAAAGAAAGACAACTTCATTTGCATAACCTAGGAACCTAAAGGCATGGGTCATCTCAGGAGCCTCCATCATATACAAACCAACCCTTGGAGGTTGCTGTAGCTGGGTTGCCTCAGTAACCAGACTGCCTGAAGCTGTTTTCAAATTGTAAAACCCATAAAGTGAAATTTATTGCACTTCGCTGTATTTTACTAGAGTTAGAGAGTTCAGATAAAATTTACTGGATAGCTGTAAAGCTCCATTGATAGGAAAATGAACTGTTTTCACAGGCACTCACACAGGCCGTTTTGATCATTGTAGTGAATCCAGGCCTTGCCAGAAGGCTTCCCTGCTCCTTCCGTTTAATTCAGGACAGATAAATATAACAACTGCAGCCTTCAGTCCCGGGCCGAGGCTTAGAGGACTAATCTGATCCTGTTACCCAAGGACCCCACCCAATAGCTTCCGCTAACACTCACTGTCTGAGACTGAACACTTTCCCATCCTTTCTGCTCTGAAAAAATGGATGGTGAGCAAACACTGTCTCTAAGACACTGCTCGGCAGTCAGTCAGGCACATGCCTTTAATCCCAGTACTTCAGCACTCGGGATGCAGAGGCAGGTAATCTCCAGGAGTTCAAGGCCAGCCTGATCTATAGAGTGAGTTCTAGGACAGCTAGAGCTACACAGAGAAACCCTGTCTAGAATTTTAAAAAAGAAAAAAGAAAAAGGGCACTGCTTATCAAGGAAGGAAAGATGGTAGTGTGCTGGTGTGAGCTGTTCCTCGTCCTGAACTAAAAGGAGTGCAAGGGGACTTCATTTGAGAGGACTTCTGATTCTGCTGGATGTTACAGACGTTACTCTGCTGATCAGAATTCGTCGTGTTTAAATAGACTATGCGGAGATAAGAAAAGAGCTATTTCCCTAAGGATGGTGAAGGGTTGACGGAGAGGAAGAGAAGGGAGGGGAAGGCAAGAAATAGCAAAGGAAGGAAAGAAAAGTTGGAGGAAGGAGACGGGGAAAAGAAAAGGGAAGAACAGAAGGAAGGGGAACGTAGCAATCTGAGCAGGAGCCGCGCCTGATGGTATTTCTTTAGTGGTTTCCTTTCCCTTAGCAAGCATGCTGGACAGCAGCTCCTCACATGAGTCAGCCCTGTCTGTGCACGCCTCTTACACGGTAAAGGCCATATTACCAAAAGTGTAGAATGACCCACTAGTTTTCTACAAGAATGTCTTAGGAGAGATCTGATAGATTCACTTCCCTTCTTGTGATTTATTCTTACAAAATATGGATAAATACCAGTATTTGTTCATTGCAATAACAAAGAAACTTATTTTAAAAGAGAAACACCTTGGACTGACTCCTTGGATCCCACTCCCCCTAGAGGAACACCTGACTCAGTCTTGAGGTTGGGGGGAGGAAACTGGATCTGCCAGGAGTGGAGGCTGAACTAAGCAATATTGGGACAGTGGGACCATGGGACTGCCTGCCGCCTGCCCAGGGAGGGGATGGGGAGTTGTGGAGAAGAGAGAATGACCTGATGGTGGGAGGGGGAAGGGACCTTGAATAAGGATATACAAGGATAGAAAGTGTGACTTCTTTGTTCGTAATAAAGAAAGAAAGAAAGAAAGAAAGAAAGAAAGAAAGAAGGAAAAGCCAAGGGGGAAATTGGCATCACAGCAAAACTTACGAAGTGGTCCTAAGATTACTGACTTGGCAAACATTACCTTAGATGACTGTAAACACCGGGGAGAAATGCAGTTATGTTATCTCTGTTTTGTCTTTTATTCCCCCCTGACTACCATACTTTTTGAGGCAGGGACAATGCTCTATGCTCTCTATGCCAGCACATTTCTTCCTTGGGCACCAGGAGGGAGATGACGCCCTACTTTGCCTTGCAATCAGTCCAATGACTAACTCTGAACATTGAAATGGATGCAGAGGAGAACTTGGCCATTTTCATGCCAGTCCCTCAATACTATTGTCCACACATTTTTTTGTTGTTCTCTGTGTCTGGTGGTGGGCTGCAGAAGGTCTAGTCTGTGCCTACAATCTCCTGAGTAATATCAATATAAAAGAACCTAACAATACCACAAGGTTGGTTGATAGACACACAGTGAGGCTGTAAAGTAAGATATTGTTGAAAAAATAGAGATACAATCAAAACAAAAACTGGAGATGCAGAATGAGTTACCCGTGGCCTTAGCTCTTGTCAAGGTCAGACCTTAAATGTTGGAGATATAAAATCGAGAGCAACATGACTAACATGTGGTCTGATTAAATTTGGAACTTAGAAGCAATGGATACATAAAGAGAGCCAACAAAAATGGTACTATTAGCCACAGTGAGGCTTGGGCCAGAGATATACCTCCATCCTGCCTCCTGGAGCAGTCTGAATTGTTCTATCCAGAGACCTGCAATCTGACAATCCCAGGACTCTTGGCTATGCTGGAGAAAACTGCAGAGTGGAGAGAATTGGATTCCATTATGGAGAAAATTCACATAGACTTAGGCATGAGGGTCACGAGAAAGATGAGTGCTCCAGGATAGGATAAAACACAGCCAAGCACATGTGTGGGCCTCTCAAGATGGAGCTTCACTTACTGGCGTTGGCAATAGCTAATAGCCATATATACAATTTTGGTGGCTTCTGAAGTTACATCTTAAAAAGTTGTTAAGGAACTTAAATTACAGGCTGGTTCTTTATAGCCAAGAAGGTCAAGTCTCACAGGTGAAGTGAACATGTTTTTACTGCAAACACAGCCTGCAATTTTGTTTGTGAGATGCTCAGAATTTTTCAGGAACAGGAACATACAAGAAAGCCACAGTCATGTGTGTTCAGTTCTTAAGTGTGATTCTTTTCTATTTTAATACTCATATTTGAAATATCTCTGTGGAAAAGAAAGGCTGTTCCTGTATCTGAAATCTTCACAGAAAATGTTGTTAGTTGTTGAATGTTCCGACTTTCAGCTGGCAAGAGACTACAAATGCCTTCATACCCCTTCCCTTCCCCTCTCCTCATAATCCTTGTTTTTCTATCCCAATTCAATATTGGTTTCAAGCCAACATACCAGTGAGGCAAAGCATTTTAATGCTAACCATATTTTTTAATTACCTCCTTTCTTATAAAAAAAATAGTTATTTCCACTTATATAATTGGAATTTACAGTATTGAGCAGTCTTTGTCTCTATTTCAATGATCAAGAGTTAACCACGGGGCTGACTGCTCCTCTTTCTCGTGTTCAAGGGGGAAATGCCATGGTGTAGATAACATAAAACACTGTCTCTGCCTCAATAAGTGTGGCAATTAAGGGAAAATGAAAGACAAAACAATGATAATGCAACTCCATTGCTCCTAGAAATCAGCAAATGGTTCTTAGAAAGTTAAGTCTGCATATCAGAAGAGGTCAGACCCAAGAAGAACAATCTGGCCTAGACTGAAGATATAGCTCATTGGACAGAGATCTGGCTTGGCATGCACAAAAGACTTGACAGGATCCCCAGTACCAAACAAAGCAGGCATGGTGGCACAAGACTATAAGTCTAGTCTTTGAGAGATAAGGGCAAAAGAGTCAGTCATTCCCAGCCATCTTACACTATTTAGCAAATTTAAGACCATTCACCTAAATGTGACAATATCTTAAAAACAAGCAAAGCACATCTGGAAATCACTAACACCAAGAAAAATGTTAATTGACAAAACAGGTTGAGTCCTAAGGACAGAGTCACAGGAAGGAGATGATGATGATGGCCATGTGGAGACTTGGTCTTATTTAAAGAGATAGAGATATTGAGAGAAGAAGAGCGCCCCATGAACGCAGAGGGCTCCTAGTTAGAGTAACGGCAATTCAATCACAGAGAAATCTTTTTCATACCATTAAGTTTACTTTACCAGGATAGGTTCAATGAGATTCTGCACATAAGATTTCCAAACACTCTTCCCCTACCCAGGAAAAACGTCCTTCCACCTATATGTATGATAATAAAGGAGAGAAAGAGAGAAAAGTATGCCTAGTCAATTTCAAAAACGCTTCTGCCTCTGCACCCTTTGAGACTGGATATACACAGGAGACCACTATGATCAAATGGATTGTGTGTGTTTCAACAAGCAAGTAAGCAAATCAGTAAAAGCTTCTCCACTGAATTGCTCTGTGTTGTTATGGGGTTTTGTTCATTGTAAACCCCCTCCCCCCCACACACACACTACTGCTACTGTGCTGGCAAAAAATGTCCCCATCTTACTGTTTCATTGTTCTCAGTTTTAGGTTAGACCTGTTCTATCATATTGAAACAAACAAACAAAAAAAGCCAATGATTTTTAAGATATAGTTTTAAAATTGCATCAAAGTTACACTGTGACTTATGGGACAATGTATCTTCTAATTTTCAGATGTGGAAAATGGATCAAACTGAAATTAATGATCTTATACAGTTAATTGTTGGCTGAACCAGATCTGTGATTGGGATGTCTTTCTGTACACTGTAAATATGCTTCATTACCATTGGTTAATAAAGAAACTGTTTTGGCCTATTGCAAGGCAGCTTAGAGGCAGGTGGGAAATCCAAGCAGAGATAAAGAAGAAGGGTGGAGTCGGGGAGACACTGCAAGCTGCTGCCCATAAATCAAGATGTAATGAAACACAGGAAAAGCCACGGAGCCACAGAGAAATACATAGATTAATAAGAATGAGTTAAGTTATGAGAGCTAGTTGCTAATGATCCTGAGCAATAAGCCAAACAGCTTGTAATTAATATAAGTCTCAAAATAATTATTTTGTAAAGAGATTCATCCAGACTGAGGGCCTGGACAGGTAAGAAAACTTCTGGCTACAATCCTGTTTTTTTTTAATATTTATTTTTATTTTATGTGAATTGGTGTTTTGCCTGCATTTATAACTATGTAAGGATGTCAGATCTTGAAATTACAGACAGTTGTTAGCTGCCATGTGGTTTCTGGGAATTAAACTCAGGTCCTCTGGAAGAACAGTCAGTGCTCTTAACTGCTGAGCCATCTCTCCAGCCCCTCAATCCTGCTTTTAAATACAGCTTTCTTCCTGCTTTAATTATAACTATACTGTAACTATACTGTAGCTATAGGTTATACATAGAGACACAACCAGTCTCTTAGTAAATAGGGTTTTTAAATATTTTTTCTCTTGTACATAATAGCTTGCTATCCCTTTGATCACATTGAGTTCCTTAACTTAAGGCCAAATCACAAAACAATATTGAGTTGAGGTTACTATTAACAAGTGAAATCATGATTTTACAAATACTATAATGTAGTTCCTGTAAAGACAGAAAATCCTTCTGGATTTTCATATGGGAGGGTCCTGGTAAAAAGGATGGATATTACAGAGAGCATCATAGAAGATCAATATCACTTTCTTACTTTAATCCCTGAGTCAGTAAAGTTGTATCTTTTCTCTCTCATATATATCCTTTGTAATCACTCTAGTGGTGGACATGATTTGTACTGAGGCAGTAACCATTCTTGGGGGTCTAAGCTACCCTGAATCACATGGTGTGGAATTAAAGTGGAAATGGCTAGAAAAACTCATTCCTAGGCTGAGAGATTATATGTCACACTGTAGCCTAAAGTGAGTTTTTATAGCTAAGTTATAAACCTGTGAAAATACTGAGACAGTTAACTGTAGCTGGCATCTTTATGATCAGATCAAGAGAAATGCCACCTTTAGAAACTACCCATTCTCTCCAGCTTTGGTGCAGTTGGATGGGACACATCCAGGAAGTGAGGAAAGGAAGCTATGTGGATGAGGAGCTGACACATTTCAGGCTGTGGCCCACACAGGGAAAAGAGCTGCTGGAACCGGAAGAACAAAGGAGACAGCAGAGAAACAAGGAAGGAACAGGATCAGGGCATGAAACCCCCGGAATATCATAATGATTATAGATTTAAACTCTAATACTGTTGGAGAAACCAAGAATGTTTAAAGAGAGGCTGAGAAAACATACTTCATGATCACATAAAATATGATGGATGTGGGAAAATTATTATTTGGTGACTATTATAGTAATAACTGATCCAGTTAAGAATCTTTTGGCTAGAACTATTGGATGAATGTTAAAAAGAGAAACCAAATATCTATATATTTTTAAAGTTGCTCTATTGAAATACTTGCAAATCACAAAGAGGAGAATGGTAGCCTTCCAGGAAGAATAGAACTTAACTTAGTGAGCCCAGTGTAACTAATAATGGTGGTGATACAAACAGCTTTGATATTCCAAAGGCACAGCACCACTTGAGTGTTCATTCTATTCCCAAAGGTTTGAACCTGAATTTCATCATGAAAACACATTAAGTCAGCCATATCCAAGGGATATTTCACCATGCATTTAACTGGTTGGTACTTTTCACAAAGCTAAAAATATTAAAGCAGAGGAGGGAAAGGAAAAATTCCATCATTTTAAACTCTTAATGTTGTCTGAACAGATACGGTAACTAAATGATCCTAGACAAGATCATGAAATTTGATACATGAACTTGGTAAAATTTTAATATATATGGTTTGTGCATGAGCTAAGGGCATTGTATTGATGAGAACTTCTTGACATGATAACTTTACTGTAGTTATATAAAAAAGAAATACTTGTTTTCACATTTCAGGGGTTAGAGACTCTGGTGTGCCACTAATTTTGAGAATAGCCCTGAAAAAAAAAAAAAACTATATTCATGGAAAGTGATAACATAGAAGAGGGGGAGAAACAGTGAGGGAGGGGGGAGAGGAAGAGGAGGAGATGGAGGAAAGGCTGCGGGTGGACAAAACAAACCCAGTGTTGAGCCAGCTATTTTGGCATTCCACTGAAGAGTGGAATAGACTTTTTTTTTGCAAGATTCTTTCAGCACTTATGTAGACCCCCAAATCATCCCCAAACTAAAATATCATAAAAGAGACAGAGTAGAAGCAGTAGGTGATCATTCCAGAGGGAAATGTAGGAGACAAGTATTAAATTTAAATAACCACAAAGAAGAAAATAACAGATCACAAAGGAAAGAATAGAGGAAGAAAAGAATTATGTCTGCCCTAACAGGGAACTCTGGGTTCTGTTTACTTAAAAGTAAATTTCAGGCTAATGAGATAATGGTTCAACAGGTAAAAGCTGTTGCTGTGAAGCCCGAGGACCCGAGTTCAATCCCTAGAACCTACACAGTGAATGGAAAGAACAGATCCTCACAAGTTGTACTCTGACATCCATACACAGCTGTGGTGCATGCACACACCACACAGGGACAGAGGGATGGAGGGAGGGAGGAAGGAAAGAAGGAAAAGAAAAAGAGGGGCTGATAGGGAGGAAGAAAGGAAAAATGTAATAACATCCATATAGAAAAAGAATATTTTGAGGTTCTTATAGACATCAGAGTCTAAGAACTCCCTGAGCTGGCCTGTAAAATACCATAAGCAAGCATGTGAATTTTTTTCTGGGATACTATGTTCTGACGCTATAGATATGAAAATGTGGCCAATCTACCTGCTGCAGCATTGAAGTTAAAAACCAGAGTCTATAGATGCTATTATATTTATTTGTGGCTGAATCTACCAGAACTATGTCAGGACTCCTAAGTAGTCCTTTTCTTCTTCAAACATTCTGAGGAAGAGGAGAACAGTTTCATTCTACCCACAACAGAATAGGACCCACTGGACTCTATCCTTGACCTCCATGGAGCCAGTATGCAGGAGCTACTGAGAAGTTCCTGTACTTGTAGAATATGACAGTCTTATCCACATCCAAAGCAAAAAATAATCAGAATGCTGGTACTTCGAGCTTTCTATCCCTATAACAAGACATGATGGCTTTCAAGAATACAGTTTTATTTTGACTCATAATCATACAAATTTTAGATCATGACTGAGCCCATTTGTTTTGCGGCTGTTGTAAGGCTGGAAACATGTGTCAAACAAAGCTATTTACTGTGTGGCCAGAAAAAGAGAAAGAGATGAGATACCCTGGAGGGCACATCACCCCCAAGGATCTAACATCTCCCACCAGACCCCAAATATGAACGTGTCCATCACTCACTAATAGCATCACTCTGGGGACAGAGTCTTTAACACACAGGACATTAGGGGACATTTAATATTTAAACTGCAGCAGAGCTTTGCCTCAGATGGCAGAAAGGCATCCAGGGGAGGACTTGACCTTTGTCATCTGCCTGTTTATGCAGCAAAAGTGCCATGCAGAGGCCTTTGGGAAGAAATATTATCCAGGCGATATGGACTGTCCACATCTCAGCAGTTTCTTTGGTATTCTAGACACTGAGGTACTATAGAAACTTCTGGATGAATGGGAAAAGCTTTCTTTAGCAAGAATGGAAAAGAATGTTGCAGAAGGGGAGAGCCAAGAGGTTTCGTGAGCTAATTCCATAAAGAAGTCGCTGGCCCCGTTTCTATTGTTTTCTTTCCTTACTTTCCTGCCTTACGGTTTCATTGCCAGGCACCTATTCTTCACGTGGTGCTTCTGGGAAGTTCTGGGTTTACTTGACCCTCCATTAGGGTGGCCACACATCATGGTGCCTCGAACAAGCCCAGTTTATAACTATGCCAGTGTTGTTAGGTACATGCCTTGTAGGATTAATCATTTATTCAGCCTGCTCTTATGATCTCAGGAGGATTACAGGAACTCTATGTTAACATCACAAAGGGCTCAGGACCACCTCTGAAACAATTACTGTCTTCAAGGAGATGATTATTCTGATTGCTCAACTGGGGTCATGTGCTCATCTCTGATATTGACAAGTTAGGTCTGTATAATCAATGACCTCATGTGGGGAGACTTAATCTGTAAAGGCGAAGAAGCTGAACAAACTAAATTTTAAAAATTTATGTGTGATCACTATATAAATGTCTCTGATGCCTTGCTCATGCTCTATGGAACTGGCTGCTGTCACTGTTTGCAGTGGTTTCTCTTGGCTTTCCTGTCAGAAGTCAAGTCCAGATGAACAGACAGGTACTGGATGACACACAGGTACACATGATCTTCCTTAGGTGTTTACTCAGCTCAGACTGAACATCCTCCAGATGTCCATATGCCTTTTAAATGAATTGAGCTTTAGAAATGTAAACAGAACTGATGTTGTGAAATTATCTGACTTCTCTTAGTGATGCCATGATGTGAACTTGTCTTCATTTGTTTGCCACACTTGTAGAAATTGTGGCAGATCATGTACCTTTGAACCAAAATAATGGAAGGTGAACTCCAGTTTTACATTCTTAAATCCTATGTTGCCTCCCATATACCTGTGTACCTGAATGGTGTACTCTTCTCACTGGCATACCACTGTAAGACAAGAGGTAGATGGGAGAGAAGAGACACAGGAAAACAAAAAGAAAATAAAGTTATTCATATTCTTAAGTCTCAGAAATAATGACACTTCACTGCATTTCATTCTTGGCTCTCCTTCATGGCTGCCATGGTTTAAATGGTCCCTCTCAAAGTCACGTGCTCGAAGCTTAATCCCCAACTGGATGGTGCTGGGAGCCTGGACCCAATGGGGGAACTAAGTCTTGAAAGCTGTTATTATCTTTCCAGTTGCTGTAACAGAATAGCTGGCAAAAGGAAAAAGAAGAAAAAAAAAAGCTTGGGAAGAAAGGAGTTATTTGGTTTATAATCCCAGGTTCTAGTCTGTCGTTCTAGGGGAGACAAGACAGAACTTCAAGTAGCTAGTGAGATCCACAGTCAAGAGCAAAGAAAGAAAGAGCACATGCGCGCCTCTTCGCTTCTTGCCCCTTTCCCACTGGGTAGTTCTGGGTCAAGCCTATGAAGTGATTCTGCTCACACTGGGGAGGGGGCCTCATTCCACCTTAATTAACTCAGTTAAGAATAACGCACAGAAATGGCCACAGGCCGATCTGATCTAGGTGATGCCTCATTGAGGCTTTCTTCCCAAGTGTTTCTTCTCAGTGGTGTTGACGGTCAATACTAACCATTACAACTGTCCTCCTGTTAATGAATCAAGGCCACAAACAAAAGGGCTTTGGAAGTGGATTGGTCATGTTGCCCTGTGAGGAGCAGCACTGCCCATGTAGCTTTCAGTGAAAAGCATTTCTAGAAGCAGTCACCGAGCCCTGAACATCACCTGTCAGCACCTTGATCTTGAACTTCCCAGCTTCTAGAACTCAGAAATGCAGCATCAGGTATGTTGTCATAGCACCAAAAACTTAATTGGGACAGACTCAGAAATATGTTACAGACTGAACTGTATTCCCATCAAAATTGGTCTGTTGCTCTCCCGACTCCAGTATGACTTTATTTAGAGATGAGCCCTTTAAAAAGGTAATTAAAGTGAAATGAGGTAAGGGGAGTAGGTCCCTAATTTAAATGTCTTATTTAAAAAGTAAGAGACCTGAAGTGAACACATGAAAAATCTATCTGATGGTATAGAGCAGATCAAGGCACTTGACCATCTGCCCATCTGCCAGTCAGGAAAAGAGGCCTCAGCAAAGTCCAGTGCTGTTGGTAACTTGATCCTGGACTTCCAACTACTAAAACTCAAAGAAAGTGCTCTCTGTTCTTTCAGCCATTAGTCTGTTCTGATCTGTTTTGGAAGCTTAAGCAAAGAAATATAAAACATAAATTAAACAAAATTAAAGTTATATAATAAGTAGCAAGTTTTTATCCTTCCTCATTTTCAATACATTGGGTTTTTTCCCAACATGCTTAATTTTCTTTGAAATTTGATTTTTGAAATGCAATACTATTTTCCTCGCATGGATTTGTAATACTATGGAAGATGTATTTGCTCTTCAGTGCCATTTCCTGAAATAAAGCTCCAAAACTTCTTGGAGTCTCTAGAGAAATATAAGAGTACCATCTGTATGCTAATGCCAGGGTTGGTGGCTGGGAACCTTAGCTTCAGGATGGGGGCTGGGGCCTGGGGGCTGGAAAGACTAAGGCATGATTAGCAGGTTGGGCTTTTCTAAATCAGGAACAAGGACCAAAGGTTAGATTGCTCGCCAATGGCCGATGATGAAATCAGTCATGCATATGGAATAAAGTCTCCATAGAAACCCCAAAGCATAGTATTAGGGTGAGCTTTGGGGTGACAGAACACATGCAGCTTCCCAGAAGATAGCTTACCTGGAGAACATTCGGAAGCTTCCCACTCTCCCCCACCTCCCTTGCTCAAATCCTCTTCAATATCCTTTCTAACAAATGAGTGTACACGAATCACTTCCCCGAGCTCTATAAACTATCCTGGATATGGTGCACCTGATTCATAGTTAATCAGATAAAAACAGAGGTGACAGGTAATTGCAAGGGGTATCTGAAGGAGCAATGCTATTTTGTGGGATTGTGCATCAACCTGTGAAGTCTGAGGATAACTCCAGGGAGACAGAGTCAGAATGTAACTGAATTAGAGGTATAGACAGTCCCGGCTGTTGTGTGCTGGAGAGCTGGTCACTGTATGCAGAGAGTTGCCACTCATACACATGCACACAGGGTATCAGAATGAGAGAGAGAAGGGGTGGATATTTGGGGGGTTTTTGTTTCCAAAAAGCCTTGATGAGTTATTTAACCTGAGCTCTAACAAGTGGGTTTCTATGTAAAGAACAGGCAATTTGTCTATTGTAGAAAATACTACAATGAATTCAGAATACAATTATTATAAATTAAAATTGTCCTGAACCTGCAATATTTTATTTATAGTACAAGGAGGGAAAGGTTAAAGTCGTGACATGCATGCCAAATTGCTTCCCCAAATTACAGTAGCATATTCTCTTTCCACACACGTTATTTTCAGAATCTGTTTCACTGAATGCTTTCTACCCTGAAGTAAAATTTTTAAAATTACCTATTTGATGGGTGAAGCATTCTCTCTTATTTGTGTCTCAATATGCATTTATTTTGATGCTAGTAAAAGGAAGAATTTTCATGTCTAGTCACCATTTCGTTTCTTTCCTTCTTCCTGTCTTTTCTTTTGTAAGTTGTCAATAACCTTTACAGTTGATTAATTTACTTTTAAAACCACCCTAACTTGAGTTACAGCTCATCCATTATTACAAGACTTTTCCTTATGTTCCCCAGATTGGCCTCCAATCTGGGATGTAGCAGAGGGTGACCCTGCACTTCTTAAATGCATCCTCCTGCTTCCATCTTTTCAATGCTGGCATTACAGGCTTGCACCACCACACAGTGCTGGGGATCGAACCCAGGGTTTTGTGCATACTAAGCAAACCTCCACTAGCTAAGCCACATGCCCAACCCCACTTCAACTGAAGTGTTACACACTTGTGTTATAATTTCCTCCCCTGAGGAAGACATAAGCAACATCTACCCCTCCTCCCCAGGTCTCAACAACAAACTAAGCACTGTTCCTCTGAAGTTCAGTCTGGGCAATCAGTGAGTTTATTGGGCTTCCTACAGAGTGAATTATTATTAATTATTATTAATTATTAATTATTATTAAGTTAATTAATAATTAACTTCCTATGGGTGAGCAGGGTACTTAACAGGGCACAGGCAGTCCTCAGCAGTCAATTGTACTCAAAACGCTTTACCTAGCAGCCATGAGAGTTTTCCCACTTACATAGACTGTCCCTCAACCTCCAACGCCAACATGTCTTACCTTGCCTACCTCTAGCCCTCTATACACTCTAGCCTCTCCCCCAGGCCACATGCAGTGTTGCAGGGTGATCTGACAGGAAGCAGCTGAGTGTCAAGCAAGAATCTTATTCTTTACCCTATCCTTCTGTGCTAGGGTTTATACCAACCCAGCTGAGACAAGCTTTTCAGGTAGCCAGGGGGGCACACAGCTGAATTCACAAACATGGCAGTTGCCTGTCAATCACTTTTGAAGTTCATATCCTAACTGTGCACTGGGGGCCAGAAGTTGCCCAATCAACCTCTAACCCATCCTCTGTTCTCCAACTGGAACATCACAGGGATCTGGCGATGTTTTGTGTAAGGTAGGACCAGAATTCCCAATCACAGAAAGGTCTCTGCCATGCCCCTTCAAAGCTTGCCTTGAAATACCTCCCTTATCTAAAAGGCGCTGTTTCAGTCTGTGTCATGGCAACACCCAGAGGCTTTGGCCATGATCAATAATTAACTTTCGAACTTGGAATTTATCTTTTGATTCACTAAACAACTCAGAGTCCATGCCAAATGCACTGTGTTTCTGAATCATCCATCTCTCATGAAGAAACCTATACAAACTGGGCCAGTCTTCAAGAGACCCTCAGTAATTCTGCGTAATAATGTGCCAAGTTATGGATTTCACCACCTGAAATCCTAAAGCATCTCCTTGCTTTGCACACGACTCACATGTTTAAATAATTAGAGCAAGGCTTCTCTCCCTGGCCTGTTTGTGATTGAGCAGACATAATCACATTTGAAAAGAATGTTGTTTATGCAGATGACAGCAGAGAGAGGCGTGGGGGGGGAGAGAGCCCCCTCCTTGAGTATGTCTAAAAATGCTCCAGTTTACAGCTTAGCAGGTTTGTGTTCAAATTCAGCAGCTTCTTCAAGGCATTGGCCGAGTCACTCAATTTCTCCCTCCTTAATTTCTGTTTGTGAAAGAGCAGTAGAATCTTAGTATCTCAAAGATGGAGACAAATCCTGTCTTCACATAAGTAGGACTTGAGACCTATAGAATCTAGTAGAGCAGAATGTGTGCAGCAAACAGGTTTTGGTTAACATACAAGAGATTTGAAAGCATAGAGTGCCCCTGAAAAGGACTCCCATTTCCCATGGAGTTCCATGCTTCTTGATATCTCATAGACCCCCATCTTTCCTCACTCTGCATCCTGGCCTCCCCAAACCTTGAGTGTGAATGGCCTATCTGTTCAGAGAACAAGCATTCTAATCAGTTACATACAGACATTTGTCTGAACTAGTGACCACATGACCCCAACCCACACCTCTGGAATCAGAATCTCCTGAGCAAAAGACAGGACCTGCAAGTGGGATTTTTTTTTTTTAAGATAACAAGTGCTGGACAGATGTGAGAAACTGTTATTATTCATCTTTAAAAGAGCAACCCTGGTGCATGCAGAGGTCTTCTGGGAAATTAAAAGCACTCACTTTCACAGCCACAGGCTGAACGATGGAGAAGCGGCTTGCTTGGATTCTTGTCTAATTGTATGGTTTTCATGAATAACATTAAATATGAATATGAAGAGGCTGGGAAATTATTCAGTCCGCCTCAGTTTTCTTTCCCTGTCACACAGGAGATGTGTCTTCCAGCTTTCCTGCCCCAGCACCCATGACCCTATGGGTTCCTTTTTGAGAGTATAGCAAGCTGTGTGCGCTAGCCACTGGCTCCATGAGTGACCTCACAGCTAACTTCAGGGTAGTCATTAGAGGAATGTTTTTAAAAATACACTATATAGCTTGTTCCCCACTCCAGCACCTCTCCTTTTATTTTATTTTACTTTTTGTCTTTGTTTTCTTTTGTTTGTTTGTTGCAATGGAAACAACATTGGGCTTTGCCAAATCCTTGATGAGGGTGTCCCAATTGTCTAAGGTCCTGTGCTTCTGATTAGCCAATCAAATGCTTTCTAGGAAGTGGCTCTTGGAGGATAGAATAGAGGTAGAAAATGATCAGATAAGGGTGGCTCAGGTTCTTCTCAAAATTCTGTCATAATCTTTATTATTTATTTATTTATTTATTTGAGCCACCAAAGACCTAAATTTTTAGCTAGCACATTATTTTTACACTTGGTTAGCCAGTAACGATCTTTGCTTCCTGCAACAAAGAAATTTATTCTTCTTCCTGAAGAAATGTGGCTTCTTCTCCCCCAGAATTTACACAGTAGCATCAGAGAAGGCTCCCAGCGGGCATAGGGCTAGAGAAAGCTCTCCTTCAGGAGAATTTTACATTCCCAGCTGAGGCCTTGATTTAGCCTGGCTTTAGAATTCTTCTTCGGCTCTCTTGATTCGGTCTGACAGTTTGTGGAGTACTGTTTCTCCATGATAAGAAAGCATTTGCCTTAGGGAGGAGGGAGAAGATTGAATGGGAGTGTTTTACATTCACTTGAACCACAATTATTTTGCTGACACAGGGCAAGGTACTAACAGGGCTTTGCTGTTGGGGAATTAAAAACCATTTGGCCTCTTTCTTGTTCAGACATTTCTCATCTGTAATACTGTAGCTTAAATGTGGTAACATGTGGTTAAGAAAAATAATGAAAATATGCACCCTGACCTGTAGGAATATTCAAATTCCCAGCTGATGGTAGTGCCTGGGGATGTTCTGATTTGAAGGGCTCTACCTTCAGCCTTTCATAGTCTCTTCCTATTCTGTCAGGGTCAGCCTTTCAGTTTTCTTTCTCAGGCTACCGCTCCTGTTGAGCATCGGCAGGTCTCTCTCTAAGCAGGTATTTGAATCCCCCAAAGATTTTTTTCTTAAGTTTCATTTTTATTGCTGTGTATAAGCAGGTACATACAGGTTCCTGTGGGAGTCCAAAGAATACTTCTGATCCCCTGAGGCTGGAGCTACAGGCTGCTGTGATCCACTCAGTGGGGGCCAAATGGAGGGATCATAATTGAGGGAACTGTCCATCATGACAAGAAAAGCTTGGTGGTAGAAACATAAATACGTTTGTCGACACCACACTCTTTTATTTCTAGAAAGCTCTCAAGCCAATACTTCTGGTCCTTGAACTCTACTTTGGATAGGAAGGTGTCAAGTCATCTTCTGACTTCCCATCTTGGTTCTTTGGTTTAGGCCTCTGTCTTTCTATTTGAAACTTTGGACTTTTGCTCTCAAGCTTTATTTTCCATTCTATGAGCTGGTGCTTTTCACTTCATTAGGTGACAGACTCCACTGTCCCCGTGTTTGGCTCATTGCTGTCATTGCATGTGCACCACCTCTACCACGAAATAGAAAATGCCTTCTGAATTAATAGCTTCGTATGTGACGTGACAAGATATCTCAAAACCCCAGCACCCACATGGCAGCTAACAACTGTCTGTAGTTCCAGTTCCAGGCAAATAAATAAATAAATAAATAATAAATAAATAAAGTTTTTTAAAAAAAAGATATCTCAGAACAGTAGCCTAAAGACAGAAGCCTTTGGTTTAACTTTCCTGTACCTTTTTCTGCTTTAATTCAGCCCCCCCCCCATGTTTGGAGTGGGTCTTTCTTCCTCAGTTAAACCTCTCTGGGCAAGTGTTCACAGTCATACCTGCAACTGTGTCTTTTGGGTGGTTCTAAAATCGAGGCCATGTTGACGGTGAGGTGAGGATGAGCCATCAGAACTCCCTTAGGGCTTCAGACATTGTGAGAAAACCGTGAAGTGAGGATTAAAGGGGGTTCTCTTGATTTTAGTCGGTTGGCAAATCTTTGCATTCCCCTTGCCCCAAGAGATGCTTGACTGACAATGGAAAGCCGAGGCCGTTCAGGATCAAGAATGTGTCCCATCTCCCATCTTAAAAAAAAGGTAAAGTCACTGAAAGTTGAAGTGCTGTGGGGGAGTGTAAGAGCTTCTGGAGATGATGAGAAAGTAAAGAAAGGAGTTTTCCTGCCAGTGAAGAATCTTCTTGGCAACACTGAGGATGGTGGCACAAGTTCTGATAACCCAGTAGGGTCCCTGGAAAGACTGGATGTTGAGCACTGAGGTTCCCAGTGGTATTGAAGGATGATGTATGAGCTGAGAATTATCTGACTTCAAGGGATGCAGGGGTTTGTCCAGTGCTGCAGTCTATGCTCACCATGGTGGCATAGAATGAATGTTCCTTCCCTCCCCTGCCCTCTCCTCCCCTCCCCTCCCCTCTCCCCCTCCTGCCCTCCCTTCTCTATCAAATATCATAGGGGCATCTAGAATCCCTGAAAAGTTCTAAGAGAAAAGTCTCATATTCCATTAGTTTGAGATTTGGGGACTTGGAATCAAATGTGAATTGATCTCAAGAAACAACACAGGTATGATATGTTTTCCAAACACAGTTTTGTGATTTATGGTGTATATAAAGCCATACATACATACAGTAACATTAAGGGAGAAAAATCATAAATGTGGCCAGTTTATCTGTAAGTACGTTCTCCATTGTCCTGGCTCTCTTTCTGTTGCTGTGATAAACATCATGACCAAAGGCAGAGTGGGAGGAAGGCTTTGATTCAGCTTACAGTTTCGATATCTTATGAAGGGAAGTCAGGGAAGGAATCCAGAGCAGGAGCTTGGACATGAGAACTGTAGGAAAGGTCCTGGAGAAACTCGGCTTCCTGGATTGTTCTCCATGGCTTGCTCAGTCACTTTATTATATAAGCCAGGACCACCTGCCCATTGGTGACAACACTCACAATGGGCTGGACCACACCACATCCATCATGAATAAGAAAATAATTCCCAGACTTCCCTACAGGCAAGTCTGATAGAGGCCGTTCCTCAGCCAAAGATCTCTCTTCCCAGAGGACTCCCGCTTGCTCCCAGTTGACAAAAAAAAAAAAAAAAAAAAAAAAAAAAAAAAAAAAAAAAAAAAAAAAAAAAAAAAAAAAAAAAAAAAAAAAAAAAAAAAAAAAAAAAAAAAAAAAAAAAAAAAAAAAAAAAAAAAAAAAGGTAGCAAACACAATCATGAGTAAATTATTTGAAATATTAAAATATACTACGACTTCAAGGTGTGTACTGCTCAAAATCATATACTAAAGAATTTTTAATGTTAAAAAAATGTTTTATGGGCTGGAGACATGTGTAACCAGGTAAAAGTCCTTGTGTCTAGTTTAATGAGTGTAGTCCAGTTTCTGGAATACATACAGTAGAAAGAAGCAGCTTCTACAAGCCGTCTTCAGCCCTACACACTGAAATGCACACACACACACACACACACACACACACACACACACACAATATAATGTGTGTGCATACTAAAAGAGTTGTTTTTTATATTTAGTGAAATAAGTTACCAAGCAGCCTATACAATCTGATCAGTTCTGCTTATACATTTACCTATGTGAGAAAAATAGTAAAGGGTTATATTGAAGTATTAATAATAATTATTTCTGCCTTCTGTGATCAAGTGAGTCCTAGCTCTACCTTTGTACGTTTGTAAATTTTTCAGTACTTAGTGGTAAAATTTATTTGTTGCTGATATTTGAAATTAAATAGTCTCAAGATTAAAGGCCACATTTATATCTAGGAGCCACCACATGTAAACCTTCATGGCAAAACTCAGACCAGATTTGATTCGTCTGACATTTTTCTCTTCTTAAACCTCAGCTCGGGAACCTTTAAAGCTTCAGCTGTTTGACTCACTGTGAAATTCTGACAGCGCTACAGCTTCCTGCAAGGACTCTCTCCCCGTTAATAATGCAGTTCTCAGACTGCCATCCACACAGCTGCTCTCCTTGTCATGCAGAGTCAGTGCTCAGTGCTGGGGAGATCTTTAGTCTGAGGGAGATATGTGTCCTCACTGAGGAGCTTTTCTCTGAGCCTCAACTTTCCATCTGTAAAATAGGGGCGCTAGTACCTCTCTCAGGTGTTAAGATGACCTGTCCAAAACTATTAATCCAGCTATTTTCACTCTCTTTATCTTTAGGTGACACCTTTTGTTTGTTTTTACTTATGTGAAAAATGATGCTTAACTTCTGATCAGATAAATACAGATTAAAATGAAAATGAGATAGTACTACACACCTGCCTGATAGATCAAGGATAATCGTAGGTCAAAAGCAACTCTCATAAACTGCTAGTGAATTTCTGGGCATTGTAAATTGGAACAACCTCTTTGCAAATAACTTAATATTGTCTAGTAAAGCCAAAGCCTGTCTGAGCCTCCTCATCACCTTAGTTCTAATTTTACGTTACAAACTCACGTGTGTCCACATGTATCAGAGCATGCTCAGGCATTGCTTATACCAGTGGTGTTCGAGAAAACATTGAACTAAAAACACCGCAAATGCCAACTGATGAAAGAATGAACAAAGGAATATGCCCTTTCTTTTTTTTTTTTTTAAACTTTATTTATTTATTATTTGCCTTGGTGTTTGCCTGGAACTGGAACTACAGACAGTTGTTAGCTGCCATGTGGGTGCTGGGAATCGAACCCGGGTCCTCTGGAAGAGCAGACGGTGCTCTTAACCACTGAGCCATCTCAATATAATACTTGTGGCAGATGAAAAAGTGTGTATGTATGTGGTGACGGTGGTGGTGTGACAGATAGAAGGATAAATGTGACAAGCACAAAAGGAGTGAAATACTAAAGAATGCCTACGTTATGGTTCTATTTATATAAAGTTCAAAATAAGCAAATTAGGAATTTACACAAAGGCATAAGATATTTTTGAAAGACAAGAAAAATAATTACTACAAACTTTAGTAATTTTTTGTACCTTTGGCAGGACAAGAGACATACTGTGTTAAAGAAGGAAGATGTACTGGTCTTCTGGGATGCTGCCAATATTATTTGGTAGTCCTTATATGAGGGTTTGTTTAATGGTCACTTATTATACTGACATTTATGATTTATGCACATTTCTACATGAGTGTTACATTTCATACTTTAGAACATTCCAATTATACTTCTGGGAATACTGGGGAAATCCTATGGGTGTGGCCTGCTGTCCTTGAATTGAAGCTCTCATTCAATAGCTTCCTCCTCAGATCTCACCTACATCAGGGCCTGTGGGATTAAAACATGTTTTGGGGTCCACAGAGTCAAGTAGAGAAATCTGGGTTTATAGTTTTTCTTTGGGGCTTAAAGGGAGCCTGAAATTTATGTAGAATTTTGAATTAAAAAAAATGAAACTCCATAAGCATAGAGAAGTAGATGCTATAGATGTACGGCATTCCAAGAAGAAGCATATGTCTGCTCCCAATAGCATACTGGAGGAGATTCCTTCTCTCCTTTCCTTGAGAACATCTGTCACCTACCATCTGCTAGAGGACTAACCACATGGGTAGAGAGATGATGTTTGTGTCTAGAATGTACCCATGAACTCAGGCTGAGTCTCACAGTGGGCAAAGGGAAACTGCTGTTCATGTAAGGAGAACAGAGCAGTGAGGCAGAGGAACATAAATATGCACAACATCCAAGAAAGTGCTTCCTATGCAGACTGCTGGGGCAATTTGGACATGGGACAGGAAGAGCAAGAAATGTACCTAGGAGATACTAGTTTTAAGCTAAAGCTTTAACTTATAAATAGCATGAGAGAATTAGAATCTAAGCTTGGGAAATAAAATGAGTAATTTAATCTTAACACAAATACAAAGAGATGGGAACCAGAAGGGAAAGGGTAGAGATCCAAAAATGTCTAAATATGAATAATAGAAAAGTCTAGAAACAGAGCTGGAGAGATGGCTCAGTGATTAAAACATTTGTTGCTCTTCTAGACAACCTGGATTTGGTTCCTAGGACCCACATGGTATCTCTCAGCTGTCTGTCTAAACTTTAATTTCAGGGAATGTGATGTTTTCTGGCCTCCACAGGCACCAGATATTCACGTAATACACATACATAATGTGGGCAGATACTCACACACATAAAATAAAAGTAATAAATGTTTTTTTTTTAAGAGCTAGAAGGAGGAAACAGCCAGTATGTAAAGAAAGAAAGCAACATTAAATGCCCCGATGGAAAAGACAATTGGAGTTTTAAGAGCAATAAATCTCATTGAGTTCTAATTGTTATTTGAAAGGAAATAACAACAGATTTTATGAAGAAAAGCAGTTTTCTGGCACTGACACACCATCTATTGACTCAAGGCTGAGGATTTACAATCATTCAGCCACTAGAAATTTGAGAAGATGTTTATGTGAATGAAAGAGTTCAGTTAATTTAAATACTCATGTGCTCCACTGGAAGGAAGGACTCTCAAAAATAAAACCAAACTTGAGATTAGAGAACATGAAGAAACTATAGGCCTTGCCAAGCACATTCCTAAACCACTGTCTGAAAGCATTAGCTTCTCAAGGATTCTTGAAATTCAAAGACAAAATCAAGGGAAGACTTATTAATGAATTCAAACCTAAAATGCCACTGATAGCAAAATCTGAGTGGTCAGAGGTAGCAAACTGGAAACTGAGTGATAGCAGAGAAAACAGTTCTTCATGAGCAAACTTTGAGATGGGAAGACTTCATTACACAGAAAAGAGTATTCATTCAATTAGAACGGTCAAGAACGATGCCAGCCATGGAAGCAGTGGAAATACAGTCGGTTTCTCTTCTAAATAAATGCATAAGAGTTGAAATATAGGAATTAAAATAATTTTTCCTGGTTAATTTAGCAAATAAATAAATAACCAAGACTTGGTATGATATATGTCATAAACTGTGTTTAGAACTAAAAAAATAGTACTGAACTTTCCTATACTTTGGATTGACTTTTATTCATCTACTTACTTAGTATTGTTGAAGTCTATTTTTATAAATTACCTGAAGTAAATTTTAATAAGTTGCAATATATATTTTGAAAAACTTTTATCTTCTTTTTCAAATTTTATGTGTATGGGTGTTTTGCCTGTGTGTGTGTCTGTGTACCATGTGTGTGCCTGCTGCCTATGGAGGCCAGAAGAGGGCGCCATAGCTCCTGGGGTTGGGGTTGCAAACAGTTGTGAGTTACCATGTGGATTCTTGAATCAAACTGGGTCCTCTGGAAGGACACTGGTGCTTTTAACTGCTGAGCCAGCTCTCTTTCACAAGAGTTGGGGGGAGGGATGGAGAGAGGAAGGAAGGAAGAAAGAGAACAAAAGAAAAGAAAAAGGAAGTGAAAAGAAATAATGAATTTTTCCAAAAGCCTACATAGACCTCGATGTTTCTTTATGTAGACTCTTATTAGGATGGCCTGTCTATTTCTGGGGGTGGAATATTGACATCATTAACTATTACTGTACTATATTCTGGTATGTTTGTTTCATGAAATTGAGTATGTTGACATTCATATGAAGTGGTCCTCCTTTGTCTTCTGACAATTTTGATTTCAAGTCTACATCATCAAATATAAGTAGAGCAATTTAGACTCACTTTCAAGCTTCATTTGTTTGCAACATCTTTTCCCACACTTTCATGCTGAGATTGTCTTTGCCAACGAGAGGCATTCCCAGAAAGCAATGAAGAGTTTGGTATCACTTCTTAATTCAGTTCTCTAGTCCATCGCTTTCTATAGGAAAATTGAGATCATTATCCCTCAGCATTTCTTTAAAGGTATACACAAATCCCTGTGGTCAGTTGTTTGATAGTGTTCTATATGTTCTTAATCTTCACTTGGTTATCAATGGTTCTACCGCAGTTTATCTTTTCCAGTGTTCTTGTGGATATGTTTGCCTTCTGCTTCAGTATGCAGAATTCCAAAACATAGTGTCTATGGTGTTAATTTAGTGATCAAGGGTTATTTTAGTTTGTGTTTATTTTGGAAGGTATTTATTTTTCCTTTGGTAATAGAGAAGCTATTCTGAATACAGTAATTTCTTTCCAGTTTTGAAGTATATCGGTCTATGCTCTCTTAGCTTTCAGAATGTCTGTGGGGAAATCTGACATTGTTTTGATGACTATGACTTTATATATGACTTGGCCCTTCTCTCTAGCAGCTTTCAGTATACTTTGTTCTGTTTCCTCAATGTTTTAACTATAATGTAATGAGGCCAATAAATTCATAGTTATTCATCATCTTTAGCCATTAGTGAAATGCAAATCAAAACTACATTGAAATTTGATCTTAGTCAGAAGAGCTGTTGTTGTTAAGACAACAAACAACAAATGTTGGTAGGAAAGGAGGAGAGACAAGGACAGTTATTGACTGCTGGCTGTAATGCCTGTTCATCCGGCCAGTATGGAAATCAGCCCATTGAGATTCCTTAAAATTAAAAATAGAACTCTATGATCTAGCCATACCTCTTCTAGGTATATACCTGAGAGAGTCAGGATAAACATTACTGAGATGCCAGCATGCCTCTGTTTACTGTGGTACTGTTTGCAATGGCCAGATTGTAGAACTGTTCTAAGTAGTTTCTGGCCTGGACTTTCCGGTCTAGATCAGAGGTTTGACCAGCAGTCTGGCAGAAACACTCGCAGTCCCACAGAGACACACAGATGCTTACATTAATTTTCTGCTGATTGACCTAGGGCCCAGGCATATAACTCCTTCATCTTAACTAAACCCATGATTCTGTTCAGCCATGCAGCTCAGCACCTTTTCTCAGAGCAGCATTTCAGCTTCTTTCCTCTGTATCTGCTGCCGTCTCCTCGTCCTGTCTCTGTTGCATCCCCATGGCATATGTCTTGTGTCTGGGTTCTTCTCGGAGATGTTCTCAGAGTTTTCTTAGTCTAGTAGCTCCACCCACACTTCATGTTTGCTTTCTGGCCAATCAGCTTTTTATTAAACCTGTAGGTGGGACAAATATCACAACATACCATAATCTACTGCATAGAATGATGAAGGGATGAAGAAATAGAAATAGAGACGATAGAGGAAGAGTCAAACAAAGATGGAAACAGAGAGTCAGAGATAAAAATAGAGTCAGGGATAGAAACACAGAGCTAGAGACAGAGTCAGAGACAGAGATAAAGACAGAATCAGAGATAGAGACAGAGAAAGACAAAGTCAGGGACAGACAGAGATGACAGAGGTAAAGAGAATTCCACGGGGAGGAGGAATGAAAGGGGGGAACGGGGATGGTAATGGTGATAGAAGGTGATCAGATTGTTACATCCACACAGGAAATGATATGATGACACTTCAAATGTCGTATCACTTACATAGGCTAATAAAATACTTTAAATGTGCCATATTCAAATACATTTGGGGAAACTGTAACCAAAAAACAAACAATAAGAAAGTTTTAGAATAAACAAATTGACAAAACAATAAAGAAAGAGCAAATAGAAACAAAGAATGACAGCATTGTAATCTGGTAATTAATTTAGGTTGAAAGTTCCAAGAAGAAGAAGAAGAAGCAGATGAAGAAAAAGCAGCAGCAGAAGAAGAAGAAGAAGAAGAAGAAGAAGAAGAAGAAGAAGAAGAAGAAGGCGGCAAGTGATATAAACAGTTATGAATTAAAACCTGTAGCAGCTGAATAAAAACCCACAACTGACAGAAATGGGAAGTAAATGTAAATTCAATTGAATAGTGCTTTTTTGAATGTGGCTGTCTCAGGATCACAGCTGAAATAGACCAAAAAGAATAGCATATGTAAAACAACTGGATAATACAAGTCTGTAACTTTGAAATATAAAATACATTATGTGGATACCTACAGATCATCTATAAAATTAATCTGTCAAAAAAATCTGTCTAAGGCTTAGAGTTTGATAGCTTGATAAAGTTAAGTGATAATTTTAAAGACTCACATGATAACATATAAAGGATCTGTATCAATAAAGAAATCAAATAAGAACTACAAATGATTGGCAATGGAATGAAAATAAAAACACTTCGTCAAAATTGGAATGACCACGCTGAAGTTGTGCTCAGGGGAAAAATGTATGGTCTTCAGTGGTTTCATCATTAAAAGGGAAAGATTTAAAAAGAGAAAGGTGGCAAGGAAGAAATTGAATAAGTATTAAGAAGTTTTTAACTTACTAAATTATTAAGAAATTAACTGGGATGGGATTTAAGCATTATTTAGGGAGGCTTAGAGGCATATTTGGGGTATCAGGACCCTGAATGGGGTCCTGAAGACCTGACAACAAAACTATCTAAAAAAAAAAAACTATCTAAAAAAATAGAAAATGGAAATTAATGAAGCTAAATGCTAAGACTGAGGTCCAGGGGATTGCTCAGTAGGTAAAATTCTTGCCTTTTGAGCATGAGTGGGTAGCTCCCAGAATTTGCCTTAAGCAGTTGAGTGTGGTGCTATAAATCTGTACTCTCAGTACTGAGGCAACTGAGACCTGTGGATCTCTGGAGCTCACTGGCTAGCTAGCCTAGTCTCCACTCGAGATCTTGTCATACACAAACACACACACACACACACACACACACACACACACACACACACACAAAGTAGTTTACACTGAGAACTTCAGATGAGGTTGTCTTGTGATTTCCATACACATGTACATGTATATACACTTGCGTGTGTGTGTGTGTGTGTGTGTGTGTGTGTGTGTGTGGTGTGTGTGTGTACAACTAAAGCTGAGTATGTAATGAGGAAAAAAATATGTGTGCTTAAAACCTGCATCTTTAAAAAGATCTTAAAAGTAAAATGATAAAGCTGCCTTAGGATTTCTATTGCTGTGAGCAAAGATCATGACCTAAAGCAACTTGGGCAAGGAAGGGTTAATTCACTTTACAGACTGTGATCCATTATCCAGGGATATCAGCACAGAAACTGAAGTAGGAACCCAGAGGTAGAGGCCATGTAGGAGTGCTGTTTTCTGACTTGCTTCCCATGGCTTGCTCAGCCTGCTTTCTTACAGCACCGAGGACCATCAGCCCGGGTACCAGCTCCATCAACCAAGAAAATGCATCACAGGGGCATTTTCTCAACCGAAATTTTTTCTTCCAAAATGACTCAAGCTTGTGTCTAGTTGCCATAAAACTAGCCAGCACAAAATGCAAAATCCCACAAAGCCTAATTTGTATACAAGAATTAGCAATGAATTAGAAGAGAGGATTGTGGACACAATAGATCAAGATAATTTGAAAAGGGGAGTTAAGAACTCCCTGTTGGTGAGAAGGGTGAGGGGAAGGTCCCTATGTGAGTCTATTGTACAGTACTCAACCTGCGCTTAATAATTGTCATCTAATGCCATTACTACTGCTATTATTATTGGTATTGCTACTAGGAAATAACTGTCAAATACTTCTGACAGTTTAGTAGAAGATAAGATTCAAACTTTCTCTCTGGGAGAAAAAAATCAAATGGCAAGAAATTATCCAAATGTTAGCATTATCTCTATTCTTATCAAACATTGCTTGATTGTACATTATGATCCAAACTCATTCAGATTCAGTGAGACACTAGGTATGACTTCTGCCTTCCCCAAATGGAAAATCTTTAGGCTCTGATAGGCACACAAATCATCAGTGTGGACTCTAGATATTAGGTGCCCAGAGACAGATGAGATATCACACCAGGGGTCTATGACAAAAAAATTAGTAGGTTAAAGATCAAAAATTTTTTTATAAAAGTGTGGGTGGGAGGAGGTTGAGCAGAGGGGCTTCTAAGAAAAAGGGAGAGCTAGTCAATGAGCCAGTTTAGCTGAGCAAAGGAAAACTGGGAGGCAAAGAAGGTAAGGGTATGTGGGCCAGACGATGGGGAGCTAATGCCCAGTCTACAGAATGCTGTTCTTCCTGCTGGCATCCAAGAGTCAGTGAGAGTTTAATATGTGAGTGACGTGGTAAACAGTGTTCTTCAAAACAATAAGTTAACAGCAATTTGCTTGATGTTCTTGGGGGTGATGGGGATGATGGGGGTGTAGACTTGGCCAGGAGCAGTTCAAGGCAGAGAGACCACTGTTATTATTTTATGCTTCACTCCATACTCACTGACCCCGCCCCCATGTAGAAGCATCATTTTCACTACGCTGAAAATGAACAGAACACAAAACAACTTCAAAGACAAATAGAATATGAAACAAAGATGCCTAAAGCTTGCCTGGTGTGGCCTCTAATTAGCCACACTTCAGCTCTGCATTGCCCTGAGTTGACATTAGAATGATTCTTGATCTTCGGGATATTTTTCAGCTCCCTCAAAGAACAGTCTGAAAGAAAGAACCTCTCCTCATGCTGCAGCGTATAAGAGAGAGCCTTTTTAGTACCGACCCGATCGCTTGGATTGATAGCCTAGGAATGGAGGGCCTCGATCTTCCAGTCTTCCCCAGGTTAGCCTGGCTTTGCTTCCCCACAGCATGGCTTCATCTTGCCCTTCCATTCTCC
The DNA here is from genome assembly GCA_004025045.1 of Sigmodon hispidus. Classification (NCBI taxonomy): domain Eukaryota; kingdom Metazoa; phylum Chordata; class Mammalia; order Rodentia; family Cricetidae; genus Sigmodon; species Sigmodon hispidus. The sequence goes on along the minus strand of PVIH01001699.1, from coordinate 90,137 downwards.
TCCTCTTTGTGCCGGCTGTAGGAACACAGAGAGTTAACCTTTGCAACTGAATTTGCTCTGTGCAACACAGTGTCACCCGCGAACCGGGTGTATAAGGCATCTGTGAAACGATTGAAAAGAAGTCCAGGAATTCAGTTAATTAACCACATCAGTTTCTTAACGTGATCAATTTTAATTAAACTGAATTTTAATAGAGATCTGTGTAGTCTGTAGAGACCAATTGCTAATTCTACAAAGCATGTGCTGCTTTTCAGTTCAGGTTTGCTCCCATCTAATTAATATGGATAGAGCATTAAGCCTTTTTGGACTCTGGTGGTTTTCATTTCATGACTATTAATGATTTTAATGAACTGGACTAATTCAGTAGTTTTCATCCTAGTGTTTCAGGGCTTTGTTCATCACAAATTTCAGGTTTATAATTGGTTTCCAGGTCTTAACAGTGGTCATTGATCAGCTTCAGCAGTTCCTTTTACAACTCAGTAGGCGCTGGGGACTGTTAACCCTTTGCCACCTGGAAGAGAGATGCACAGTGTAATGCTTCAGAGCAAGCCAACCTGGGATGCCGATGGGGCAGTGGATACTTAAAAGTCACAGGGTGGGGGGATATTAGCTCAGGTCAGAACAGTAAAGGTCATGGTAGCAATGTGGCAGCTGTAACTGCAAAGCAGTCATTAGAATAAAGTAGACCAATGACTGCTTTATTCTCCAATATTCTGAGTGCGAGACGCACAAACTGGGCTTTCTTTCTACTCGTTGGCCCCTGCCTGCCAATACCTAGCAGGCATCTTTATCAACAACCAAACAGCCAGGGCTAAAGAATAAGAAAATTGAGAGCTGGTGAAAAACAGAAACGGGGAAGACAGGGCTGCGGGGGACATAGACAGCTGGAAACTAATAGAGATATAGAAATAGACACGGTAGCTGAGCACTTACCAATATTTTTTCCACCCAGGATGGGGATCTGGACTCACCAGTGGAACATGGCTAGTGATTTTCTGCCTCCCACAAAACAAATAATATTCTGCCTTTTGTTTAAAACAAAAGGCATGACTTCAAGCATTGTGTGCTTCATAGAATGACTAACAGATCTCTTTTGCTCATGGTCTTCCTCAGTTCTGGAAACTGACAGGCATGATAGATATGCAGAGGAGTCTAACTCACATTATCACAACTGCGGTAAGTGGAAGGTGGCATGGTCTCTGACTCAGGTGTCAATGTCTTCCTGTAGTTCTCAATCTTCCTAACACCGCAACCCTTTATACAGAGCCTCATGTTGTGGTGACCCCAGCCATAAAAGTATTTTCACTGCAACTTTATAACTATACTTTTGCTATTGTTATAAATCATAATATGATAATTTTTGTAGATAAAAGGCTGCTAAGGGGTCTGGACCCACAGGTTGGGAACTGCTGTAACACTTTAACATGTGAGTTCCAGCTTCCAGAAGTGAGCATTGGCATTGTAGAAAGCTGTTCAGAGGCTCCTTTCATCGGTCTACCTCAAGTATTTCCCCTCTTCTGTCCCTGATCACTGACAGAAAGTCACCTGTACTTAAGTGTTCCAACGACTTGCTTCTGGTGGAGCTGGTTTCCATCTGGAACCCAAAACCCAGTTGGAATCTTTACAGGTACTTAAATTAAAAGCAAATAAGAAAATCAGCTTTTTTACACAGAGCTCTTGTCTAGAGAGAGTCTTCCAAAGAGTGACTTTTTATATCATATCAGTGTTCTAAGTATAGAGACTCTAAAGAATCAATTAAATGGAGGCCACCAATGTGACATTGAAAATCACTCATAAAGATGAGAAATTGTATTGTTTTTCTCTTTTCCTCATTCCCTTTGCCTTAACTGTTTTCTTTGACAGGTTATGCCTCTGCCAGTTGAATTCGCTCAGACAGGATGATCTATTTAAATAAGCTTTGGTCATTCCTGCCCATCTCTCAATCCTCTCCAGCCTTTTTGTTGGAGAGCTGCTGAAATGCTCTATCATCTATAGAATGGTGATGATGTCTTCCTGATAGGGTCACTGTGTAGATTAGCACACCTAAAACGTGCCTCAATAAATTTTGTTTATTGTTGTCACTCAAATCACCAATCTCCTAAGATTGACAAATGACTTAAGTCTTTCTCTATTGAGTTACTGGCAATGCTTCATATTCTAGACCACATTTTCTCAGACTTTCCTGGGAAACCACTGAGGTATCCTTTTAATCTTTCTGCAATTGTACAGGAAGATGTTTGGTTCATCATGCAGAATTCTAGGCATGGGGGATACTGTGAGGTTCAGAAGAGCTGAACATATTGGTATGCTTGGAGTTTTAACTTGTTTTTTTAGATAAGGAAAGAAAAATAAAGGCTAATCTATTTAAACCTTGGTCATCATAACAGAATTTTCATCTTTAATTCCTGTTGGTTTCTCAGTCTTTCCAGTCTTCTGCCAGGTACTTAAGTTCCACACAGCACTCACAGGGTTTTACACATGCAATGGGCATAAATATTTCCATTTATTGATAGACATCAAGCCTCTACACAGTAAATTTCCTTGCCAAAGTCAACTTGTATTTAAACCAGAACATATGTACCAGAGTTCAGCTTTTTCCAATCTCCAGCCTTTTTGTTGTTGTTGTTGTTGTTGTTGTTTTGTTTTGTTTTGTTTTGTTTTGGGAGACAAGGTTTCTCTGTGTAGCTTTAGAGCCTGCCCTGGGACTTGCTCTGTAGACCAGGCTGGCCTCAGACTCACAAAGATCCACATGCCTCTGCCTCCCAAGTGCTGAGATCAAAGGTATGTGCCACCACTGCCCGGCCTTGAATCCAGCTTTACTTACAAGGAACAGAGTAAAAATGCCAGAGAAGAAATGAAAAATAACTGCATTTAAGATGAGGTTTCTACGACAGCTTCCTTAGAGGAGGTGATATTCTCAAAGAGAGGCCTGCTCTGACAATATGTGGGAATGTGTGACATTCTAGAAAAGATGAGCTACAAACTTACCTGCTCCCCCACAGGAGCCCTATATTGGAGTCTTGCTCTCTTGTGTGACAAGAATAACAGACAGCTTTGGAGTGGAAGACTTTGGAGTATGATTAAGATTAAGAAAGGATCTAAGGGGGGCTGGAGAGATGGCTCAGTGGTTAAGAGCACTGACTGTTCTTCCAGCAGACCTGAGTTCAATTCCCAGCATCCACATGGCAGCTAACAACTATCTGTAATTCCAAGATCTGACACCTTTACACAGTTATACATGAAGGCAAAACACCAATTCATATAAAATAAAAATAATCATTTAAAAAAAAGAAAGAAAGGATCTAAGGACAGTGTCTACTTCCACAGAAGCTGAAGAGAGAGTGTCCTCTCTCCCCTGCAGACACAAAGTAAAGGACATGTCAGGGCCCAGTGGAAGGTGCCCATCTGCTACCAGTAAGTAAGTCCTCACTAAGAAAAGAAATGACCAGCACTTGATCTTGACTTCTCGGCTTCCACTACTGTGAGGAGATAAATTTCTGCTGCATAAGCGGCTGTCCAATCTGTGGTGTTTGTGATGTTTTGAATAAACAAAAACTTCATTGAAGTCTTGGAGCCTAAGAGGATACTGCTTCACAGGGCGTTCGTGAAGGAAGATAGAGACATCGCCTGAGTGTCTAGAAGGAGGAGCTTGCAAGAGACGCTGCTGGGGGTTTGAATAAATGAGACAAAGGAAAGCAAACTTCCTCTCTTTCCAAGGATGTCCCTACATAAGCAGCCAGAGAAGGAGTGAGAAAGAGAACAATGATCCCAGAGAAATATTTTTAAAGTAGCAGGTATTCTAGAATGTTTGTCTGTCTTCATGACCTAGCCAACAGAACATACAAAAGAGATTTTTATAGAAAGGAGATAATTGCAGAAACAGAGTCATTGAATAGAGGAGAGGGGCTATTCTTGGATAGAAGAGATTTATCCTTGGGCCATTATGAGATGCAGAGCTATAGATAAAGTGTGAGGGGCAGGTTAAGAAATTGGATGCACGGAAGGGGAAATGAGGCCTTTGGGTGTACTATATATAGTGTGGAGGCTTCTGTAATTGAATAAGAGGTATTTGTTCTTCTCTGTTACACTAATATTCTATTAATATAGCCTAGATCTTGACTGCACCTAACCAGACACTGGTGTTTTTGTTTTGTTTTGTTTTTTTATCTTCTTCCTGGTCCAGACAAAGAAACTGAGCTCCAGAGAAAATTAGTAACGTAGTCAATGGTTCACTGAGGTGGTGATCAGCAAGATTGGGATTTGAACTGAAACTTTCTCTTTTGGTTGCTGGTCCTGATGTGCTGGAAGTAAAAGGGGAGGGGGGAGTTGAGATCACAATCCTTAGCAAAAAGAAAAGCAAACTGAGTAATGAAATGTGGAGGGATTTTCAAGGGGTCCTATAGATATTCTTATTTGAAACATAAACTTGCAGGGACATTATTGTTACGGTTTTGTTTATTGACTTATGTTTTGCCTACAGCTCTATGTGAGTGCTCAGATTTCAAATTTGGTCTGTTTCAAGATGAGAATAAGAGAAGAAAGAGAGAAGGCAGAGAGGGTAGGAGAATGGCTGAGTGGATAGACGGTGGATGGATAATGAGTGGATGGATGGCTACATAAGCATACACACACAGGCCGATGGGTGTCACTTTTCATAGTCATCAACTGTTGACCTAGACGACAGGACAGAAGGAAAGAGGCCAGAGAGCTGTGAGCGAGCGTTAGTGAAAGCAGCTGGAATAAAGTGGGTTTGGTAAAGTAAAGTAGATAATTTAAGTCATTACTCAGGGTAAGATTCTGATGTTTTGAAGGACACTTGACATTAAAACTTTGGAAAGAGTTTGATTCATAATTTTAAGTCCTAGAATTGGACCCTAGAATGGAGGAAGGAAGGCTGTGGATTGAGTTTACTGCCAGTGAGATGACTCTGGTTAAAGGTGCCTGCAGCCAAGCCTAGTGAACTAAGTTCAATCCCTGACACCTATCTCTCACAGGCTGTCATTTGATGGCCACACTCAGGCCATGACACATGTGCTCCCCCATACAAACACATGCAATAGATAAATTAAAATGTTAAGAAAATTTACAAAAATTTTGTAGGAGGCGGTAAGGCAGGACATGAATGTTGAAGTTCCCAGGGATAATGGTAGGAGTAACAAGAGTGAGGAGGAGAGAGACTGTAAGCGGGGTGCTAAAATCTTCTGAGATTGGGGTTGAGTAGGGGACAGTCTACTATGACAGGGGATGGAGCAGATGGTGTAATCTCATGCCATCTGCTCTAAAATTGCCAGGAGTTTTGAGATGAAGGAAGGCACAAGTGTCTAGAAATAGCAGCAGAACAACTCCACAGCCTGTGGTTACCACTTGCTACTCTCCAGCTGAGATCCTGTTTGCTGTTTAGCCTCACTCCCCATGTCTAAACAAGACACAGGCACACATGTGCTGTGTCCTCTCATACCTGAGTTAGGGTAGCTTGACAATGGGCTTTGAAAATAAGCATCATGTTTCTTACACATGTGCTAATGTGCCCATGCACACTTATAAATGTAAACACATACCCTTGCACAAGCATACACATACACACACACACACACACACACACACACACACACACACACACACAGTATCCTGAACATTTATATGAGTTCTGTATCTTTCTTTCCTAAATTCTTGCAAAAAAATTTTTTTAATCTGTATTGTTTGAAAGTCACTCTTTATGGGACTTAGATTCTTTTAATCTTGAAACATTTTCTGTGTTCTTTACAATAAGACATTTTTTTTTCTTTAAGAGTGGATTTTCATCATACTCAGCTATTGTTCAAATGTATAGAAATCTAATTTTCTTATTTATTATTTTTTTCTTAGTTTGTTTTCCTTATTCCTTTTACTAGAAGGGTTTCAGGTTCTCAAATAAATTTTAAATTGATATATAGTTTGGAGCTTCTTTGCCACAGGAAAATAAATTAAATTTTTTTTAATGAGGCAGTTTCAGGGATCAAATTTAAGGTTTTGTACATGTTAGAGAGGCAGTCTACCACTGAACCCCATAAATTTAGACATTTAAAACACAGACAGTACTTCATGTTCTCATGTATCACTGGGCCCCCCCTCTTCCCATCTGCATTCTCAAGCAGTCGTCATGATTTCTTGAGTTTCCAGAAAAGAGATCAGAGTTTCCCTCTTGCTGTGAGTTGAGCCCTTCCAGAACCTTAAACTTGTAGGTGGGGTTCTGCCTCCTGTCCTGTCATCCACACCAGACATCAGGTCCATATCTAGCCTTATACTGTAGTGCTGAACTGCTTTACAGACCAGACTCTGGTTTCCTGCTTCATTCTTGGCATCTAAGCATTTATTTTTAGATCAACTTGATGTCAAAAAAAATATATTGTTGGATCAGCAAAATGGCTCAGCAGGTAAAGGGTGCTTGCTGCCAAATCTGATGACCTCAGTGGGATCTGCAGGATCTACAGAGTAGGGTGAACTGACCCCCAGCGACTTGTCATCTGACCATCACATGAATGCTGAGGCCTGCAGGCATTTGTGGAATGGACAACATCCTGGGCAAGGGTAACACATTATATTTGTCCTAGCATCAGGCATCAACTCTTTTTTCATGGTATGTCCTTCATAAACAGGACACCAGGCTTCCACTTGCTCCCCATGTTAAATCTCATTCCTTCATTCACCTTGGGTCAATGTCATTGGCCAAACTATCTGATTTTTTTTTCATTGCAGTCCTTAAAAGCCTTTAGATTTTTCTCAAAATCAAGGTTATTATCACACCCAAAGCTCTTCAAAAACATGATCTCAATTACCAGGAAATGTTCTGAGCCAACACCCTTCCATACCAAACTTCTTGGAAGCCTTAACATCTGGTACCTCAGAATTTGGGCTTAAAGATAGGGCCTTTCCCTGGCAGGTGGTGACTCACTTCTTTAATCCCAGAACTCAGGAGACAAGGGCAGGCAGAGCTCTAGGAGTTCAAGGCCAGCTTGATCTACATAATGAGTTCCAGGACAACCTATCCAGAGAAACCCTGTCTTGAAAATCTAAACAAGACAAAAAAAAGAGTAAGGGCCTTTAAAAAAGGGATTTCAGTTAAATAAGATCATAGGGATGATGTTAATTGACCATGCCTGGGTGTTTTTTAAGGAAAAGAAACACTGGTGATAGGTACACACAGACAACTGGCCATCTGGGGACACAAAAAGAAAGGAGTCAAGGACAAAGACCTAGAAGAAGCAAACTCACTAACATCAACTCTGTCGTGGAGTTCCAGCCTGCAGAAGGATGGGAAATCCATATCTGGTGTTTAAAATAATCATCCATGAGAATTTGTTACAACAGCCGTGGAACATCAGCACACCTCCTGTCCCATCAGTCATATATCCACTATTTCCCTTTCCTGTGCCCTGGACAAGACATGCTCTTCATGTCCCTCAGCTGTACAAATTCCCCTTCTCAAATAGAAACCCTAAGGACTTTTGTAGTACTCACCAGATGTTATGCTGAATAAGGGTTCCCATAGTAATAGGAGGAACCTGTGCACTGAAGCCATAAATAAGTAAAGGATACAGGAGTGGAAAGATTGTCATAGATGATCCAAGTGGTCCCTAAATGCAATTATGAGAAGCCAGCAGGGGTGCATTTGACTACAAAGGAAGAATGAGAAGTGTGGTCATGGGAGACTATGGCTAATTAGAGAGCTTGTAGGAAGGAGCCACCAGCCAAAGAATGCAGAGAGCCTCAGGAGCTTGAAAAGGCAGGGGAGAGCCCCATTTTTTCCCCTGGAGACTTTAAAAAGAACCAGCTGGCTGACACCTCCAGCCCAGCAGTTTTGAATTTCGGCATGAAGAACTGTCAGGGGGATAGATTTGTGTTGTTCGAAGCCATCAAGAACACAGAAAAGTATATCACAGGCCACAGGAAACTATTTTCCTGGTTGCTTCTTAAGAATCAGGTCACCTTCTGTTCCCTAACACAGGATTGCAGCTTCTCATTCAGCCTTTTAGAAGAAAATTTGCTCTATTTTAATTCTTCTGTCCAACTGGATTTCTTTGAAGTTTATTTTTATTGTTATCTTTTACACTCGTGTGTGTGTGTGTGTGTGTGTGTGTGTGTGTGTGTGTGTGTGTGTGTGTGTGCCCACATATGTACCAGGGCTTTAATGTGTTGGACAATAACTTGTGCAGTTGGTTCTTTTCTTCCACCTGTATATGGATTTAGGGGAGCAAATGCTTTACGCTCTGAGCCATCTTACAAACACCAAAACTTTATGATCAAACTATTATAATTATAACAATTATAATTGCACAGAAAGTCACAAAGCACAGTGTTAGAGATGCTTCTTCTAACCTTTGACCATGCTATCATCTTGCATGGCTGTAGCACGGTATCAAAAGTGGACAGCTGACAATGTTACAGTCCTTCTAATTAGGCTGTTGTCCATATTCACTTGTCACCAATCATGTTGAGTTTTAATTATATTTTCCATGAGACTGTAAGTTCTTCAAAGCCAGGGACTACATATTCACTTTATATTTATCTTCAGAACATGTAACAATTACTAGGATCTTAATAAATATTTTTAGAATAGAGAGGAGAAAGAATCAGGATGAAATGAGATAAATTTAAGCTTATTTACTCATATTATTTACAGATTTATAATTATACCTTGTCATTACACTTTTAGCAGGTTTCAGTCCTACCGTCTGACTTTTTAGTACACGTTTTCCCATTTGAAGAATTTTACACATGAGTTTTTGTTACATATTCTGTATATCATCTCAATTAAAAATTACTTTTGAACAACAGTCTAATGATTACACTAATAAGATTGGTTATTGGGGGGCTAGAGAGATTGCTCCATGCTTAAGAACTCTAACTGTTCTGTCAGATAACTGGAGTTTGATACCTAGCACCCACAATGCTGTTCATAGCTATCTACAACTCCAGCTCTGGTGGATCTAACACCCTCTCTGGTCTCTGTGGGCATTGCATGCACGTGGGGAACATACATATATACATGCAGATGAAAAACCCAAACACATACATAACCTTTTAAAAAGAACATTGATTCTGTCCAGTTAGTACTTTGTTAAGATTTTCTGAAATAGCTAAGAAGAAGAAGAGGGAAGAGGAGGGAGGGAGGGATAAATGAATGAATCGAGTTTGCTGAAACAGTTCATGGTCTTCTTTGGTCACCATTGGCAAATGAAACATTCTTTTTCTATTTGGCGATTTAAAGTCAATTACCTGACTTATTCCGCTGCTAGGCTACATTTGTGCATTTAAATGATGTACAAATCATTCTGTGGTGCAGGAGATCTCAGCCACAGGTCAGCAAAGGTCAGGCTCTCTGATCCTTGGAGGAACAGCAGGGAAAGAGTTCACTGTTACCTGTGCCCTCCAGCCATGACTGACTTTGATTCACATACAAATCCTCTTAGGGGATCTCCAGCAAGAAATGGGAGCAAAATTACTTTGGCCACTCCCTCCAGGGTCATGTTCTTTTCTTCACTCACTTGCCCTTTTATTCCTTTACAAATCTCAGTTTCTGGGTGACAATGAGTCCAGGTCATGCTCACAGGTTTGGCCATTTTCCCAATTTATGAACTATCTTGGGGCATAAGCAGAATCTATCCTACTTCAACATTAGTGTCCTGCTCTTCTTGGCGTCTGTGCTGAGCAGCAACTTCCTTTTTTGCTGCACATTAGAATCACCTGGCTAGCTCTCCAACACCCCAAATCCAGCCTACATGACTTTGAAGAGCATTGAGTATCTACACATCTGTGAAAGTTCTCGAAGTATTTCCAGGGTGCAGGAAAGTTTGAGGGTGAGAGAAAGACTTTAAAACAGATGGAACAAAAACAAAGGTGACCAGAAAGTCTCATTGAAGAATCACAGAAAAAAATCTCATGTCATAAAAATCCCACAAAGCTTTTTTCAAATGATGCTTGGCATTCCTACCACCTGCATTATGTCTTTAAGTATAGGTACCAGTTTTTCAGAAGTCTACTGCTACAATGTGAATTATCACTTAGTAGGACAAATATGCCACTACATCATTGTCTAAACCCAGATTAAAGTCTATCCTGGTTAACATTTATACAACCTTTGCTCAAGAAACTTTCAGTGGAAACCTGCAATCCATAACTCGTTTAATGGCACCTCAAATCATACTTTCCCTCCCTGTCCCTGGAGATCCTTAGGAGACAGAACCACTGGATTTAGATGGAGAACCACTGAAAAGTCTCCAGTGCTGATTCAAAGTTCAAGAACACAGAAGCCTGGCTTCAAAATAATAATGGGGGGGGGAGATTTTATATATTTTAATCTATTTCTTAAAATAGAGATACTTGGTGTTCTCCAAAGTTGTAGGATGCTGGCTAGGTGATTCGGACATGCACCCAACAAGGAAATCACTGCTTTGCACAAACTCCAGAGCAGATGCATCCAGTGCTGTTTCCTGGCTCATGAAGATGCTGATAAACTCTTAGTTCTCATAAATACAAATCTCTCGTTCTGGTCAGAGGATGTGGCTGTTTTTTCATCTGCAGACTATTTAAATAATACTAAAAGAATTATGTTTCACCAGAGACCAAAAACCCAGACAGTGCCCAGTTGAGGGATTATGGTCCTAATGTAAGAAGAATTTAGAAACCTCAACTAAAGAAAACAAACTACCTCGCTTTTACTTTGTGAGACTTCCCAGAAGTCCCCCTTCCCCATCCCACCCCCACATCCTTCTAGAATTGTTCCTTCTTCATTGGAGTACAGCTCTTTGCCTTTCCTTTTTGATCTCCTAGACACAGGGCAGTTACTTGTATGTTTATCCTTGAAAACCGTGATTCTCTCGATGGTAATAACTAGGCCTTATTTGTCATTTCCCACTACTTGTGCATGGTCAACATTATCATTATTCTAGCATCTCTTGCGAACTGCTGAGTGTGTGTGTGTGTGTTAAAAAATTATATTAAAGCTTCCAATTGACTTCTTCACAGCACCAATGGAAAGATGTCTTGAAGTACTGAAAACAAATATTAGCATATTATTTTATGGGAGGCTAAAAAAAAAAAAAAGTCACTTGTACTGAACTGAAAGCCAAATGTTTCTGAACAACAAAAACAAGCAGATTTGTCAGTAGTTGACCTACACTAAAACAAAGCGTAAAGGACAGGTGGAAGTCCAGGAGAGGGGAAGGGAGGCAGAGAGGAGTTAGTTATGCAGATAGAGAAATGCAGTGAGTACTGAGCTACGGCCATTGGTGCCACGGGCCTGTCATCTCCCAAGTTCATGAAAGCTGAGGCAGGAGGATCACAGCTCAAGGCCTACCTGGGCTGAGTCCTATCTGAAAGCATCCAAAAACAACAAAGAAGCAAACTATAAACACCCAAACATAAAATAATAATCATGCTTTGGGGAAAGGGAAGCAAAATTAGTAAAAATAAAATAATAAAATGCATAATGTTAGAAATCAGAAGAAAAAAGGCTATGCCTCAAATCTCCAGAATAAAGAAGGTTTTTCACTCTCACAGCTTTTCAGATGAGACATTCCATACCAGGTGACTTCATCTGGTCCAGCCTACATGCCAAGAGGCACAGAAGCAGGCACAAGGTAGGGCTGTAAACTCTTTATACACTCCTTAAGTAGGGGCTGGGCTTCTTTTTCTTCAAGGCAGGAGAATTCTAACTAGTTACAACACTAGCCTGTCTGTGGGTTCTTTGTTCCAGGGGATTGGCTGCAAGGGGGCGTGGCTGATACCTTCCTGGCTGCAACATCTGGTCTCTAAGCTGTAACATCTTAAAGAGACAGGCTCATGATCGAACAAATAGTTCAGAACAATAATAATAATAATAGGATAGCCAAAATCGTAGATGCAGTTAAAGTAATCCAATGTCCTGGTATTTCCTGTGAAGTGCAAAAGTATTCATTTATTTTAACTTGTAATAAATCGCAATTATATGTTATTAAAAGAACCATAAAAGAGTGTATAATGAACAAGCTCAAAGACATAGACTCTAAATATTGGATTTATCCAATAGAGGTCAAGAAAGAAAATTATTCACTTGAGACTGACAGAAAATAAGTGGATATTCACTCAAGAATTATGTGCTCTTTAAACCTGCTGATTTAAAAATTAAAATAATCAGACTTAATAAAACCAACTGCAGTAGATAGCACTACCCCTTAAATCAAAGTACATGGAAAAGTCCAGGACAATCAATGTGAAAATTTGGTCACAAAACAGCTTCAAAGAATGTAGAAGCCACAGTCCAGGATGCCTTCTCTGTCACAGACCTTGATGCTGCCAAGGCTCAAAATGGAGACAAGCCCCCCCCCCCAAGATAAGTGCTTTTCTGGGACTCTCACTTCTGGCTAACACCTTGAGTGGAAACTCTCTACCCCCCTAGTTTCTCACTGACTCCCAAATCCAGAGTGCCTATCTGCATAGAGTAGGATTTCCTGTGGAGCTGGGCCTGGGCAGCATAGATCTTCTGAAGGGTTTGCCTCTCTGTAAACTGAGACATCAGAGTCCATGACCTGACATCTGCCTTCTGCCAGCCTCTCAGGACGAGGCCCAGGCCTTCAGAGGTCCCTTCCTTTACTTCCTTTCCAAGGTCCTTCTGCCCTTTCCCGAATCAAAGGTTTATGACTAGGAAAAGGATAAAAGAAAATGCATGCAAATTCTAAGTCAAGAGAGTCATCTTGACCATATTCCTACCCTTCTAACAAAATGCATGATCAAATTCACCTGTCTTGGTCAACAAATATGGTGGGAAACTTTATCTCTGCCTACTGAATTCCGAGGGTGGGCAGAGGAGATGCATTTGTATATCATGTCGTGTAGTGATGCAAACTAATCATGGAAAGGTTGGCTTTAGAGGGCTATCCCTGTGAAACAAGCAGAGCAAAACTGCTCCAACTCCACAGCACAAGTGTCATGGTCCCATATAGTTCTCTGGCATGGTCCTTGCAGTCACACTGCCTCTGTCAGCATTATCTGACAGACCTGAGCAGTGGCAGTGGATTTTGGCTTCTGGGTAAATTAGAAATAGAGCAGAAAGTATACATATCCCAAGGCATTAGAATTAGATTTCATGGTCAGCCATGTCACAGCAAGGAGAACCCAAGACATCGTCAAAGCCTCTGGGCTATACCCACAGCCTTAGACATATAGGGTCTTCTATACCTACTGCTTTTTCTCAGACATTATGAAGGAAGGCCACCTCATGTAATTCTCATTACAGCCCTGTGATGGAGGCTAATTGTTCTCTCCACTCTACTATGAGGACACTGATTCTTACAAAGGGTTGAGATGTTGATGGGCCAGTTATTGAACTAATGCCAGACACAGAGTTGGAATCTGGTTGTCTAGACTACAGCTTCACTCTTCCTGGCTTGGGTCTAACTACTCTCTGGGCTCCTGGTAATCCACTGACTTATCCTTCATCAACCAGCCTAGAATTGGAGTGTCTTTTACATTTTCTGTAATCTCAAGAACCAGGTCTGAATTCTGTCTTAATCAGCAGTTACAGCTTCATGTCTGATACTCAACACTGGCTGTCACCCCATGTCTACGCTTACAATCACTCCCTGAACCCTGTGTTTCAAACTGTAAAGTGACATGTACTGCCTTGCTGGCCAGCCTGCCCTGTCTATTAGAACATGGAGCTTTGCCATCCTCCTAGAAACTCTGTCCCAGCATACTCACTCCTGATTGTGTATCCATTGTAGCAGCATGCAAAAACCTGGAGACAGTCTACCTAGAGCACATAATCATTTCATAATAAGCACTTATAAGAGTATCCACCTAGGGCAGCTTATCAGACCCACATGTGAGACCTCTGCAGGCAAGAAGATATGAACTGAGGTTCTTCCCTTTGGATTTGTGGTGTTTTTTTAAAAGTCATTTAAATAGTTTGAAGATTTTATTTCAGATGACTTTCTTGATGAGACACCCCCTTTTATTATTTTCTTTAAATAAAATTTCTCAAACATTGAAGGAAATGTCACTTGAAGTAGACGAGCCCACAAAATAGTCAGGAAGCCTAGATTTCTCTCTGGGCTTGTCGCTCTCTGTGCATGAAGCCTCTGTGCATTAAGCTTGATAGTTTTAAAATAATGTTCAAGAAGGACTGTGGATGGCTCAGAAGTCACCCTGTGTGTACAGAAGTCCAAAGGGTAAAAAGAATGTGACTCCTATTTGTAGCTGATAAGGGAGCCACCTTATAAAAGAAGACCAACTGCTGGTCTTGGCCTGGATGATGACCAGGGTCTCTTACAGCTATAAAACTCTTGAGTGGTCAGCAGGGACCAGTCCAGTGTGATGAGGTGGAAGGTGCAGATAATCAGTAAGACCACTCCTGGCCGTGATTATTTATCTACTGCCTATTGATCTAAAGAGATATATTACTGTTAATATCCCAGGAATAATTCCAGGGGTCCTTTGAAACGCTTTTATAGATTTTAGTACCATGTTAAGACTCATGGTTATTTTCTGGCCTGTATCCATAAAAACTCATATCCCTTGAGATTCTTGGTTGCAAACCAAAGAAATCAATACTGGCTACTTCACAAAAAAAAAAAAAAAAAAAAAAAAAAAAAAAAAAAAAAAAAAAAAAAAAAAAAAAAAAAAAAAAAAAAAAAAAAAAAAAAAAAAAAAAAAAAAAAAA